>OZ053305.1:35947916-36496327 GCA_964056655.1 Arabis hirsuta
CTAATTTGCTAGATAACCAATAACCAAAAAAATTTGATAATCAAGAAAGTAACAAAAGTTGAGATATATGGCAAAAAATCAACCATTGAATCTACAATCTAGGTTAATTAGTTAGTTTTTTTAATAACTGTTTTTTGTTGGTTGTTAAGCCCAATTTCCCTATTTTCAATTTCACTTGATTTTTTTACCCAAAAAAAAAAAAATTCACTTGATTTTACACTGACGTAATTTGATATTATTATTTTTCCGTTTTTTTTGGTCGAGAAACGGGAGAAATCTCCCGATCATAGTTTTATTATTAGAAAGAGAATTACATAAGAACGTTTCTACAAACGGAGTGTCCTATCACATCCGCACTTAGTAACTGGTTAACCTCCGACGGTACAGACATTAAGTTATGGAATCCATACGGTAAAGAGAAAGCATATGTAGCTAATCCGTCCGCTAGGCGATTAGCCTCCCTATACACATGAGACACACGGACAGTCCAGTCCTTTGTTAAAAAGCCATGGCACAGACGTACCAGGAAAGACAACGGGTGAGAATCATCAATTCCCGAAGTCAGAAACATAGCCACCATTCTAGAATCCACTTCCAAATCCAAGAATCGAATCTTCCTTTCCCAAGCGATATAAAGCCCATAATACACACCCCATAACTCCGCTAGCAGTGCTGTGCATTTTCCAATGTTCAGCGCGAACCCACCATACCAATTCCCCATTGTATTCCGTAGAACACCTCCTGCAGCTGCTAAACCCGGATTTCCATGTGAGGCTCCATCAGTGTTCAGCTTATACCATCCTTCCTTCGGTGGAGACCAAGCAATCATCTTTTCCACTCTTGCCACCCTCTGATGGTGTGTAACTCTTTTCTGATCCACCAAAGCTACCTCCTTTCCTAATTCCTTCAGAAATCTCACTCTATCATGCCAAACTTTATTTCCGCCAAAAACATATTGACAATGCCATTTCCACCCCCACCACAAACCCAATGCAAATACCATACACCACTCAACGCCCTCATGTGTGGTATGGTTGCCAAGATTGACATACAACCAATGGAAAAGTGATTGATTAAAGAATTCTGTTATCTTGTATGTGACCAAAAGTCGTTTCCAAATACCTTCCATTGCTGGGCAATCCCTTAGAATGTGTATGATCGTCTCCACTCCACCCTTACACACGGGACATATATCTGAATCACTTAAGTGTCTTCGATATCGCTCTGCATTTGTCATAATTGCTTGATGTGAAACCAGCCAGATAAACGTTCTTACACGCTCCGGTGTAACAACTCTCCAAATTCGGTCATAAAACATTTCCATATTTTGTTTATGCTCTTTACTTCTTGTCAACAACCGATAAGCAGAGGACACCGTAAAGGTCCCATTTGGTGACTCTCCCCACGCAATCCTATCCTTTGAACCCGTGACATTATCCACCACCATAGCCCGAAGTTCCAAAATCTTTTCCGCGGATATGATGGTGTCGATACTCGTCAAATCCCAGCCGCTTCCATTGGACCAATAATCCGCCACCTTTATTGTTTGGAAGTTTTCCGGCAAGTTTCCGATCACTGAATCTCCAATTCTCTCATTAGACAACCATCGGTCCGTCCAGAATCGAATATTTGTTCCATCACCAATCACCCATCGAAACCCATTCATCACCACTGTTCTAATTCCCACAACCATACCGCGCCACATTACCGACCAAGTGCTTTTATTTGTATCCCACGGGTAATCTTGGAACCGTCCTACCCGATACTTATTCCGCAGTACCCGAGTCCAAAGAGACTCCAAATCGTTTAACAATCGCCAACCAAGTTTAGCGATCAATGCCAAGTTCATGTCCTTTGATCTCCGTATTCCCAAACCTCCCTCACTTTTTGGTAAGCACACTCGATTCCAAGAAACAAGATGTTGTTTTCTACTCTCAGCATTGCTACCCCAAATAAAATCACGTGATATTCTATCCATTTGCTTTAGTGTATAAGCTGGAAGCTTGATTGTGGTCATCGAGTGAGTTGGTATCGAAGATAAAACAGATTTTGTGAGGGTAATGCGTCCCGCCAAGCTTAGACTCCTTCCTTTCCATCCTGCTAGCTTGGAGGAAAATCGCTCTAAAACCGCCCCAAAAGTGTCTTTATTCTGTCGCTTATGCAGTAATGGGATCCCCAAATATTTTCCAAGATCACAAGTAGAGTCGATTCCGCTTTCATTGCATATCTCCTTGCCCAAATCACGGGTTACATTCCTCGAGAAGAACACCTTTGACTTTGCTGTGTTAACCTTCTGCCCGGAAACCAAACAAAACTTTTCCAAGACTCCCCGAATAACCCGAATCTGTGCCACAGAAGCCTCTGCAAAGAGAATAAGATCATCAGCAAAGCATATGTGTGAAAGTTTCGGTCCTCCTCGTGCCAGGCTAATAGGTTTCCACTTTTTCTCTTCAACCGCCTCCTCAATCAAATGACTCAAACGCTCCATACATAGCACAAATAGATACGAAGAAAGAGGATCACCCTGACGTAATCCCCGTAAAGGAACAAATCCCTCAGTTTTCTCGCCATTCCATAATACAGTCATAAGTGGACTTGACACGCACTCCATAATCCACCCTACCCAAACCTCTGGAAAACCAGCAACACGTAACGTATCTTGTAAAAAGTCCCAGCGAATGCGATCAAAAGCTTTTTCCAAGTCAAGTTTCAGTAGCATCCATCCACGCTTTCCTTGTTTTCTTCGCATGGAGTGTACCACCTCTTGCGCGATGGTGATATTATCCGTACTTAATCTTCCCGGAATGAAACTCGTTTGAGTTGGGCCAATTAGTCTTGTCATTGCACCTTTTAAACGCCCAACCATCATTTTAGTAATGATCTTAAAGAGTACATTACAAAGACTAATTGGGCGGAATTGAGTAATTGATTCTGGTCGTAGGACTTTCGGTATAAGCACCACAAGTGCATCATTCGCCTCGTTAGGTAGGATCCCTGACGAGAAAAAATCCATGGTAAAACGATTCACCGACTCCCCAACAATCTCCCATCCTTTTTGGTAAAATATCGGTTGAAAACCATCCGGTCCCGGAGCTTTTAAACTGCCCATACTCCGCATAGTACTCTCAACTTCTTCCGGTGTGAAAGGTTTCGCAAAACGCTCATGATCCTCCTTTTGTAATTGTGCGAATCCGTGGCAATTCAACGTCTCCCCACCATGATCCACATCCTCTAATGAGTAGAGTCGTTTAAAATAATCGACCGCTAGCTTCTCTAGATCTGATGAGTTTGTAACCCACTCACCTGTACCATTCTTGAGCATGTCAATACGGTTACGTCTTCTCCGAATCACCGTTGAAAGATGGAAGAAAGTTGTATTTCTATCCCCATTTGCCACCCATTTCTCACGTGATTTTTGATGCCAAATGATCTCCTCTTGTTCTAACACAGAATCCAATTCCCTTAACTTATCCTCCTCCTTGCGAATTAAATCATACGACTGATTACTTTCAATTAAAGCTTGTAATGCCGAAATTTCCTGCAACAACTTGTCTTTCCTCTGCCGAATATACCCAAAAATCTCTCTATTCCACTTCTTCAAGGCCACTTGTAGATTCATTAAAGATGCTTGCGTGCTAAGGTTCCGGTCCCACGACATTGCTAACAAATCCCTAAATCCATGGTGCTCCAACCAAGCCGCTTCAAAGCGAAATGGTCTTCTCCTCACATCGGCATTCACATCCGGAGATAACTGAACATATAGGGGTGCGTGATCAGAAGCTAGGTGTAGGAATCGGAAAACCGAATTGAAAAATACGAATTGAAAACGATAAGGAATTAAGAACAAGATCTTAAAACCGGACACGGAGTCGAGATAAATCTCTTTCCTTAATTCGGAAAATCGCCCGTAGTGTGACGGATTGATGCGATTCCGAATCCCATGATGAAACCGTGACTACAACGATTCGCAACACTCGAAATCGAAGTATAACGAACGAAAGAACTATGTAACTCTCGAGACACTTACGTTTGGGGAAGAAATTTTCTGGGTTGGAAATTTTGCAGGTGAAAAAACCGATATCCGAAGAAGAAGATGCAGAGTTGGGTTTTATAGAACCGGAAATTGGCGGTTTACCAATTGAACAATCGCAATTGTTCGCCGGTTCGATTAACCAATTATGGGTTGCAATTGTTCGGTTTATTGGGCCGAAAATTTGCTAACTGGGCCAGAAAATTGGGCCGAACTTTCTCCAAAAAGAATAGTCTTGATGGACCTTTGGTCCAATTGCCCAAGCCCAAGCCCAAGCCCAAGCCCAAGCCGAGCGGCGACGTGCGCGCGCGTGTGTGGTTCCCATTTCTCACATGCATCATGCATCATGCTTGTTATTTGTAAGCATGATAGGAGATGGTAGTATATATACCATTCCACTTTTTCCTTTCTAACTAATGTGGGACTTTAGTAATTGAGTTGACTTAAATTGTCACATACACCATACTTTGACCTCACATTTCTCATTCACCAATTATTCAATTTTAACTTATGAGCATTCCAAGTTGTAGTCCAAACTACAAGCTTTCCAATGAACTCATAATCCGGTAATTCCGGGCAATAACCTTGCCGGAAAAGCCACCGAAAAAGTGATAAAAATCACTTGTAAAATTTAAGTTCCAACACTAGGAAAGGTAGGTGGGGGTAACTCTAGCTTCTTGCCATTTCAAACGCGTTTGAGCGCAACAAAACACACGGTCTAGTCTTTTCGCAACAAAAGAACTTCCACTCCGACCTCTTTTCCAAGTAAATTGATTTCCTCGAAATCCCATATCTATCAATGAAGAATCATTGATCCAATCCCCAAACGCAAGAGAATCCGATGACAAGCAACCATTCCCACCTGTTCTTTCGTTCAGTCTGACAATTGAATTGAAGTCTCCCCCAATCACTAATGGTCCCAGAATCTGACTGATTACAGAACGTAAATCGTCCCAAAGGCCACTTCGTCTATTAGCCGACGGAGCTGCGTAAACCACAATGAGGTTTAACACCTCTGATTCCCTCTGTATTTTAGCGTATATAAACTGCTCTGTTGCCTTCACTACCACTAAATCTCCGATTCCCTCTCTCCATAACAGCCACAAGCCACCACTTTGACCTCTAGCATCAACGCGGTATGAATTATCAAAGCCCAGTTTCTGACAGATGCTAAGTGCCTTCTCCCCTCTAGCGTGAGTTTCAAAAACCGCTAGCACCTCTGTTTTGAACTTCTTGAGAATATATCTTATGGATCGTCTAAAGTTGGGTTTGTTTGCCCCCCGGCAATTCCATAATAAGACATTCATCATAATCATGTTTGAGATTCGAACAGAAATCACCGGGGAAAACTGTTAAGCGATGTTCACAACCGCAACAACCTCTTCCGAAATCATATCGACGCTGTTATCCTTCTGAAAGCTCTCTTCAATCGGGCGTAATACCAGAGATGTCAAAGCTTCTTTTTTGTTATTATTGGAGTTTACATCTCCGTTAGATATCGCCAAAAAAGCTCCACCTCTGTTCCCTGCAATCTCCTTCTCTATGCGTAGCCTTTTTCCAGAGGAAGTGAACTCATCTTCACCTCTTAAAGTGCCAAAAACTAAACCTCTTGTGGGCCTATGTACTATGGGCTTTTTATGATATGTTGGTTTGGATGAATGAAGCCCAGCCCGTTTATTTTTGAATCCACCTTTGTTCCCAAGATTTTGAATATTCTGCAACTCTGTGGAAATCGTAGTAGTCTCTCCACTAAAAACTAACCCTTCACTTTGTTGACTTTGTGCACTCTGAGCGTGCATTTTTTCCTCCTGTCTTGTTACTTTATCTTGATTTTCGTGAGCATTACTACCAACTCCCAAAGATGTAAATATATTAGAGACTAGTATAGTAGCTTGGGCCCGGTTTTCCGCAACTTTCTTTGTGGTGTGACCCACCGATTTAATTGAACTCCCAGTCGCGACCGTATCCGACGTCGGACTTAATTTCCCCCGTCGTGAACCCTTAACCAACACAAACCCTTCACGATCAGGATCCGAAGTAGATGATTCATTACTCATGGGCCTCTGTTTCGGGAAAGTTGTCTTCTCCAGATCAACAAGGGAGCAAGTCTGAGTAGAGTGGCCAAAAATTCCACACTTGGGGCAAATTTTTGACAAGCCTTCGTAAGATACGAAGTACCTCTCCCCGTTTATCAGAATCGAGCCTTTAAGAGGCTTAGATAGATTCACTTCCACACAGATTCGTGCGAATTTAGCCCTCTCAAACTGCGTAGTTGTTGAATCAATTCGGATAGGCTTCCCTAGACCTCGAGCGATCCCCATGAGAATAGCCTTGTGGTAGTAAGTCACCGGAAGATGAGAAATCCGAACCCAGACCGGTGTGGTGACGATCTCGTCCTGAAGAGGGTTAAATTCCGGCGTCCAAGTCTTCACCATTAGATGGCTACCAAACGCGCGCCAAGGTCCTCCTGATACGGCCGCTAAGTATTCGCTTTCATCATCAAACCGAATCATGAAGAAGTGCCTAGGCAAGTCTATGACGAACATGCCTCCGGAAGGATTCCACAGATCTCGAAGCTTTCGAGTAATTGCTTGAAGAGAGAGTTTCCGTCCAAGGACCTTGACAATGATACATTGTTTCCACATGCCATTCATCGCCTCTAACACTTCTTGTCCTATGGTAATCTCAGCCTCCCCGTCTTCGCCTTGAGGGAATTTCACCTTGAGTCTGTCATTGACAAAATCATCGTTGATGATGTTTTCCGGCACCGGCATGCCTCCTGCGGTCGTACTTTTCACCTTCATTGCCCAGGTTCCCGGATTATCTGGAGGTCGCCCTTTGTCAATACCATCAGCCATTGTTTCATCTTCATCACCTGTCGCCGAAATCGAACTTGCTCTCGCCGAAATCGAACTTGCTCTCGCCGAAATCATGTCGCGAAGAAGAAGAAATTATTTTTCCGTAGCTTGAACACAATGTCATCAAAGAAAAGTTTACAACATTCTTGCGGCCCAAGAAACCTCTTTAGCCTCTTCATTGCTGTCAGGAAAATACATTAAGCTTTCCATAAAACCGTAATTTGGTTTAAAATCGTGTACGGAAAGTTAGATTTCTTCAAATTTCCATAAAGAAATTTAGTTCGTGAAGACAGAGTTCTCTGTTTTGGTTTTTACTTTTAATAAAGAAAATTGCATGATGTAGAAACAAGATGTTATGATTAAATAAAGTCAAAATGAGAGAGAATCACCAAAAAGAAGAAGTAAGTTCATGTGATTTTGCCTGCTCTTCTTAGTCATTGCGCTATCGTTTTCCGGATTCTTCTCTGCCGATTTGTGTTTCAATGTTTGTCTCAGATCTCAGTTTCTCCATATTCATTGCGTGAAGATTATACGCAACAACAAACAAAACAGAGTAACGTCTCTGTTTATTATAACAGACTTACGAAGATGCACTTTTGGGTCCATTCGTAGAAGTTGACACATCCCATTTACTTATATACAAGCCGAAGACGTTTATAGCTTCCCCAAACCATATCTGAAAATCTCTCTTCGTCAGAATCTTCATCGCGATAACTGAAGCTCTCAGAATCTTCATCAATTTTAAGATCCAAGAGTTGGAGTACTCCGCATTCTTTTATCTTCCAGGGGTCAGAGTAAGTTTCGAGCTCGAACTCAAAAACAAGCTCGGTGGAAGTCACCTCCTCTGCTTCAGAGCCGAATTCTGCTTCCAAGTCGAATACGTACAGATGCTCTAAAACGGTGTGTATGGTGTGTCCATATGATCTCCATAAAGTAAGAGCATTCTGTTTGGACGTGATGGTACACTCTACAGTCACATATTCACTATCATCATCCTCATTTTCGTCTCTGTTAACCAATACGATGCAAGCCTTAAATTTTGTTGATCTGTGAAGGGGCTTTTCATTCAACTCTAGTGTCACGAAACTCCCATAAGCTCGGTAAGTGAAGCACGCGGGCACTTCTCCACCGGGTAAGACTGAAACATTACGAGTTAATGTCTGGATGATGAGATCTCTGGCTTCTTGATTTAGTTTGAAGCAGTTTAGGAAGTTGAGACAAATCTTTGGATTGCGAAAGGAACAATCTAGTTTCTCCAGGGAGACACAATTTTCTGCATCCAGCTCTGATATGGAATCCGGAAGCTGCGGGAGTGATTCCAGCTTTGTGCATCCACTCACCTTAAGCCGCACTAGACGAGAGCATCCCTTGACCCATGAACCAATCTCTTGGATTCCTGTATCGGTCAAGTGAAGCTCTGTGATGCTGTCAAAAGCATGAGGGGAATCCTTGAGGTTTTCATGGTATGATATTTCGAATTCCTTAAGACGAGACCATGACCTGATTGACAAAGGCACTTGTATTATCGCAGTTCCCACGAGATAGAGAAATTTGATGTTTGTGGAAATCTCAGGAAACCTTTTTACCATCGAGCAATCGGTGAGCTGGAGGTTGATGAGAGATTTCAAGTTGATGTTGGTTGGAAGAACCTCTAACTTTGAGCATTCATTCAAATTAAACCCCGTCAATCTTTGAAGGTTTCCAATAGAGGAGGGGAGTTTCACTAGACTTGAACAACGACTGATATCTAGTACTTGGAGATTAGTGGCATTCCCAATAGAGGAGGGGAGTTCCAATAGATTTGAGCATCCTCTGAGATTTAATCTTTTGAGATTAGTTGCATTCTCAATAGAGGAAGGGGGGAAGTAAGGGAGCTTCACCAGATTTATGCATCCACAAAGATTTAAGTCTCGAAGATTAAATGCATACCCAATAGATGAAGGGAGCTCCACCAGACTTGAGCAATGACTGAGATCTAATTTTTGGAGATTTTTTGTATAAATAGAGAAAGAGAGCACCACCAGACTTGAGCATCCACTGAGTTTTAATTTTTGGAGATTAGTGGCAGTTGAGAGATTAGGAAGCTCCTTCAAGTTTACACACGAACTCAGATCAACCCACTTGAGATTTTGAAGCAACTGTATAGACAAATAAAGACATAATACATGAATATTTTAAATACACTTAGCAATTGAACACATAAAAAAGAAACGCATAAAACGAAAAATAGTACACTTCCATGCTAATCACATAGGGCTGGGCAATCGTTTTATTCGGGATGTTCCGTTCGATTTATTCTGTTTTCGGGTTGAGAAAAATTCTGCCGAAGTAGACCGAAAAAGTTTGGTTCGAAGTCGGTTTATTCAGTTCAGTTTTGAAAAAACTCGGATTTAAAAAAAAAAAAAAAGTTAGGTGTATTTCGGTTCAGAATTTCGAAAGTTCGGTTAGTTTGGGGGAAACCAGTTAATATATTTAGAAAACTAGTTTGAAAACTTTGAAGTTTAAAAAAAAACGATTTAAAGAAAATTTTGATCGATTTGAAGCTCAGAACCGAATAAAACCAAGAAACAGTCGGTTCAGTCCCATTTGGTTCCGACCCAATGCCCATGACTTAGATAGTATTTAATCAAAATAAAAAAATGGAGTGGCAAGGTCAGTCTATTTTTGAAGCTAAATTACTGTGCAAGAAAACATATTATAGATTGGAAGTAACATTTAAACTTTTACGAGAGAGAAATTAAAAATACTTACTTTGATTCCTTCCCACAGCTTCTCAAGCTTGCTGTAAGCCATATTTATTTGCACAAGGTTCTCCAGGTTAATACTAAAAGGCAAACATGTCATCGGCGAATCCTGCCAATGTAGTAATTGAAGTTTTGGAGATATATACTTTATAAGTCCCGAAAAAGACGTTATGTGATCACCACAACCACCCCACAATCTTAAGAATTGAAGCTTATGCATTCCTTGAAAGGCTCTCTCGCTTATATTGGCCCAAGACCTATTGTTTGTGGAATCTATGCCTATAACACTTGTCATCTGAAAAAAAGACCCAAAAAAATAAGTTGAGATGATAAAATAAACTCAAGTAGTACTAATAAGCAATGCAGTGAAAGAGTAATGGTATAACTTACCGTTGTAGGATCAGTGAGAAGAAGTTCACGAATATCATTATCATTATACAAAAACTGTCGTTTTTGTTCAGACTGTTTACGGACAATTTCTTTACCCAGTTGGGCTAGCAACTTATGAATCTCTATCATTCCATCATTCATAGATATGAGAGATTTCTCAACTAATACGTCAAGCCCTCGCCTCACATTCGGGCAACTCTTCACAAGATGCCCTACCACTTTCTCAATCGGTTCATTGTTGAAAAAACAAGCTATATGAATGAATATATCTTTATCTTCATCAATCAAGGCATCATAACTGAACCTCAAAATGCTCTCAATATTTTTGTCAAGGCTAGTCCTTACCCTTGGTAGTTCCATTAACCACTCCTGCTTAGACTTTAATCCCTTGAAGTGGGAGCCCATAACCTTAAGTCCTAGAGGAAGATTCCCTGCAAGGTATACAACTTCATGTGCAAGCTCCCTGAAACCATCTTTAGGGAACTTTTGACCAAAAGCATACATACAGAACACTTGAAGAGCCTCATAAAATGATGGATAAGGCACTTCGTAAATATCGTTGATCATCCCATGTGCGTTCAAAATACTTCTATCTTCTGTTGTGATGATAATCCGACTTCCAGGACCAAACCATCGAGTAGCTCCAGCCAATGCATATAGTTGTGGTAACCGGTCCACATCATCAAGAACGAGAAGCGCTTTTCTGTCTTTTAACCTTTCTTGTGCAACTCCTAAATGAGTGACACTGATATCATTGTGCTTGATCATTTGAGACAACATTTCTTTCTGTAGTTGCAGTTGTGCATTGCCCTCATCGAGACAGGGTCTTGGATAGCTTTCTCTGATATTCACCATGATTGCACTCAATGGGAAACTGTTGGAGAGTTGGTTAAACAGATATCTGGCAATGGTGCTCTTACCAATCCCAGGAGGACCCCAAATCCCAATCATCCTCACTTCATCCAAATCTAGGCGTAGCAACAACTGTATACTTTCCATATGAGCTCCCATCCCAATTAAAAGGTCGAGATCGTGTGATGGTGCAAAATGATTCAGCATTTTCAAAATATTAGCGGTTATGTTTTCGATCATGGCCGCATCATCATCCCTAACAATAACAGAGATCAATTTATACATCATTTTAATAAATAATTATTAAGTACTCTCACATACACATTCAATAGTCAATACTATAAACAAGAGGACGAACCAGTTTCTTGAATGGTAACCGGCGATTGTGGCCACACCCTCCAAAGCTTTTCTCCATGTCTCAATCTTCTCCTTGGCTTTACCTCGACAAGTTTTTTTGAAAACCTTTCCAAAATATCCGGTCTGCTTCTTTACATCGGTTGGATCTACTTCATAGAAAATAGTCAACACCTTTTGACCCAACACTTTGTTCATGATCTCTACCAATTCGTCAAGACACCACGACGAAGAAGCGTAGTTCTTGGTGAGCAAGACGACGGCGATCTTAGATTCTTTGATCGCTCTTTTGAGTCCAAGACCGATGGATTCGCCTCTCTCGATCTCGTTATCGTTGAAAAAGCTGATCCCTTTCCTTTCGAACTCCTTTTTAATGTGACTGAGTAAGTGTTTGCGTACATCTGGCCCGTGGAAGCTCGGAAAGACATCGTGTTTCCAGCTTCGAGACAGAGACGATGCTGGAAGTGAATGAGACAAAGAAGAAGAAGACGAAGCCATTGCGAGAAGATTTAAGATTACAGAATCACATATCTAATGTGAGGGAAACTGGAAATGTTCCTTCTCCGTAATTTACTCGGTCCAAGAAGACGAAGCTACCGTGTTGACTCCATCAAGACACGTTTTCCCGTTAGTACTATTTTAATGTGAGATCTAATGGAAATGATTAACAAAGGCGCTTTGTATAACATTTTATTATTATTTGTGATGAGAAAAGCACCATTCTTGATTGGTCCTTTAATTTGTATCAGAAGCATGGGTCTAACTAATTCCAAAAGCTAGCTCGGAAAATTGCCACATACACTTACATATTCTTAGAAAATAGTCAACACCTTTTGACCCAACACTTTGTTCATGATCTCCACCAATTCGTCAAGACACCACGACGAAGAAGCATAGTTCTTGGTGAGCAAGACGATGGCAATCTTAGATCCTTTGATTGCCCTTTTGAGTTCAGGACCGATGGATTCGCCTCTGTTGATATTGTTGTCCATGAAAGTGCTGATTCCTTTCCTTATGAACTCCTTAATGTGACTGAGAAAGTGTTTGCGTACATCTGGCCCGTGGAAGCTTGGAAAGACATCGTGTTCCCAGCTTCGAGACAGAGACGAAGAAGAAGAAGAAGCCATTGCGAGAAGATTTAAGATTACAGAATCACAGATCTAATGTGAGGGAAACTGGAAATGATTAACAAAGACGCTTTGTATAACATCTTTATAATATTAAAAGACAAGTACAAGATAATGTCCAAAATTAATTCTAATATTATTCAAATTGTTATTGCGTTATAACTAAATTAATTAAATTAAAAATGATAATTTTGAACTAATGCAATGGCAATTTCAATAATTTGAGTACAATTTTGGCTATATTTTTAAACTAGATCCGACTGTAAAAAGCGTAAATCCTGCACGATCCGACCCAGTTACGAATTAATTGTATTTTTCGTTTTTATTTTTGTGGCAAATTAATGACAATTTCGTTATTTTAGGAAAGTTTTGTAAAATCATCATTAATTCACAAATATTTAATTACCAATCAAATTTTTAAAAAAATATTTAATAGCCGTTTATATCAACATATATTCAATTTTAAGAATTAGATCCCCCATTCATCTTTGCTTGATGATATTTTTTATATACAAATTAAATAATAAGATAATTTATATGATAAAAAAACATAGATTTTTTTTTGCATATGTTATGATTTGAATTTTTTAAAAAGAAGAAAAAATAATGTTTGTCAAAGACATACTATAAAACATAAATTTTTTATGCACATCGGATACAAAAATGAATTAGAATAAAAAGACATATTAATTCATTTTAATTTGTTATTAAGTTAATAGGCATCCAAAACAAAGTATTTAATTCATTTTAATTCGTTATTAAGTTAAACCGCATAATTAAATTGAATCATAAAAATAACTTTTTCAAAAATTTAATTTGATTAAAAAGTTATTATTATTTTTTTTTTGCTAAAAGATGTGGCTTTCATTGAATGAAATATGAATGTTTTACAATCAATCTAAACAAAAAGTAGAGTAACGTTATGATTATAAAAACAAAGCATCAAAACTACAAAAAACTAACAAAACTGGACATGCTTAAAAATTAACCCATAACATAGAGAGATAACAAGGCTGAAGCGATAGTGCCTCCTACACACTGGTATTGACACTTTCATCTTAAAAAAAGCCACTCTGCCATTTTGGGGATCCTTTAATCGTATTTATTTTTACTTTTTTGTATTTTTATTTTATTTAATTCAATAGAGATTTCCAAAGTTATTCTTAATAATAAATCTAAACAATAAATAGATATTCAAAGTAAAGATAATCTCATAAAATCTTTAGAATCTAATATTATTATTATTCTTTGAAAAGATGCCTAAAAACCTAATTTAATTCTAAGACATAAACTATTTAACATATGAAAAAACAATGTTTTTTAAATGAGATGATTCAAACTTCATTGTAAAGCTGACTCAAAGGTCTATCTTCACACAAAGTTTCATCCAATTCCAAATCGATTTGATCCTCCGTTCACTGCTGAACTTCTGGCGTATATGTTCTGTCCAATTTGGTAGAATGTTGATTCTTGTGAATTCTTGGTTCCTGATGGTGTCTTTGGCTTATGAATGTTGCTGTAGCTTGGTTTACACCTATTTTGGCTCTTTTTGCTCATTTTTCCTTTATTTCTCTGTTAAGACTCTAAAACTACAAATACGAGAAAAACTACCTTTAAAGGTATAAAACCGTTGATAAATGCATAGAAAACATAGTAATATATATAGTAATATAGGTAAAATATGGGACATATCACTGACCATGTCTCGCAGATTAACCTTCCGTCTTCCTAATGAGCTCCCAACTCAGTCCAACGATCAGGTTCGGAGCGGAGACATCGCAGCGGTCGTCTAATCAGCCCTTGGGGATTCCATAGAGGCACCTCTGCCGGTAGCCTCTGCTACCGTAGCTGCAGCCACTCCAGCTCCTACTCCTGCACGTGTGGTTCCTCCGGCCACAGAGGAACAGACGACTATTCTGCATCCGACGAGCTCTCAATCCAACTCCCAAGGATCGTCCGAGAATTCCCGCCGATAGAAAAGGGCTCAATCCCGATCTCCCCGGGTTGACCAAGCTACCTCGTCCTACTCCCATGCTAAGGATTTTCTAGTTACGGACGATCTGGAGGGCCTGGCTCACCTGTTCCAAGCCTGCTGGGTGCCCAATCCCGCTCGTCAAGGATATACTCCTTCACGACCGTTACATTGCCATGACCTCGGCATTTGGGAAGGTTAGACTCCAAACGTTCGGTTTAGGTATCTAGGTCAATTTTTCTTGGCTAATCTTTCTATTCTATCTCAGATTTCAGGCGATGGAGTCGGCCAACCAGCTGGTGACCGACGCCGAAATCCGCCATCACGACATCCCCCAGAAGGAGGAAGTCGAGGACATGAGAAAGGTTCTGGAGAAGATGGCTGCCGACCTGAATGCCTCGAAGACCGAGGCTGCTGATCTTAGGGCAAGGTTGTGCTTTTCTCTGATCAGGCTGACCAGGTCGTCATGCTTCAAGTAACTATGGCTGACCTGGAAGGGCAACTTGGCCGTGCTAATGAGAAGGCTGCTTTCTTTCTTGAGGAGAGCAGTGGCGCGATCCAGCAGTCGCAGGTCCGGTCTGAGTTGAATCGGGGACTAGAAATCGAGTTGAGCGCTCTGAGGGCTGCCTGTGATGCAGAAGTGAAGGCAGCCCGGTGTAGTGGCTGTCGAGATCTGGCCGGTGATTTTGATGTCATCCTCTAACTCATAAGTCACAAGTTTAAGAGGAAAGAGGGCGAAATCACCGATGAGATCCACCTCCAGGAGCTTCACGCGAACATCCAGCTGCTGGAGACGTTAACCAAGCGGTCGACTACCGTTGAGAAGGAGCACGAGAGGTTGATCGCTCAGCAACTGCAGCTTGAGAAGGCGTTTGAGTCCGCCAAGGTGTCTGATTTTTCCATTAACAAGCTGCCGCTCTCAGATCTCGGAGAACTCTGTCGCCGCAGCCATGGAGGTCGATCAAGTAGCGCACGATGCTGAGGGTCCCGGCGAGCAGGTCGAGCCCACTCAAGACGATCCTGACGCTCCCGGCGCTGTTGGTGAGGCCTAAATTCTTCCTTCTTCCTCAATAATAATAAGATGAAATCTTTATCTTCTATGCTCTAAACTTATTTTAGTTTGGTTTGCTGTTAATGCACGGGAGGGTTTTAATCCTTGTACTTTCTATTTCGGGTTTTTAGCTGTTGTCTTTTCTTTATTTGAACTCGGTCCGCTGGGCCTTTTGAATGGTATTTTTCGGTTTTCGCTTTTACTTAGTTGTTTCAGATTTTTTTTAATCTTTATCACTAGCTGAATTGCCCGAGTTCGGTTAGATTAGCTGATCTGCTCGGCTCAGCTTCGTCTTTTGGAGGTAGGAGTCGAAGTGGCATCTTTGCCATGGTTTGACTCGTCTCGGCTTTGCGTGTCTGACTGAGTATCCGTATACTCATCTCAACTCCTCTTCAGCTCTGGGCTGAACTAAGTGACGTTTTAGAGTCAAATCCTTCGTTAGCATGTATAATCGCGGGAAGTGAACTTCTGTGTTCGCTAGCTGCTCCTTGTGGCGATGTCACTAATGTTGGTCGGCCAACGCTTATCGTAACGAAGCTGGACTTGGTGCTCAAATCCGTGTTTTTATGTGATCGAGTTGAGATCAACTTCGATTGTAATGATGGGTTTATGCCTTAGGATGTCTTAGTTAGGGGTCAGTTAGGTTTTTCTGTCCACCAAGAACCGGGTCGGTTTATGGGTTTCATAGGACCTAAACAAAGTCGTTCATCCTTAATATAATTGCTAATCGATAATTTATGAGAACAAATTATTTCTTTTTGTTGGTTTTTATCTACTCATTTTCTTCTTCTTGCTATTGTAATGGAACTATTCTTTTTTATTTTTAATTTTTTCCAGAATTTGGTCCTTTCTTATTGAAGAGGCAAATTTTAAAAGAAACATAAGCAAGAATATGATTAGAGAGTAATTAGCATATAAACCTATACGTACCTAATTATAATTTAAGGTATGTATATATTTAATTTTTGGTGTAAATGGTATTATATATGCTAATTACTCTAGAAAATACATCTTTTTGGCTTTGACATTAATATTATAACATAAATCACCATAAACAAAAATCCAATAAAAGAACAAAAAAAGGTTTTGAGGGATCAAAACTGTAATATCATAATATAATCACAATAGTTGTCTTCCATGTTCACCAAATTAACCATTTTGTGATAATTATTGTGATGGTTGTAGCAATTTCTAGAGGAGACAATTGCAAATGTTAAGAATCACGAAACACTATGATAAATACATACTTCGAGTCTCTTGTTTTATTTCAATGTCATCGTTAGAAACACTATTTTGAGTCTCTTGATTTATTTCAATGTTATCGTTAGAAATATTATCTTGAGTCTCTTGATTGATTTCATTGTCATCGTTAGAAACATTATCTTGAGTCTCTTGATTTATTTCAATGTCATCGTTAGTAGCACTTGTTTGATTCTTCTTCCTTTTAAGACACTTGCAACAACAAAATACCATACAACTGATACCAATTAAACCAACGCATACTATCACGATGACAAGAACATCAATATCTTCCATGGTATTTTTCTGTGAGATCTGCTCTGAAAGATTAGGAAAAAGGTTAAAAATCTAAATAAAAGAAAATGGGGTTGATACATATTGAATCACATGAAAATACATTTTATAAGATTTTTTTTAGACTTTTACCATTAAAGAAGACTTCCTTTCTTATGGATTAGATAGTGAAATAATACTTTGTGGTATAATATTGAATGTCTTAATTAATATAAAAAATCTAAGAAAGTTAGTATATCAAGTTATAAACAAAAAGATCATTTTCATGTACGTATGACACGTCATATATTTGTAATCGAACACATTTTAAAATAAAAAAATCAGATTATGGTATGATATTGAATAAATTAATTAATATAAAAAATCTAATAAATTTAGTATATCAAGTTATATACAATAAGATCATTTTCATGTAAGTAGGACACGTCATAAATTTGTAATCTAACACATTTTAAAATACAAAATCAAATTATGATACATGTCAAACAATTTTAAAACTACTAAAAATAATATTGATAAATGAATAATATAAAAAGGAACTAATGTATATGTATACTAGATGAATGATCCACATATATGCAGGTTTATGATTTAATCTTCTCTAAATATATAAAAAATAAAATATTTAATTGTGGTGAACAAAATTAGATCATCTGTTAACATAAATAAAATAAAAATAAAAATGTTACTGCAAAACCATTGATCGAGAAAAATATTATTTATTTATTAATTTTTAATATTTTTATTATTTGATTTATAACTAAAATTTATCACAACTTTTGAAATTATTAATGTTTCGTAATCCTATTTAAATTTGGTAATTTTTTTACTTTTAATCTTATTTTACTATTCAAATATCTACTTTTGAAAATGTTGATGGATTATTTCTCATATTTATATTTGAACTATTTTTATTCTTGAATATTTTGTGATTTGCAAAAATCAAAGACGAAAAGACAAAAGACAAAATTAGATCACTCAATTTAAATAATAAAATAAAATTGAAAACGTTATTACAAAATCATTTATATAGAAGTCTATCAAATATTTATCTATTGTATTCTTATAATTTATTTTTATATTGTTTGATTTTCAACTAAATTTATCACATATATTCAAATAGTTAGATATTTCTAATCTTATTTAAAGTAAGATTACATTTTAATATTTACCAAATCAAAATATTATTATTTTTAAATATACTTTTTAAATGTGGTTAAATCTAATAAAAAAAATATTTTATACTTATATAAATCTAACCGATTGACTCAAACATGCCTCGATAAGATTAAATACCTTGTATAAAAATCTGAATTTTATTTTCACCATTTTAGTAATTATTAAACGTAAAAAAAAAAGCAAAAAGTGGAAAAAATAAATTACTACACCTCATATGAATATTGTAAAAAAAAAATCGAATTAGAATGAATCATATTAAGCTTAGAAAACTAATATATATAATATCGTATTCTATTTCAAATATCAAAAAATATAGTAATCTATATTTTCTAATGAAAAGCCAAAGAAAATAAGTTTTATAAAAATATTATTGAAGTTTTAAATTGCATTGAATGGAGAGAACATAAAAGTATGTAAATAAATGTGAAAATTTGGATATTTAAACTTAAATCTATTCAAACTAAAAAAAATTACATGTATATTATAATATCATAATAGGAAAAAGTATTTGATTTATTGTTTTATCTATTTATATTTAAAATAAAAATATCTAATTGATAAATACAAATAAGTCTTTTATTTTAAAATATTGTTTAACATGTGGCAAAATCTAATTGAATTTTTATTTTTAACACGTGTTAAAATCTAATCGATTAGCTGACACATGTCATGATCTTATTAATTATCCCGTTTGACACATCAAATTTTATATAATAAAATATTTATATAAAATAATTAATTGTCCCTCGGGGACATCCGATAAGATAAAATAATTAATTAAACAATCCATAAAAGTTCGTATTTTGGGTTTTAGACTTTTTTTTGTTTTTTTGGTGTGCGTGTAAAAGGAACAACATCTAGCATATAGGCCTTATATGGGCCTACATTGTCAGAAATTTAACAAAATAAAGGAAATAAGTTGGGCTTTAAAATTTGAATGCCCATTGTTACTTAATACTGAATTCGTAATTTGGAGGGGTTTTAATTAGTGAGATAATTTTTCGACCATAGCTTTGTCTTTGAATAGCTTAGTATCTAATGCGAGTTGATAATACTACGTTTAAAACATAAATCATTCATCCCAAATATAGTTGAATTAGTAACATTTAACTTAAACATTTGACATTGAAAATGATTATACTAGTCCTCTTTGACAATATATTGCAGAAATTATCAACAAATGAAATACAAATATCATATAATTAAATAGTTAGTAGAAAGAAGTCAAAATACATTTTTGGGGGAAACTCAAAAAGACATTTTTGCAAGCGTGTCATTCTCTCCTTCCTTTTTGCATTAATGTCATCTTTTACTAACAAAAATACAAATATGTCTCTTTCTATCTTTTTCTTATCTTTTTCTCTTTTTCTTTCTCTCGGTCTCTTTTCTTTCCTCCACCTCCACGAAACATCATCTAATTTTTTTTCTTCTCTTTTTCTCTTTCTCTCTCTCACTTTCTCTCCAAAACCAAAAACAAAATCTGAATTTTTCTCTCTCTCTCCTTCTCTCTCTTTTCTTTGGATCTAGATCGGATTTTATGAATTTTTTGTTACAAATCTGGTTTTGATTTTCACAAATATAGTTTTATTTGGTTTATTTTATAGATCTGAGTTTTTGATTCGATTTGTGTTATAAATCTGAGATTTATTCGATTCGGGTTACATATATGAATTTCTAATTTGATTTGTGTTGATTTCAATCTGGATCTAGATCTAGATCTAAAAATCTGAGTTTTGTTTTGTTTTGCTTTATTTTGTTCTTGATTTTGATAACAAATCTGGGTTGATTTTGTAATTGATTTCAATCTGTCAATTTGAGTTTGATCTCAATATGGTTAATTTTGTTCTTGGTGTTCTTCTGAGTGATCTAGGGTTTTGACGTTTTTATAAAGTTTTTAAAGGTTTATAAAATTTTTTAAAGGTTTTGTAAAACTGTTTAAAATGTTTATAAATTCTTTAAACAGTTAATAAGAGTTATGTATTTATCTTTAAAAACTGAACAATTGAAATAATAATTTATAAGGTTTTTAAAAAAGCTTATACAGTTTTTAAAAGGTTTATAAAGTTTTTAAAAGGTTTATAAGGGTTTTAAAAGGTTTATAAGGGTTTTTAACACTTTATAAACCTTTTAAAAAATCTTTAGTAACTTTTTAAAAACTTTATAACAGGTTTTTTACAAGGTTTATTAGGTTTTTAAAAGGTTTCGTAAGGCAATTTAAAAATCTTATAAACTGTTTAAAAACCTTATAATTTTTTAAACGTTTTATAATGTCAATAAAAACCCTAACTCTCCCCCCAAATATATACACTAAGTGCACAATAGTTAACCCAAACTCAAACATTTACAGTCGTTTATATTTTTTATCAAAACGTTTTTGATTCTTCTTCTCCTTTTGAGTTTCTCTGAGAATATTTTTTTTTCTTTTTCATATATATTCACCATATCAAATCTCAGATCGGAGACAACAAAAATAAAATTCATATCCAATTTTACAATTACGATCTGGTTCAGAGAGAAGAGAGAACAAAGAACAGATCTAATCTTGTTAGAGAGAGAAAAAAGAAAAAAAAAGACAAAAAGTGATGAGAGAGAAAAAAGAAAAAAAGATAAAAAGTTATGAGAGAAAAAGAGAAAAGAAAAAAGTTATAAAAGAAAGAGAAAAAGAAGAAAAAAACGTTTATAGGTTTAAAGAGAATAAAAAAAATTTACAATTTATAATGAGGATAATTTGAGAATATGCAAGAAAAGAGATGGAATTTTTGCAAAATTTTTAAAAATGTGAAATTTTTGCAAAGTGGTATGGTACATGTGATATTTTTAAAAAAAAATTTACATTTTTTTTTGACCAAATTTTATCTTTTATTTCTGCAAATATATAGTTTCTTTTCAGCAAATTTTTTGTTTGATAGACTATTTATCACCACTTCAAATCTTTTTTTTTTTATTTCTTTGTTATAGGTGACCTCTACATTTGTTTTATAAATACCTATAATTTGCTCACAATGTCATAAGGTATATTTTTAAGGAAGCAAAATGATGCTACGTTTCGTTGATATTTTTTAAAGTGATGTTTTCTGACTTTTGTCTCACTCTTTTTTTGTCTCACCCTATTTTCTTGTAGTGTCAGTCTTAAGATTATGTCCAATATATATCTACATACATGTTTATGTTTATATAACTTTTCATCAGGCGATAATTTAACAAAAAAACATTTTCTATCGAATACATAAATAAATGACAATTTTTCATTTTTAGTTACGTCATTTTTTTTTTATCACCGTCCGTTAGGAAATCTCCTAACACCATCATTTATGTTTTGATATTATAAAACACAAATAATATGTCTTAATTGAAATATATCTACACAATTTTATTTTTGAAATTAAAATTAGTTTTTTTTTGGCATCAAGTGAAAAATACTATTGAAAAGCTAAGAAGAAGCTAAGAGCATGATCAATGTGGGGTGTTAGTAGGTTTTTTAATGGATTGCTAAGGGTTAAAAACAATTAAATAATCTTAGCATCCCAGTTTGGAATTGTTAATTTTAGTATTTTAGCATTTCAAAAATGGAGTTGCTATGGGAGTTGTTAAAGAAAAAATAATTAAATAATCTTAACACTCCAACTTTAGCAAATAAGGTTGATTATGCTCTAAGAAGGTAAACATTAGCTTCTTTTTTTTATTATTAGTTAAGACTTACTATCTTGAGTCTCTTGATTTATTTCATTGTCATCGTTAGAAACACTATCTTGAGTCTCTTGATTTATTTCAATGTCATCGTTAGTAGCACTTGTTTGATTCTCCTTCCTTTTAAGACACTTGCAACAACAATATATCATACAACCAATAACAATCAAGCCAACGCATGCTATCAAAGTGCACATGAACAAATTTATGAGGGACCTAATGATGGCATCATAATCTAAACATAATTGTTATCCTCCACATCCACCACCGCATCCTCCGCCGTGTCCACCACAACCACCACCGTGATGGGCCACCGTCGTGATCACCGGAAGAGACACCCGTAGCCACTGGTAAAGTCACAAAGCCACCATCTCTATTATTATCTACGTAATTGCTAGTACTGACTGACTCCTCCATTCTTCTTCTTTTTTTGACCGCTGATATTAAAATTAATCACAATAAAAACAATAACAAAACAAAAAATAACGAAACAAATGATGGATATTATGACAATATCAAAAGTTTTCATGGTCTCTCTCTGTTGTGTTATAATTTGCTACGAGAAGCAAAAGAGAGAGGGATCATATAAAATACATTATTTTATATATTTTATCATCAGAAACAAATGTTTCCATTATAATTTTCAGGTGTTATTAAATATTTTAACATATGCAACAAATCTTGAAACTATTCTAACAAAAATTTTAAAAATTGTTTTCAATATTTACTTGAAAGAAATATGTATTTATTAAGAAATAAAAGGAAAAGTGAGAACAAATATGTATATAAAAATTATCACATATTAAAAATAAAAACACATGTCAGTCCATTTACTATTAGTTAGATTACTTCTGAATTGGAAACATATAAAATTTAATACTAGAATTCTTCACATAATCGACCCAAATAGGATGACTTCAAGTAGACAACATCATAAAGTGAAATATCTAATTCGAAACAGAACGAACGAAAGAAACATCATTTCAAAATGGTAAACTGTCATATAAACCGAAACCATGGCCACCTAACGCAAAATAAAAAGTGGTTTCAAACATGAATCGAATCTAGGAAAGAACAAACTTATGCAATATCTTTAAATATCTTAAATTTGACCGAAAGTGAATATTTGGCATGGATGGATGCTCAAACCAGTTTAACAGAGGTAGCGACCATTATAGGAGAGAAAACCCAAATAGTAGCCCAATCACGAACCCACATACGTTTTCAAGTGGATGACTCATATAAAGAGACAAATCCAACGTCAGAGTTGGACTGGTGTTACTTCCAAGGATAGCATCATGTACTACTCGGAGCACGAGAGATGAGCCCCCGACGGTCGCCACTGCATTCGAAAATTGAAGTTTTACTTTGGGCGATGTCTTGTATGCTGGAGAAAGGGATACACTGTTCCGAATTTGAGACAGATTGTTCGGACCTCGTGAATGAAACAACCCGATCCGTTTTTTTAAAATTAAATTAAATAACCGTCAAATTAGTATTTCCATAAATACTAATTATCAACATCAAGCAAACCAATCAAAACCAGGAAAAAAATCATAAAATCAACTAAACCAGTAATTAACTCAATAATTCAACAACCAATCCAGTAATTCTAAAATAACCAGCAACCTAACCAGCAATTCTAAACAATATTGAAACACAACAAAACCAAGATCCTAGATCATCCTCTTCCTCATAGCCATGATTCTACGATCATATTTTGCTTTTACCTGCATCACATGGCAAAACGAGATGCGTGAATATTATCATAAATACTCAGTGAGACGATCATTCTATCTACCGACTATACACACAGACACGATGGAATACCAAGACGCACAATAAATCAATTTATCAACACAAATACATAACGAGGAAAATACGTCTGGTGTCGATCGACACCCGCCTGGTGTTGCTCGACACCAGCCTGGTGTTGCTCGACACCAATGTCAGTGTCGCTCGACACCCTCCTAGTGTCGATTGACACAGGCTGCAGAATTGCCAGAATTGAACCTTTTCCTCTCTGGTTCGATTCTACAAAAGCTTTGGTATCAAATTGTCGATGTTTCAAAACTTTGGTCGGAAACATCAGGTTTTGTTATGCGGTGTGCAGTCTCGAGGTTTAGTCAAGTGATGCTATCTATGCACATAATTCGCATGAGAGGAAGATCAAATACGAAGAAGGAAAATAACAGATTTACTTATCTGTTAGCGAGCAAGACTTGTCTACGGAGAGCATCGTCAAGTTCACTTCTTTGGGTGTATCTTTTTTACTATATGGCGCATAAATCTGCTTATGTAATAATTTGTTTCCTGAAAATTATGTATACTGACTTTGTTTCGTTTTGAAATTAATAAAATTATTTAGTCGGGAAAAAAAAAATCTGATTATCATTTATAAATTGAAAAAATGGTTGCTATATGTTCTGAATTTATGCTGAAACAAACAAAAATGACTGAAATGCAATAATTATCAAGCGTAAAAAATAGGTGAATCTATATTGATGTTAGATTACATATTAATACTCCCTCTGTCCCATTTTATTAGATGTTTTAGAAAAAATTATTTGTACCATTTTATTTGATTTTCTCATGTTTCAATACAATTTTTTTATTAATTAAATATGTTATGACCATTTCTATTGATTGAAATGTTTTAAGTTAAGTAATAAATAGTGTTTTTAATGGTTTCTTAATCTTTGTGCATTCAACTAGAAAATCGTATAAAATGGGACAGAGGGAGTAATTATTAATTGTAAGTATTTATATTTTTAAAAATCCATATCTATATTAAATCAGTTATGATAGCTTCTATGGCTTTAATTATAATCTTCATATACTACAAATACGTAGTTTTTAATCTGATGGTTTTTCTTTTCTAAAATAGTTTAGTGATTTGTATTAATATCGTCTTGTATATCACTATCCAAATTTAAACATGTTGTTAACAAAAAGAAATTCGAACAATAAATAAATCAACATAAAATCATCACCAACAGTCAATTTTTCTTCTTAACATACGAAATAAATCATCTAAATATACACTTTTAGGGAATTACCATTTGGATACTGTCAACTTTTTCGGGTTGCACTGTCGTGCTAGTCACGTGACTTTCAACAACATCGACTCTACCTATCTCTTCGGCCTCATAAGTCCTATGTACGCCATACAACACGTAGAAGAGCGTTACAAGACACGTCCAAACCGCAAACCTCTGAAACGACAGCGTTTTCAGCGTTGTCATTAGAAAAACGTTTAGGAACACCGAAATCGCGGCTGGCCACGGCATGAAAGGCACTGACCATTTGGAAGGACTCGGTGGTAGAAGATTTTTGTTAGTCGAGGATGAAATCGACGACGTATGGTATTGAAAAAAGGCAGTGACCGCTATAGCGATCAAGAAAAATAGCGTTAGTCCCCACCACGGTTTGTTTAGTTTCCAACAGAGGGAGAATGCGAGAGCGGAAGAAGAGAGGAAGGCGAGGAACGAGAGAGTGTGAAGCGGAGCGTTTTGGCCTGTTAAAGTGTATTTGCGGTAAAGAAGAGCGTTTGCGACTAGGTAGAAAACGCAGAGCGTTCCGAGTGAAATCAGCTCCATCACAATTTCTAGGTCCGTGAACAATGCAATTGAAGCTGTGCATAGGCCTGAAGACACACGTTATCAAAGTATAAGAATATTAAATACAGTATTTATAACTTAAAGTTAGATTAATTTAATTTTTAAAATAATATAACCGTACTGTACTTTTTTGCAATTTTTCAGTAATAATGTGTCTTGTGATATTATATAATCTGCTTAATAATACGCATAATAAAAGAATGATTCTACCTGCTTTTACATTTATTCATTTCGCGATTCTCCAAGATTGCATTTTTTTTAAAAATGTCACCATTTTGTAACTTTTGATGTAAGTGACAATATACATTATAAGACTATACGTTATAAATGATAATGTTGTTTAAATGATATTTACCGAGAAAGAGAGTGGCGTTCAATGGAGTGCCGGTTGAAGGATGAACCTTGGCGAGCCATGAAGGGACCAGCCTGGCTCTACCGATCACACAAAGGTATCTGGCTTGCCCTAACATTGCCACCAACAGTGACGCCACGATCCCTAGGCTCGCACCCGCACCGACCACGTTCCCTGCCCAACCCCACCCGACCTTCCGAAACGCAACTGCGTACGATGCGCTCTTTGATATCTACAACATATATACTTTATACGTTAGTAGATTTGTATTATACTTATTTCCCATGAAGATCAATTTAAAAGACGAATTACATTGTTGTTAAAACTTTTTTTAAAATTCTATTAGAATAAAATAATCTTTCATTAAAAAGTTATATACAAGTCAGTATAACACCTTTTAAGGTGGCCTAAAATGTAATTGATAATTGATTATGTTGGTGACATTGTATCGTTGTAACGTGTATACCTTTTGTGCAACCAATCAGTGAAGTAATAGAAATATAGCGTTATTTCTTATCGCTCGCACTGTTTTTTAAATCCAACCAATATATATATCTGATGTATTTAAAAAAAAGATATAGATTCATTTAGCCACAATTAGTGGATAGTCATACGGATTAGAGGTGGATTTGACGCCGGTTAAATTCTTCACAAAAAATATTTTAAAACACTATAATTACCTCATTGTAGGGGACCATAATGCATAGTACGAGAGACATGAGGCAATAGAGGACAGTGACGACGGAGACGGAGCCGATGATTCCAACGGGAAGACTAAACGAAGGGTTTTGGATCTCTTCGGCGAGAGTTGAAACGGTGTCGTATCCAATGTAGCTGAAGTAGACGACGGCAGCTCCGTTAACGACTCCTCGAACGCCGTATGGAGTCAAACCTCGCGGCTCCACGAGCGCCTTGGCTCCGTCACCGTGGCAGAAGCCGGCGATTATTACAAACCCGAAGAATATTACGTGGAACACTGTCATCACTAGATTAAGCATTGAGCTTTCCTTCGTGCTACAATAAACAATTTACAAACAATTAAATTTTTTACTTTTAATTTGTGTATGTTTTGACAAAATACTGATGTTTTAGTTCATATGGATTAAAACATCAATATTTCCGCCAATACCAATTTTGTACCATTGTCGTCGAATTCGATATTTTGAGTACTAGTTTCATTGTTTCAACGCATAAGCTACTAGTGTTAGAGTTTTTTAGTTAGTATTTGTTCGCCTTATGATTTTTTTTCCACTTATATATATTCTTTGACACCGTTTTTCTTATATATATTCCACCTAATAATAGAGAAAAATATTATAACTCATAATATTTTTGATTATAGTGACCGCACCAACACAAAGTGGTCGTGAATCGTCATTCTCATAAATCATTTGTCTTTGTTTTCTGATTTGATTTCCTAATCTTAACAAGTTGTATGAAAACACGATGCATAAAATAATAAGTTTTTTTTTTGATCAGAGCATAGAATAATAAGTTATTTTGCTATAATTTCCTTTAAAACTAAAATAGCACCTCTAAAAAACCTAATTTCGTTTTGAGGCATATTATTAAACCATCCTTTGTTCAATCTTTAACACAATTTTTGATCAAGGAGAATATCAGGATTTTTTTACGAGTTGAATTATTTAACAACCATGTAAATTCCATTTTTAAAATCCAAAATTACGTGGCTCAATTAAATTACTTTTTATTGGTTAAGATAGTACCTATGACAAAGGCAGAGAGTGAGGAGAAGAACGAGAGCCACGGCAGAAAAATCAAGTTCGTTGTAACCTTTCTCTAGACCATTCACTTTAATTCTCCAAGCGTTTGGATCCGAAACGCCAAACGCGGTACACATATACTCTGTGAAACTTCTTGCAACCGCTGCGTTTGACAAAACGTACTCCAGTAGTATGTTGGCTCCTCCAAAATACCCGATAAATTCACCTGGCCCCAAAGGAAATTAGAATGCATATTTTTGCTCCAATAAAAAAATTAAAAGGATATGTTTTCCTTCAGAAAATGTACTTTAACAGAAAATTCTTTTTATCAAAAAGAGAAAGGAAAAGTGTATTTGTTGAAGGGTCACTTCTGACAAAGAAAGATCACATATGATATGAGAATGAACAGAGAGGAATCTCGTATCCATGTACCATGTTCTTTAGATCTGTCTGATTGTGACAACTGACAACTACAATTATTTGCGCGTCTTTTTCTCTTCATACAACAATTAACTCTGTGTTAGGTAAAAAAGACATAGAACAATCTCACTTAACTTACATGATGGTAATTTATTAAAAAGAAAACTTTCGTTGGTTAACTAGTATTTTTCTTGTAGTTATTATAAAATTTATTTATAAATTAATATATAATATTACAAAAATATTTGAAAGTTCTTCTTTTTTTGTTACTCCCTAAATTATGAAAATTGAACAAATTTTTTTTAATAACTTCGAGTTCGAGCATAAACCCTAATCTTTGTAGATCCGAGGCGTTTAATCTATTCTTTCTAAGAATATCCATCCTCCCAAAAGAATTGAAAATGAACAGCTTTGTTAGTGATATTAACGTTTGCGAATTCATATTAATTGTTTTTCTCATCATTTTGTATGGTGAAGGTTTATCCGAAGAGTAAAAACCATTAGAGGTTTAAATCAGGAGTCGGAATAATTTCCATGATTTTTTCTTTTGTATTTATTAAAATCTCTTTAGAATAAGAAACTGTAAATATAATATCATGTAAATATTGCTAATTAATTTTATCGTAAAGCGTTAGTTCCATATATTTCTTTCAAATAATTTCTTCCGTAAATTCTTAGATACATGTTTTTTTTTGTTCCCTTCTTAGTGCTATCATCTTTCTAATTTGCAATACATTTTCGTTACTTGATAAAATGTCACCGTAAATACTCAAATTCTTGTTTCTAAGCTTTTTGTGTTTTTTTGTTTGTCAACAATTGTTTGTAACAAAAAAAAAAGCAAGCATTGTTTGTTGGGAAATTGCATTACATAACCATTAAAAAAAATCATAACAAAATCCCTAATCTTTTAATGGTAGAGTTTTTGCCACATATACTAATTTGTGTTACATTCTTAATTATTAAATTTTTTTTTGGTTATTCTTGCAATTGATCCTTGTTTGTTTGTTAAGAAAAATTTGTCAATAATTGTTCGTAAACAAAGAATTGTTTGTCAGCAAGCATTTTTTCGTCACATATAGTCTTCATAACCTTTTTTTAAAAACAAAAGAAAAAAAACTAAGCAAATAAAAATAGTAGTGTGTACCGAATGTGACTCGAAGATAACTAAAAGCTCCGCCGGCGACAGGGACGTTAACTGAGAACTCACTGTAACAAAGTGACGATAAAAGTGCCGAGAAACCTGCGACCATGTACGAAATGAACACGGCAGGACCGGAGACATCACGTGCGACCGGACCGGTCGTGACGAAGACACCGACTCCAAGCATTCCTCCGACGCCGAGAGAAACAAGGTCGAACCACCGGAGCTTACGCTTCATGTCGGCACCGGAACGGAGACGGACTTGGTTAAGTTCTTGGTCGGGAGTCCACGTGGCGAGCATCCTGGACTTGAGTCTGTGTGGTGTCTGTGAGAGACTGTGGAAGTACTTTGACATGTTTTGTTGCTCTTTTGATTTGTTCTTTTGTTCTTTTGTTCATATATGATTTTAGAGAAATTGGGTCGTTTGTGTTGCTTGAGCTGATATATATTCTATATGTAAAGTTATAAAAAGTATAGAAGGTCAGGTTGGTGACCACGTTTGAATATATCGGTTGAAAGTTTTTGAGCGGTTGAACAGATGATCGTTTGAAACAAAACGGTTAGAAAAAGTGGTTAGAGAAAGCAATTGGATAATAGAGAACAACTCAAATATAAGCCTGATTGGTAGTATTGTAGCGGTTAAATAGTATAATTAGATAAAATTATGTAATAGAACTTTTTAAATGATCTTAAGAATATAATGCATTGAAAAATAATTTAAAATTTAATATGAATTATTAGTAAACATATATTACAATGATTCACTTTCAAAACATTAAGCAACTAGCATATACATAGCCCATAGAATATCTGCAATTTGATTATGAATTGTTGTCATATATGCTCCATCAGTCGTTGCTTCATACTCTTCTATCAAATTAGTATTATCTTCATTAGTTGTGTGTTGTCTCTGCGTTTCTTCATCTTTATTTACGTAATAGTTAAAATCTTCATCCAAAATAGTCGAACATCGAATGAAATTATGAATACCCATTGTAGCAAATATTATCCGTTGTTGTGTTTCAAGCTTGTATCTTGGAAGTTCTTTGACAACGCGCCATCTTTGACAATGAGCCATTTGTACAAAAATTTCAAAATACCAAAATAGGTATTATATTCCTAAAACCGAAAACCCGATAATCGATCCGAAACTCGAATGGTTACTCGAATGCCCATGTCTAGTTCAAACGACTTTTCAATCAATCGTCCGTTTGCAATTTCGTTTTCCAACCGTCCGTTTCAGCTGTCTATTTTAAACGATCGTTTGATTGGTAACTAACTAGCGGTTAAACTATACCTAGTTTGCAAACGAGGTAACCAATCGGTACCATAAAATTTTGAAAGAGGCAAGAACAATACAAAGACAAAATTATTGTTTCGTTTTTAATACACTGATATACACATTTTGTAATATTGCCACGCGGAACATAATTAATGCTCATGAATAATTTTTTTTTGAAAAAGCTTGTGAATAAATTAACGTATATCTTGATAGAGTTAGAAAAGATTCCCAGTTTTATAGTTTTCTTATAGTATGAAAAATTATTCTAAATTTCGGTTCAATTTTTTTTTTCATTATGTCTTAGTCCATCACTTTACCTACGATATTACAGTTATAATCAATATAACAAGGGGTCGCATACTTGTCTTAATTTATGTATAAGAGGTATATATATTGTTTTTATATGTTTTTTCTTCTAAATTTTGTTCTGGTTGCATTTATACCAACACTAACTAACAGTATTTTAATTATTCTCAAACTTAGATTTTTGTTTTGTTTGAATGCATTTACCAACTCTTTGTTTCTTTAAATTATATGTATTTGTGGAAGTCCCCTCAATCTAGTGATTTGACAGAATGTTCATTAATGTTTCTACATCTACGTATATGAAGTTCGAGTCCCGGAGGATACAAATTAATGGAGGTAAAATTTACAGGAGATTTTCAGCATGGTGCAAAAAGAGTCGTTCGGAGTAGTCCCGCATGTCAAGGTTAAAATTGTCCGTTGTGTAATCGTTCGTGTAATAGTTCTCATAATTGTAATAATTCATAAATCTAGACGATTAAAAAAAAATTATATGTATTTTGATTTTTTTTCCCCACAAAATATATCTTTACAAAAATTATGCAATTTCTGTTTCCTATCTTGTTTTGTTATATTAATTTATCCCTTAGGTTGTTTAGCTCTATGAGACTATGACTACAAAGATGAGATTTGAGCTTTTTACTCCGAGTTCGATTTTGGTAATTTAAAAATATAATACTAGGAGAGAAGATACATTGGCATGTTCGTATGACAAACTGATTGTGATCATTGGGAGAATAAGTGGGTACAAGGCCGACCTTATTACAAGCTTTACTGAAATTAAAGTACATGCATCTGCAGCCTTTCGCAGCTACAATCGTATTGCCCTTCTCTCTAAACCAATATCCTCACAACACGTTTACTTTTCACCTTTCTCTTTGAATCCTCCAACACATGCATCTGCAGCCTTTCGCAGCTCGAATCACCAAATTCTCGATCTCTAATTATATCAAATTATGTGTGTGTGTGTGTGTATATCATTTTTTCAATAAAAATATGTAAGTATATATCCTGTTGATGGATGTACGGGGAAGAAAGTATGACTCATATTCCTCACTATCAAAAAAGGAGAAGAGAAAAATGTAGAACTCATGTTTTTTTTTTGAAACTAAGACACTTTGATACTTAATTAGGTAGAACTCATGTTCTTCAGGGAAATCTGTGGCTTGAATCATTTACTAATTTTTAATAAACTTTGTGCATACTAGAAAAAAAGAGAGCATCTAATTAGAATTAATGATAATATTTTTAAAGCAAACTAGTACTCAACTAAAATATTTGTTTGTAGGGATTGTTGAAATTGATTCTGCATCGAAATATAGAGTATTTATTTAGTATACATTCGATGTACATCTGAAAATATATTATACTGTTTAACAAAACAAAAATACGTTAAGCTTTTTGAATATATGCAGAAAGTATAAAATTAATAAAACTCCAATCATATTTCTACTAATGGCGTGAATTTTGAAACAAAAATATTATTTCTTTTAGAACGACTTGCATGACAATTTTTATCATCATTTTTATGTCTATTATCTCTTCTACCATCCACGTATGTATGGATACACTTGCATGTCCATTGCATGCATAGATCATTTATGTGTGAGTGTTATATCATAATTAATTTGAATGTACAAACATGTTTTCTTTCTTTACAACAGCAATCGTATGGCAAAATTTGGTTATATAAAAATGGGTAGTGATGATAATTAGTTGAGTAACGTTGTTGAAAATTATCCTAGGAAAAAAAAGACGAATGTTAATGATCCTACGTCAATAAAGTATAAATTATAGGCTAATACATTCATCGTCAATTTGTCACACACATTAAACAATTATCATTATTATTATATTTTTTTATTGAAACATCATTTATTATGAGAAATTTTGAGAAATGATACTTTTGAAGTGCCACTTTTCAAAAATACTATTTTTCAAAAATTTTACCAAAAATGTCACTTTTTAAAAATTATTTATTTATTATTATTTATGTTTAGATTAACTATGTAATATTAGAGTTTAGTTTTGAGGGTTTAGAGTTTGTTAGAGTTCAAAATATTTTTTAGTATTTAGAACTTTAAGATTTAGGTTTTAAAAATTCATAGTGGCATTTTAAAAAAATAGATAATCCATTGTGATATTTTTGAAAAATAACACACCAAAGATGACATTTTTACAATTATCATATTTATTATCAACCTAAAACCAATTTTTTCTTTTTTGAAACTCCTAAAACCAATGAAATCAATAAATAAATGAAATGCAAAATATAACTGATCATACTAAAAAAAAAAATAAAGTTTGTATCGAAAGTTGAAAACACACTTAAACTGATATGGCTAAAAGTAATACAGAGGAAATATATAGAGCGCACAACGTCTTACAATAATTAAGTATGTTTTTTTTTAAAACTAATACTCCCTCAATTTCATTTTATTTGATGTTTTAGAGAGCTTTTTTTTTATTTTTTTATTGATTTTTCGAATTTCTATGTAAAATTAAATGTGTTTTTGTTGTTTTTGACTGTTTGAATTATGTAGATTATTTTTTATTTGTTGAATTGTTTTTTTGAAACTAATACTCCTCCAAATTCATTATATTTGATGTTTTAGAGGTTTTTCTTTGTTTTTTAATTGATTTTTCGAGTTTCTATGCAAAATTAAATGTGTTTTTGTTGTTTTCGACTGTTTGAATTATTTGTTGATAAAACATGTTTTATATTGAAAATCTTAAAAATTAAATAAATTTTTAATCTAAATGCAAAAACTTTAAACATTAAATAAAATGAAACGGAAGGAGTATTTAATTTTTTATTATATCCGTTGGTAACTAGACAACCCTTTTCATTTGGATTATTCCTTTTGATCTATTGGATAATTTGGTGTTTTCGAAACTTAGTTCAAAGTAATGGATCGACAATCTCTGTGAGAATCCAATAAAGAAAGATTGTTTTTAACTATAATATTTGAATAACTTGATTAATTTTATTGGCCGAGATTAGGATAAAACACACTTCAACAAAAGAAAGATTAGGATCAAACACATATTCAATCTTAATATAAATTACATAACATTCTCTAGATCACGAGATTGTTTGACTTCAATCTATAATATACTGCATATATATTGATATATTTTTTGGAATATTGAAGGGATGATCTTTTTTTTTTTTTTTTGAAAAAAAACATATAACTCATGAAGGGATGATATTGAAACAACGGAAAAATACATTTTATTATTAGCGCATTTCATGAGTAGTTGTGAGCATATTCACAAAACAGTATATTAGAAAACAATAAAGCTTAAGAAAGTGAAATTCATGTTATGCATTTTTCTTTTTATGATTTCCATGTTATGCATTTCAATTTGTGGTGAACATAAAACTCTCTCTCTCTCTCATATATATTATACACACATGCATACTGTGTACACTACACATATGCTGTAAAAAATACGGGTATATATATGTGTTTATAATGGAATGGACCATGGTCATGTCTCTATTGTGCATAAAAATGCATAATGTAATGTATGAAATGAGCCATGGTCAAGTCTCCGTTAACCTAATTAATTTGGTCATCACCTGAAATATTCTTAATACTATGTTTGTGTCTTAAATATATCCGAAAAAGAAAACATATATATATATATATATATATATATATATATATATATTGGATGTATGTTAACCACCTGGAGATGTTCTAGTTGAATATATTCTACGATTCTAAGATTGAATATGTTGTGTCATCGACGTGTAAAGTGTTTCTATCTGTATATATTTCTCAAAGAACAAACTGACGTGCATGCATGATTCGACTTAATGCGTATGAAATCACCAAATGACCATGATAATTCGACAAAATGTGTATGAAATCACCAAATGACTTAACGATTCGAGTAGCAGTTACATTAGATGATAATTCAGAATCTGACTTGGTTAGCCAGAAGTCGAACAATCCAAGTTTTGTTGGTTAGATAGATTTTTAAAAGGTGAGACTTCTTTGGACATGTATTTTCCTACAGCCTCGATATAGCTTTTTGTACTTTAATTTATAGATTTACCATTATCAAAGACTTAACATTTGAAAATGAAAAAGGAACCAGAAAGCTAAAGTGCTTCAGCAAACGTTTTGATCCACTCTTCCGTTATCATGATCCTATGCCTAATATTTGTCCACTCACTAAAATAAACAAAGGTATTTATAAAAACGTTTTAAATCGTAAAAGTTATTTGATATTCCGGTCCATGAACCGAAAGTACGAATTTCGCATCATCTATTATTTAAATATTTAGTGATTAGAAAAAATTCAACTCCAACTACACGAATTTTACAATATGATTGCGTATTGTACCAGTTACTTAAAAACAGTGTATTGACGTTATACAGCTGGATAATAATATATTCTCTGTGTTTTAAATTAGTTGTCATTTAAGTTTTTTCACACAAATTAAAAAAAAATTTCGTTTTACCTTTAATTAATACAGTGTGTTATTTGATATAAATAATTAATAAACCAAAAAGTAAATATAAAAATAGAAAAATTAGTTATATATATGCATTGAAAATATAAAACGATAACTAATATGAAACAAAAATTTAACTCTAGAATGACAACTAATATGAAATATAGATAGTATATGGTAATGATTAGAAAACCAATCTTACTATTAATACATTCTTGAAATGGGTTGATAGCAATATAGGGTTTTTAATAGTCTATAGTGTTTGTTTACTAATTACTATATATGTTTTAATAGTAATAATAATAGCATATAATGTGTATTATTAATCTATTATTGATTGTATCAAACTTTCTATACAGATAAAAAAGGAAACACCATTTGCTAGTGAAATCATCATTATAATTTCATCATTACCCTATTAAATGTAATAATGATGAGGTCCATTTCAAGGTCTAGGTTACGAATTGGAGCAAATTATTAATTAGGTTGCAAGATTAATATCATCGTACAGTCACATAAATATAAGAATACTCGATCTATAAGTGATGAATGTAAGTTTTTGTATCTCAAAACTAAAAAAAATCACAACACACGGCCAATTCCCATATGAGATATTTTCTTCTGAATCAAATACTAATTCCAAAATACACAACTGCTCAGGGAAGATCGTAGTGACTTGACAAAAATACAAAAAACATAACCATGATCATATTTCATAACCATTATCAGTGAAAAATCAATTTCCTGCCGTGAAAAAAGTAGCCATGTTTAGCACATACCCATTATGTACAAAATAATTTTAGTTTTATAATTTATTAAACAAAAAAAATCTTAAATTTATTTTATTGTATGATTTTGTCATATATATGGCTTGCTATTCTATGTTTCTTGAATTTTTTCTCCAGTTAAGATTTTAGTACATAACTTATTTTTCGCAATAAATATTTATCAAAGTGGTTTTTTTTTGTCTTGGTCAGATCAGCGAAATGATTCATATTTTAAATTCTTTACACAATCTAAAGAGGAATTTTTCTGTCTATTGATTATATTATTGTTACTAAAAATGGACTATTCAAGATTTCAATTGACCAACTACAAATTTTGGCGGTTTCCTAATTTGGATTAACGTTTTGAGCACACTCACAATGATGAAAATATAGTGGAAGCACCAAATCCAAAACAATATGATTAATTATTTGTTTTGTCTTATTGGAACCCTAGCTAGTGCCTTAAAGTCATACACGTTAATTATTTGGATCTATTTTGTTTATTTATTTACGATCTCTTTTTTCTTTCTTTCTTTGGCTTATGTCAACGATGTATGGTCTCTATACGGTTTTCAACGCATGTTTTGATGAAAAAAAATGGCACATTTTGTTTGATATTTGTTTCCATTTACTGAATTATTAACCAACCTGATAATTAGCTAATTACATGTTTTCTTTTATAAATCGCAAAAATTCTGAATCTTATGCTATTTTTATTTTGTTAGAAACTTGTAGTAAATGCCCCTCCATTCTATATACTGTAGCTACTAGGTCTAAGCCAAGTTGGGCTGTAAAAATTTTTAGAAAACAATAATAAATGTCCAATTGCTTAAAGTTCAAATCAACTAAACTGATAATCAAAACTTAAACAAGAATAAATCCCCAACAATACTTTGAAACAATATTTATTTAGTATTTAATTATTTATCAAACGACGACATTGGACCTTTAATCTTTTGGACGTAGAAAACAAAATAATTTTGTTGGAACATGGAAAGTTAGAAATGTCATGGAACTTAAAGTAACCAAGGTGGTCTGCCATACCTGAAAAGGCATCCATCATTTTAAGTTTTAACCATAAATCCTTTTGGAAAATTCTATTAGTTCTTTCAAAAAAAAAAAATTCTATTAGTAAAAGAAATTTGAACCCATTATATAATCACAAGTTGCAACCAATAAATTTTTTAAAAAAATTGCAACTACTAGTTTAGATATAGAAAAACCTCAAATATACATCTACGTGAATTGTTGACAAAAAAAAAAAAAAACATCTACGTGAATAGATATGAAAATTTAGTCAAATGATATACAAAGAGATGGTATAATCGCATCAACTTATTTATTTTTTATGAAGAAATTAAAGTAGATAGAAACCCTGGTCTTACATTCATCACGAGCCACCCATTTCTTAGGAATCATACATGAATCGGGACCAAAAGAAATAAGTAACAACCATGCCAAATAATATAATATACAGTTGCGCCCTCTCTCCGCAGGAAAGTTGTAGCACAAGCTGCGATTTTTCATATTTGGAAGAAAAAACACTATGTTTTACACAACAACCAAACCATCAACTCGTTAACCATATTCAAAAACATGGATCGTGAAGTTTGCAACATCATCAATTCAAGAATACACAAGAAGCGATGGCGAAACCTTATGATTTTATGGCTTCGGTAGCAATGCCAAATTCTAACCCAAATCTATTATAACTTTGTTTTTTCTTCCCAAAGTTACACTAAGCCTAGGTAATGCTCTTTGTGATAAACCTTTCATGTTCAATGATATTTACTATTTAGCAAAAAAATAAAATAATATACAGTCATACTCAACCCCAAGTAGATTAATTAGCACTCTCAAACTATACTAACCACTAGATAAAATCTTGTTAGAAAATTACAGTTTTGTCGAGAACAATTTATGAGCTAAGCAATCTTTGGGACGTTCCAAACTCTAGGCTCTATTCATCTTTTGCATCATCTTATTTGTTTTGTTTTGTTTTTAGTTGAACGCCATATATTTGTGTTTGTTTGATTAATTTCAGAGATGAACATGTCTCTTGGTAAACACTTTCCCACAAATCCACCAAAGTTAAAACACTCGAATCGAATCCTAAATAACCAAGTGGTCCACACACATTGTTTACACACGATGAAATGGCTCCCAAAACCATAGAAAGTTTATTATATCTTTGGATTCACAACTAATATCATTGTGCCACCACGCGCGGTTTATTTCGTTTCTCCGCAATTTTCTACAAACTATTTATTTTCATAAAACACAGTTAATTATATATGAGTTATACGAATAAGTTAGTTGCATCAACATCTAAACAATGTGGTAGAATAATGCTTACAGACAAAATGAAAGCTTTAAACTTAGATTTCAACGTAAAGAAACCTGTCTAAAATTGTTTTAGAGAGGTTTTTTTTAGTTTCATTTCATTTTATGTTTTCCAAGTTTTTACGCATATTTTAAATTTTGTTTGATATTTTGTATTGTCACTTTTATAAGTTTGCTGAATTATTTTAAATTAAACAGTAAGAGTTGTTTCAAAAAAAAATTTAATCTTTGCTGTCTTAACCCAAATATTTTATATTTTCGACGAAATACTAGAGAACATAGATATATACGCATTCACAAAACATTACGAGTAATCTATTGCATAAGTGGGAACCATGGACTTGTGTCGAGAGTCGACACCACTAATTATAGCTTTAGAGAAAGTAATTACAAAGGGAGTGAGTGAGAAATAAAGAGAATGAGAGCTAAATTAGGAGAAGTAAAGACAAGTGGACTTAATCCCAATATTCCCATTTGGGAAAAGAGAATGTAGTGACGTCATTAGGAGTCATCATCGGCGAGAATAAAGGAACCGTCGGTGGTCCTCCTGGTGGTGGAAGTGGCGGCTGTTTTGATGGTGGTGGGCCGTTTTTTAAATTCTCACATCAAAATTATTTATCAATTGAATAGTTTTATCAAGAAAGATTTGTTTTAGTTTACATTGACCCTTTTTTATTATCAAATAGTTTAGTTCCAAATAGGGATGTTAAATATGGGTAATTACCTTATGGATATCCTAAATTCTGGAAAAATTTTAAGCCCATTGCTCTATCTTTTTTTGTATAAAAAGATAAGAGTTCAATATGGGTGGATACTCTTTATTAATAATACCATGTTGGGTTTAGGATATTCCTAGGGGTTTTCTTTTAAACAAATCAATACTTTTAAAATAATTTTATATTGAAGCATTTCAATTTTTTTTTATAATTTAACAAACCATAATTATGTTAATTTCGAAAATAATAGAGAAATTTAGAAAATGCCACTTTTCAAGTGCCATTTTCCAAAAATGCCACATTTTCAAAATCTTTGCAAAAATGTCATTTTTTTTCAAAATTATTTATTCATTATATTATTTATGTTTTGATTAACTATGTTATATTAGGGTTTAGGAGGTTTTAGAGGTCAAAACATTTTTTAGGGTTTAGAATTTTAAGATTTAGGTTCTAAAAATTAGTGTCATTTTTGTAAATAGACAATCCATAGTGACAATTTTGCACATGCACACACCAAAAGTGATATTTTTGTAATTGTTCCAAAATAATATTGGACTAATTATTTTAATGTCAAAAACGTGATTCTATTTTTTTTTTTTTGCATTTTTCTCGATTTTGCGTATGATTTCGTGTCTTTCCACCAAAAACGCAAAATCTCGTTTCCTAGCCAAAAATGTAAAATTCCATTTCCCGCAAAAAACATAAATTTCGTTTTCTCGCCAAAAACGTAAAATTTTCCCGCTAAAACATAAAATCATGTTGTTTATTTAAAACATAAAATCTCGTTTTCCCGCCAAAAAAAGTTTTTTTCCTGCCAAAAACGTAAAATTACGTTTCCTTGTCAAAACGTAATATCTCATTGTCTATTGACCACCAAAACATAAAATTTCGTTTTTTCGCCAAAACGTAAAATTTTATTTTTCTACTAAGAACGTTAAATTCTATTTTCCCACCAAAAAAACTAAAATTTTATTTCCGTCAAAATGTAAAATCCCATTTTATTTTCTCGTTCTCTCGTTCAAAACATTATATATCACAAAGATAACAAAATTATTAGTGTTATATAAAAATTTAAAACAAAATTAATAGAAAATGTGTAATGGTAGTTAATCAGAAACAAAAGAACATACAAAACAGTTAGGGTATCCACGAATATCCTCAAATCTTCAGAGTTTTTTTGGACTACCATATTGATACCAGGGTAGTTTTAGAGTAATTTTATGTTAGAGTTTTTATACTAGGGGTTTTCAGGGTCATGGTAGAGTAGGGTAATTTTACCTACCACAACATCTCTAATTCCGAACCTAAAAAAATGTACGTGTTTCGGCTCCCAATTCTGAACTAAAAAAAAAATCAACAAAAAAGTATTTGATACGTGATTACAATGATTGGAAAGGAAACACAACTAGCGGTTCGGGCATCAAATAACCATTGGTGTCAAGTTAATGGGTCTTGGAAGGATACAGACACAATCTTATGTTTGGGATGGGTATTCTTTCAAGGAGATCTTCATGTACTCTTAGGGGCAAAAAGTCTAAGTCGCAAGAGGTCACCGTTGTATTCGGAGGTCACTATTGTATTCGGAGTGGAATGTCTGATTTGGGCAATGTCTTGTATGATGGAGAGAAGAATAAAGTGTCATGCTTTTGAGATAGATTGTTCTGACCTGATGGATATCGTGAGAAATCCATAGGAGTGGCATGCGTTCAGGATTCTTTCGAACAAGTTTCGGTGCCTACAAGAACGTCTTCCCAATTTTTTTTTTTTTAATTTTGCGTTCTATTAATTTAAAGATGGACTGTTTGGCCCGCTCTGCATGCCGGGTTGGGCAACCAACTGTGGTGGAATTTTTGATTAATAGTTTTGGTTGACCAAAAAAAAAAGTATTTGATACTAGTAAATTGCAAATTTTTTTATGTATCACTGAATTGTAAGAAGATACTATTTTCAAAAATGCTCATTCTTTTAAAAAAAAATATTTACCACATAATTATATCAATTGATGTCAAATATTTATATTTAGACCAAAAAAAAAAGAAAGAAAAAGATGTCAAATATTTATAAAGTTTCATGTCAAGAATCATAGAAGATTTTGATATTACTGTGAACAAGCTTGAATATTGCAAATTTAAATCACATATCCACGTCCAAAAAAAAATGACTTATATCCTATACTTTAATCTATTTTCTTGCCCTTTTTAAGAAAGTAAGGTGATGTAAAAACACTCTATTTCACCACATATGGATTTTTTTCTTCCAAAATACTAATCACAAAGTATTTCTAACACAAATGATTTTATTGAACATAGAATGCAATAGAGGCAATGCAAAATACAATTGATGCAGAGAACACTCACTCGGTTGCTGAAAAAAGATTTGAGATTTCATATTGGTATTCTTCATACAATTAAAGACTCAAGTGGTTCTTAAGAGTGGACTAAACTACCTAAATTCTGGCTTTTAGTGCAAAGAACTCTTCTTGACCCCTTCAAACTTCCCAAGTCATAGATATTTGATTACAATGGATTACGGTTCACATCTTTGTACAATAAATACCGAGACCTGGTCTTTCCAAGCGCAGCATACCTGAAACAACGAACAGTAGTATCTGAGAGAGAGTGGTCGAATGATCGTTCAGGTTTTCAAAACACAGTTCCAAGAGAAATTTAGATTCTAGCAAAAGTTTGAAAAGTTTCTTGAAACAGAGGAGAAACGGAAGTTCTGACTTAAAAAGTTTTCTTACCATTGAGGAACAAAAGGAGCCATCCATATGACATCACCAGCCTGAACTGGATACCTGTTTAAAGCGAAGATCACATCAAAAGTTTTAAACACTTCTTATATTGTGAGGGATATAGCTGTGGTTGCAGTTTGATTTTAGTCAAAATTCTTCAGAATTCAGATCACGTATCATGAGGAAAAGTGTGTGTGTTGATGTGTGCGGAAGTAATCTGTTTAAAAATAGACACTTTTAATCTGTTAGCGATAGAGTGTAACGTCGTGTACCAGTTATCGCCTAAGCGATAAATGCCTTGGCCCTCCAGAAGCAACAAACCATGTTGGTTATAATGAACCTCCTTTTAACATTGAAAAAGAATTTTAGAAGAGTTAATCTCAAAGAAGAAGAAAATTAATGGTGTCAAGATTCGTCAGGGCACGATGCTAAAACAGTTTTGTACCTTAACATTAAGAAATTCTCCAGGCTGAAAATCCATTATCTGCATAATAACAGTAAAAACGTATTGAAGCTTAGAGGTCCAAGAAGGGAAATGATTCATTAGATCATATAAAGTGCATACATGGATGTTGAAGTCGTAAGCAAGGGACACTGGAAGTAGTTTCCGCAGCTCAAAAATCTGTAATAATAACAAATTGGACCCTCAGTGATGATTTACTGGAACTTGACAATGATGTAAATTGACAGCTTTTATATGCATTCTTAGTAAAGTGGATAATTTTTGCACACTTACCTCACCGGGAGTCTCAAGTAGTGGTTGCTCGTCTGTAGAGCCAACGATAAGCTCTGTAGTGTGACTTCCTATATATTCGTACCTAGAGATTAGCAGTATAGGATGAGCTTCTTAGTTATAAATAGTCAAGGAAACTCGAAATTTTCTTTTCATTTTTAGGGGAAGGAGAAAAGAACCTTCGCTCGAAGACAACAAGCGTTGCAGACTCAACACAGTCCAAGGAATGATAAAAGTTTGGAGGTAAATATGCATATGAATCAACCTACAGGAAAAATAGATTATCAGCAGAAAATGAAGAAACTTAAGGAAAAATCTAACAACAGAACAACATTTCGGTCAGTTGTTCTGTGTACAAATCATACTGTCAATTTTTTTGAAGAACTGGATGTGTTAGTGAGTGTCACAGCGCCCTCGACCACGAATACAAGTCTGAGAGAAGATTCAAGATATTAAAAAGAGTTAGGTAGCAGAATATAGGTAACAATTATAAACTATAAAGTGATAGGAGTGCAAAAATACCGCTCTACGTCCTGTGGAGGTAAACCTGAACTTGATATGTCTGCAAGAAACAGTATAATCAGTTTGACGATCACCACATTCTACGAGTATATACAAGACGCAAATCCTAAAACCCTTAAGGTCACTCACCAACACAAAGCTAGTTCAAAAACATAAAGACATGTCTAGAAAGTATTTATATCACCCACTGAGCTATACAAGAAGGATAACTCCACAAACTTGATGTTCCTCACTAGTGAGAAGACAGTGATTCAGATTTCAGACCTTTCATTTTCGCCAAGTACATGACAAAGTGGGAACCCATTGCCGGTGTGACCAAATACGCCCCTAATGTGTTCTTCCTGTCAAAATAAGTAACAAACTAAGCGCAAGAACTTGCCGACTTTTGTAGCCACAAAAATTAAGAAAAGTAGGGAAGTAAAAGAACATTATATACCAGTCAGGTAAAGGGCTGTATACATGACTTTCCGGCGTTATTAACGCATGATCTTTTTTGTACACGCTTCTTGTGTAACCTGGCAAGTCTATAAGACAACATAACATAATCAGAAATTCTCTGCTTAAGAACTTGATGAATATCCAAATGCGGAGTTCCCAATTCCAGATTCTATCAGAAAAATCATCTAAAATTTGCAAGAATATAACCGAACTTGAATGCTTCAAATGATTTCTATGTTGATCAGTTTGAAACACCCCAAGATTAAACACTAATCAAAGTAATTTGATCTATAAACTTTTTTAATCACTTAATATTTACCCAGAAGTCGAAAATAGCCAAGACCTCGCTCATATGAACTATAGAAACATCAACTTTGATCCGTAAACTGATCAAATATGCTAACTTTTGCTGACAAATATCACACAAACTAAAGAGTTCGATAAAAAGACACCATTTTTGTAAGAACCCATCAAAAACCTTGTAGGTGCGAAGGAGATAGCGTTGGATTCGTGACTTTCCAGTAAATGGGTTTCGATTCCTCATCCGATTCGACGATCAACGGCGCTGAACAGAACCCATCGTCGCTTTTGGAAGCTTTACCAAAACCTTTAAGAAACTCTGATTACTTTCGAAGTAAGTAATCCCAGAAAAAGTTGTGAAGAATCTAAGAAGCGTACTTACTGATAATGACGAAGACGATTAAGTAAAGTGAACGCATTTTCATCTTCTCGGTGAGGATTAATGGAATGATTCAGGTTCAGTGCTCTTTTTCATTTGTTTTATAAAAAATAAAAAAAAATCAGAATACGACAGAAGATTCTCTGCAGTGGATGTTTTGTTTGGTAGTCCGTGACAGTCTCGTTAATAATTCCTTTTTCAAATTAAATAATTTCAGGTTCCTCGGTTTTGCTAATTACCAGATTTACTTCGGTTTGATTTGGTTTTCTGTAGAGGATTAACCTAACCAAACCGAATAGTCATAAACTGGTAAAAAAGTCCATATACCGAATAATAATATTTTAAAATAAGCATAGATAGATACATTGAAACTACTCAAGTATAATTTTTGTTATACTAATTTACTCAAAAATCAAACTAAACATTCATCGAACCGATTTAAACCGAACCGAACTGAATCGAACCCAATAAATTATAAAATTTTAGTGGTTTTGGGTCAAGAGAAAAATTAAAATTAGTGGGCCGATTGTGTGAATTTATTGGGCCAACTAATAATATTGGGAAGCCCGATTCAACACAAATCGTCGTCGTTATCGTTTCGGTAAGGGTCACGGCGAGTCTCTCTCTCTCTCTCTGCAACAAAGGAAAAATGGAGGTAGCAGCAGCGACTGCGACGAGCTTCACAACGCTCCGAGCTCGTACGTCAGCGATAATCCCTTCTTCAGCATGTAATCTGAGATCTAAAGGAAGATTTTCTTCGTCTTCTCTCAGAGCTTCTCTCTCAAATGGTTTCCTCTCTCCGTATACCGGAGGAAGCATCTCCAGTGACTTCTGCGGTGCAAAGCTTCGTGCCGAATCTCTTAATCCGTTAAATAGGTTGAGTTCTAAGCCTAAGCGTGGAGTTGTCACTATGGTAATTGAATTTATACTTTTCTCATCGTTTCTCAGTTTACGGAGCTCTATACTGTTCGGATTTTGAAATCGAGATTTTCATGGCTTTAGCTGAGATTTATGCTGCCTTGGTAGTGAATTTTTACAAATTGTATTGGTTGGCTCTTGTTCCTTGGTTTTGAACATGCGAATCAATGGATTAGAGTGACTCTAGATATAGGCAATTATAACGCCACGGGAAAATTTTCAGGACTTTCAGTGTCGATAGAAGATTTAGTATGAAGCTTGAATAGTGTTCTTTTTGAAGAAATTATGTGCTATGTGATTGCCTAATGCGATAGGAGTTAAGTATGCGGTAGAGATTTCACTTAATTGTGTTTTCCACTTACATATGCATCAGTAGCTCTGATATTTTGGCAAATCATTTTGTTGTGGATCCTCTAGCTGTTATAGTGAATTTGGAGGGTGCTATATTTGTGACATTTTGTGTTTTGTCTTACCTTTCGGCTATCGCAGTTGGAATGCAACTCATTGTTGATCGATTTCAGTTTTCTTGAGCCTTTTACTTTCGTTTGGTTCTTATTTCGTGCAAATCTTGGTGTGCTTCCCTCTTATCAACAGGTTATACCATTTTCAAAGGGGAGTGCTCATGAACAACCTCCTCCTGACTTGGCATCATATTTGTTCAAAAACCGAATTGTATATCTGGGAATGTCTCTTGTACCTTCAGTCACTGAGTTAATACTCGCGGAATTTCTTTACCTTCAGTATGAAGATGAGGAAAAGCCTATCTACCTCTACATAAACTCGACAGGGACAACCAAGGTAGGCTTCCATTGGAATGTCTGTCATCTTTGAGAACACTGGCTGAATTGTGAACTTGAAACTGTGGTTTGTTTCAAATGAGTGATCAAAGGTCTATAAATCATTACCTAGCCCTTCAACATGTTCTGAGAGAATTTATTTTCTTCCATTTCAGAATGGTGAGAAGTTGGGCTATGATACCGAGGCGTTTGCAATCTATGATGTCATGGGGTTATTAATCTTTATCCGTTTTCTATATTTGCTTCTTTCTCTCACCTTTTCTTTTTCTTAACAAGAGCTTAGTATCTGTAAGTAGACTTGAATCTGGGCTGCTTTCGCGATCATTTAAAACTGCACTTGAAGACTGTTTTCATATCAAGCTATTCTTGACTGGCTATTTTTCTTATTCTTATCTTTGACTTCAGGTATGTCAAACCACCAATCTTTACTCTTTGCGTTGGGAATGCTTGGGGTGAAGCTGCTTTGCTTCTGACTGCCGGTGCAAAAGGAAATCGTTCTGCATTGCCCTCATCAACTATTATGATAAAGCAGGTTCTCCCTGATCGTTTCTTTTAGATATTAAGTGCCGTCTTATTCCTCCCTTGTAGACAATGTTTTTTTTTCTTAGTCCTATTGGAAGACACTGAGGCCTATGATTCCTCTTTTCTTGGCATTTGTCTTTTACTCATTTATATTTTTTTTCTTGTATGATAACTCTGTAGCCCATTGCCCGATTTCAAGGCCAAGCAACCGATGTTGAAATTGCAAGAAAAGAAATCAAGCACATAAAGACAGAAATGGTGAGAAGATCCACTTTACATGAACTCACATAGTAGAGTATCATTTGTTGATCCTTGTGATGTCGTTGAATATCTTCGTTTAATCTTCAGTAGACAACAGTGTCCAGTTATGTATGTGATATGTGTCTTTAAGGTGGAGATATAACTATTCGTAACATGTAGGGAATGAGTATATACTTGAGGAGGATATCTTAATTAGCCATCAATGTTATGCACTTGATAGATAATCTGAAATCACGTTTGCATTCTGTTTCCTTTACTCTTCACTTTTACCTTCAAACTTATCTGATAAGATTGTGTCTTTGTTCTACGCAATGTTATACTCAAGGTCAAGCTTTATTCAAAGCACATTGGTAAATCGCCGGAGCATATTGAAGCTGACATGAAACGCCCAAAATATTTTAGTCCCAGTGAGGCTGTTGAATACGGAATCATTGATAAGGTACGATAAATGACCGAATAATCTGCAGAACATAGTGTTTTTTTATATTTGTGCAGAATTGAATTGTTCTCTTTCTGTAATCTGTTTGCAGGTGGTTTACAATGAAAAGAGCACCCAAGACAGAGGAGTTGTGTCTGACCTTAAAAAGGCACAACTCATCTAAATATCTGAATTGTCTTCCAAAATGCTCCATGATCAACAGGTAAAATCTGAAACTTGCTTACTTTCATTCTGCACAGCATATCGATGATAATGATGATGACATTGCCCTTTAGAATTTAACCTCCTATAATTAATGACACGAAGACATAAAATTCACTTTCCTGGAGGCATATTCTGGAATATTGTACTACTTTCGTTCTGTCAGTTTTGGACCAATGATTTTATCGTTAGGAGCATTTACTGACACAGAGGGACACCTGTAAAAGCTCCAATACTTTTGCACATCGCAGATGGTTTATAATAATTACTTAAGCATTGAAGCAGTAGTCGTATAGAAACCCAATGAATACATGGGGACACATATTATGTAATGTAAGTGCTTATAGTGGCCTCGAGTCTTCTAGTTTTGTATCCCCTTTAGTTCAAATAGTTACTTCCCATCTTCTTCCTCTGTTTCTCTCTTAGGACCCATTCTCTTTTAGTGATATCATTTTCATTGCCCATTATACAAACTTCACTATTGATGGCCGACACATATCCAAGGGTATGCATGCTCCTTCAGACACTAAAACTCTCATTACTGATATTATTTGTTTTCTTAAACAAATGATTAATTTCAAACCTTTTTCTTACTTTGTGTCTTTTTAATTATTTGGCTATTAACACCTAGCGTTGATAGGTCTTAGTGACTAAAAGCAATGATTTTCTACCTCTAATTCTATTGGCTTATCCTTTTTAAAGTTTACTTTGTTAATGACATTATCATTTTGCTGTGATTTTTCAGGTTTGAGATTTGACCACGTATCAAAAGGGTAATCGGTGAACCGTTCATCAGGGAAAAACCAAGGTAAAGTTCTGAAAACATGTTAAAAAAAAGTTACTTGTAGTGCTGCAAATTTAGGGTTATTTGAACAGAAACAAACCCATATGTGTAGGCTTGTGAATGCCTAGAAACAGAATTGGTGCATCTTCAATATGTTTTGAACTTTAAAATGCATCACATTTCGTTTACTCCTAATGCTTCAACAAATGATGTATGTGTATGTTTTTCAATGTGTGTTTTGAAAAACCGGTCAGATTTTCGTTTGGTTCGGTTTTTGGATAATTTTAGTTATATTATACTTATATCTTTATTACATATGTATATATATATATATATATATATTTTTTTATATATAATTTTAATTAAATCGCTGAGTTCGGTTGGATTTGTTTTCTTCGGTATAAGATATTTTTGGAATTGGAATTTGGATAGGTCTGGGATTGCTTAATTTCGGTTTGTTTTGGTTCTTATTGCTAAATGTGTTACAAAGCAATGTGTACAGATTCCACCAAGAGCGTGTAAGATTTGTGGAATTATTAGATTGGAGAGATTAATGAGCGATGACATAACCGATAAATTCACCAACCCCATTATCTGTTCTCTTTTCCTAAAAAAACCCAACACTTGTCACACTTACACGCAACGTTGTTTTTATGGGTCTTTATATGTTCACTGTATAAATGACGTCACCGGTTCTTTACGTACCGACGAATTACGGCGTAAAAAATTAAGTGTGCTCACTAGTGTTAGAACACGAACACAATCACACATGATTTACTTTGTTTGTGTGCTCACGTTCTTGTTTTGACACTAGCTAGTGAAAATTTCGCGATCCTTTTTTGCTTTTTTGCTAAATAGTAAATATCATTAATCATGAAAGTTTAGGAATACAAGTAGCATTTCCTACAATCATAGTAACTTTGGCAAAAATGAGAAAAACAAAGTTACAATAGATTTGTTATAGATTTTGGTTGTATTACCAAATCCAAAGTGTGCTTAGGTCTCGCCACCGCTCTCTATGCCTTCAAGAGTTGATCGTGTTACGAACTTATCGATCCTAGTTCTTGAAGATAGTTTGCGAGTTGAGACAAAGTTTGTTGTGCAATAAATTGTTCCGTTCTTTCCATGTATGAAAGATAGCAACTCCCATGACAATTTTCCTCAAGAGTGATGGGGCTATAGGTGAGGATCGACTTGACCATGAAAGATGTTCTGCCTAGTTTGTGATTTGACTGTGAGGAGGAGAGAGTATTGCAATAAATTTGCGATCTTTAATCTCAATCAAACCCAATTAATAAGTGAAGTAGATCATGTGTCTCGTTCACAACAATATTCTTTCAACTAGATAAAACAAATTTGGTTACTACAGTATCCGACTGCAGTAAATCATGAGATATTTAAGTTAATGATGATGATACCTACGAATTGAATATTATTCATCGAGAATATTATATAACGACCTGTGACAAAAAGAATATTTCTAGGAAGGTAAGGAGGACTAAGTGGATTACAACCAAACCAACAACAAAATGGGTTTATAAAATTCTTATTTTCTCTTTACATTGCAGTTTCCTTTTGTCTTTCTCTTCTACTCTTACTCTCTTATTTACATTATAATCACAAATTATTTTAAATCAAATAAAGAAGCAAGGCTGCTATAACAACCTACCACCCAATGTGCATGTTCCTCTTATTGACATCACTAAAACTAAGATATGTACACATCTAAGATACTTACGTGGTGTGTTTATCTTCATTTTAACATCGATGAGAAATGTAAAGAATGATGAGATTTCAACTCAAAATAAATTGGTTATGAGTTGATTTATAAAAAGAGCTAATCTGTGTATGTACTATATAATTTTAAATAGGGCCACTTCTTATTTTAAATGTGGAGTTTCTAACAATATACTATATTGCGTGAAATATTTTACTCCATTTTTTAACTATGGAAAGGAAATGGTTGTTTTAGTTTGCTTTCACGTTGGAAATTTTATGTATGTGTTATTAAAAACTTTCATCTATGATCTAATACTACACAACTTTGTATTGAAAGTTTGAAGAAGTGGCTAAAAGAGTTTCATAGATCATGGCTCGGATATGACTAAAGAAAGTGAACATTCTTGATCAAGTGGAAGGTTTCAAGAGAGAGACTAAGAAGAAGAATGCTTTCAAGCACACGTAGCTTTGCACTAAAAGCAGTGTTCTTCATTGGTCATATCCAAGCTACGAACTAATGCTTTCTAATTTTCAAAAAAAAAAAAAAATCTAATGCTTTCAATACAAAGCTATGTAGCCTAACAAAAACAACACAAACGTAGGTTCAGGCTTACTGGAACCAAATTTTAACATCATATTATAGAAGAAACTTAAGAGAATGACTGAGTTTTTTTTTTCATTCCAAATATTGGTTACAACTTGGCAAAGCCATGTATTTGTTAACTATTTGTGTTTTTTTTTCAGTTATCTTGCACAATTTAATATTACAAAAATGCTAGTAGTGAAAAAAAAAAAGCATTCCAAAAAATAGCACGCTTTGCATATTCTATTGAGTTTATTCATATTACACCAAACAACTAATCGTAAATCAATCTAGGTGTCATGTACTTTCTCGTTTTGGAGGCACAATCTATCATTGTTTTTCATCAATTTATAGACCCAAAAGCTATATACCTCACCACTCTATGTTGCATTACATATTTTGATTACTTCGTACAAAAGTCTAAATTAATTTTCAATTTTTATATAATCAATTACATGATATGGTATACATCACCATATAATGATATGGTCAAGTTCATAAAATAAAATTATCATTAGATACATTTTCATCGTATTAACTTATAAATAACGTACATATTTCGAAAATTAGTTTTAAGTTTCGGTACGTGATATACTAAATAAAATAATAATAAGATGGATTGTCTCAAATATAGATTCATGGTTTCGATTAACCTCCTCAATATTTCCTTTTTGTTTCACAGATTATATTTGATATAAACTTAGAAATAGAATGCAGCAAAAAACTTCTTATTACATTTCTTTATCATAAATTATAAGATTTGGTCTATTGAAACTTGATCTATGGAAATGTACACCACTATGTTGTTCGGTAAACCCAGGCTACTTAACTAATTTAGTCTAATAACAATGAAGAGAAGTGAGTATAATAAAATAGATTTTGAGACTATTGATACATGAATGATGTAATCATGCAAACATTTGATTTAATACATTTGAGCCTCTTAAGTTAAAATATCAAACTTGGGTAATGCAAGTACGCGTTATAGCTTAAAAAAAACTAATACAATGAATTTGAGATAGCTTTTTGCCAAGTGGAAAGAAAGAATAATAACGATGCTCGATCAAATGTACAAATTACTTAATAAGCACTCCACCTTCAACTATAAATACCCTATCAAGCTTCTCCTCTATCTTCACATATCTTTTATAATACCATTTCTATTTCATTCACTTGCTAAGAATAAAAAAATAACTTTACAATAGAGGTAACAATATGAAGCAATCTCACGTTTTGCTGCTTCTACATGTTCAAGTCATTTTCCTTTTGCCTTTCCTTTGTTTATCCGACGACTTTGTTAGCTCTAGAGCCACTTATTATGGCAGTCCCTATTGCAAAGGAAATCCTCGTACGTATTTTAATTATTATTTTTGTACCTTCATTATTTCATTATTTTATATTCCTTAATTAGCATGATTGGTAAAGCCAAATTACTAGGAACATCTCAATTTATCATATCAATTAGCTTAACTAATTAGTTAATGTACATATTATCTATGTGTATAGGTTTATCCAAAATTCGAAATACATAAATGAAGATGATTCTATATAAGTGTCCATGTATTTGATTTGGTTATAACATTACGTTTAGTAATAATATTTTTTCACGATTCCGTTTAGCATGGAGAAAATGTTTAAAATGTTAGGAATTCTATATCGGAAGTAAAATGTGACCTAAAGTATATATAAAATGTTGTCAAATCCACTCTTTGCTTATTGAGTGAAAAAAAGAGAGTAATTGATTAGAATATGAATAATTAATTAAGTATAAATCATGAAGGAGGCGCATGTGGGTATGGAGAATTTGGAAGAGACATCAATAATGGTGAAGTGAGTGGTGTTTCATCCCGACTATGGAACAATGGAACTGGCTGTGGTGCTTGTTACCAGGTTTATACTAATAAGATTTTAATTTATCTCATTATACATTTCACTCAAATAACATTATATATGTCGTGACAAAAAAAAAACATTATTTATGCCATATATTACGATGTCATCACGAAACTATATATATATATATATATATATATATATTATTAACCATTAATTATAAAAAAAGGTGAGGTGCAAAATACCTCCACACTGCAACGAGGGAGGAGTATACGTAATAGCTACGGACTATGGTGAAGGACATGGTACGGACTTCATATTTAGCCCTAACGCGTACGGACGTATGGCGCGACCGGGAACAGAGGACCAGCTCTATTCTTTTGGTGTGGTCGAAGTTGAGTACAAAAGGGTTGCTTGCCGGTATGGAGGGTATAATCTGGTGTATAAGGTCCATGAAAAAAGCTACAATCCTCATTATCTTGCCATCCTTGTCTTGTACGTTGGTGGTGTCAATGACATCCTCGCCGTTGAAGTTTGGCAGGTAAATTAAACAAAGATTATAATAGAGAAAATGCAATGATTTTGTAATGATCAAACTACTTTATTGATATGGCATATTCATAAATATAGTCTAAATTTGACCTAAAATCTTTAGGTTATTAAGAAGATATAGTCTATGTATGGAATATGATTAATCTAAGGTTGGCTATGTATAATTCAATTGGTTATTCATGATAATTACTCCATTTCAAAATCACTAATTTTAGCTATGTTTCAACTTTTTTAATATAAAATGTTGCAATGTTTCTTAGTTATGGTTCTAGTCTTTTTAGCTCTAGTTCCAACACTTTTCTACAATGTAAAAATACAACACTCACTAAGACGACATATTTCTTAATACTTGAAATATTGTTGTAAGTATAAGGATTTGAAGATTATTGAATGGTGTATGTATGGTTTCAGGAGGATTGCAAAGAGTGGAGACGTATGAGAAGAGTGTTTGGAGCGGTTCACGATTTGCAGAATCCACCAAGAGGCACTCTCTCTTTGAGGTTTTTGGTGTACGGAAGCGCCGGAATCAATTGGGTCCAATCGCCGAACGCTCTTCCCGCCGATTGGACCGCCGGAGCCACCTACAACTCCAACATTCAACTTACTTGATTGATTTCTACCTTTTTCATCTATCTCTCTATATATAGCATTTTATATGTATAACATATGGTTTTTCTCTCTGTAATGGCTATATATCTAAATAATGCCCTCTAGAATAATGGTAATGATAATCATAGTCGATTAATATAAATATGTATTGTATTGTCGTTGAAAATATTGTAATGATTGTAATGTTTCTCATCAAATGTAGCTCATCAAATGTTTCTTTTTTGGAGGAGACAAGATAAATAAAGTATTATTAAAAAAAAAAAATTGTAATGATTTGTAAGGTTTTGATTAATGGAATAATCAACAATAATAAGTTTAACAAGTAATTTGATGGAACGATAGAAAATAGTAGTATTTTATTCATATTGCATTGAATACATGATTCTGATTTTTATTATCCATGATTAAAGGTGAAAAAAAGAAATGTGAAAATATAACTTTTTTTTTTATCAAAACATTTTAACATAGTGGGTTGTACTAATATCGTCATTGTATCATCACATGAATTCAAATTCGTATAATACTTGTTAATATTTTTGCAATGTAATGTATAGAGGATGCGTACGATGAAAATGCGACACGTAAGCAAATTTTTTATTCACGAGATCATGACATATGTAATTGCTAATTTAGATTGTGATATGTGTCAATATTAATAATTTTTTAAAAATAAAAAATAAAAAATATAATCTAAACAAAGATTATAGACTAATTAAGAAAAAGGAAAAAAACAGTTCTACTAAAATAAGTTATATTTCTAATACTAAAAAAAAAATTAAAAAGAAAATAAAAAACATATTCTAAAAAAAGATTAAGACTAATTAAGAAAATAAATTTTTTTAAAAATGCCACTTTTCAAATGCTATTTTTTCAAAATCTTTGTAAAAGTGCCAATTTTTCAAAAAAAAAAAATTTCATTATATTATTTATTTTTGGATTAAATATGTTGTATTAGGGTTTAGTTTTGAGGGGTTAAAGGGTTTTAGGAGTCAAACCATTTTTTAGGGTTTATAATTTTAAGATTTAAGTTTTAAAAATCCATAATTAGTGGCATTTTTGCAAATGGACACCCCTAAGTGGCCTTATTGCAAATGTATACACCAAAAGTGACATTTTGCAATTGTCCCATAAGAAAAAATGAAAAAACCTGTTATAATAAAGTACGTAATATTTCTAAATTTTTGTATTACAAAATACATTTTTTCCATTATAAATTATCTAAATAGTTAAAGACAAAAAGAAATGTCATATTTAGAAGTGTCATTTTGCTAATATAATAACGTGTATGGAATAATTTTAGTATGAGATAAATATAATAAATTGACTATTAAATAAAATACAATAAAATATAATAAAAAATAAATATTAAATATTTGTGATTCGTAATTTAGAATCTAATTACATTTGTCAAATTATAGGCGCTATAAATTTTAAAATTAAAAATATTTACCGCAATGTGTTTTTATATCAGCATAACACGTAAGCAAAATTATAACTCACGAGATCGTGACATATATCTAATATTGATCAGATGAAAAATATGTTAAAACTTAAAATTAGTTAAGAAAAAGAAAATTTAAAATGGAAAGTAATTGTCAAGTTACTAATCAAATAATAAAAAGTAAAATTTCTAATATTATCAATAATAATTAAGAAACAAAATTTAAGATAAAATATAGACATGACATAAGCCATAAAATAAACAAATAATACATATAAAATAAAAAAATCGATTAAAATAAATAAAAAGATGAACGATAAAAAGGTATATAAATTGGAAAAACAAAAGTTAGAAAGGTTCTAGAAACTTCAATTTAAAGTTTAAAAATATACACAACCATGAAAAAATAAAATAAAAATAAAATCTATAAGAATACTTATTTTATCAATATAGAGTTACAGAATATCACAAAAAAATAAAAAATTTTGACCTATGAAGTCATTGGTACTCTTCAAGTGTATATATTGAAAATTATATACGTTAAAAAATAATAATATTATATTTATTATTAAATTAAATACTGTATAAAGTTTGACTAGTATAAATCTCTATGAGAAATAAAACGATGACATTAATAAAATAAAATTATCAATCATGTACTTATGTGATGGTTCACAATATTATTTATAGTTTTTATGAGGTTACTAACATAAATTTACTCTTTCTGATTTAATTATATAGTATTTTAGTTGTTTTTATTTTCTATCACATAATCATAAATATCATAATGGGTTAAAATATATATTTTCTCTGTTATTGAGAATATAATTTAAATTCCAATAATATATATTTTTAGATTTGCATGATATGTATTAGAACATGAGAATTATGATATAAATTGATATCTAATGGTTTTAGGATCCACGTTAAATAGTATTTTAAAATTTAGCGGATTACTAATTAAAATTTAAATATTTATTTCATTAATTTTTATAGTATTTATCCGTGTATTAACGCGGGTCCTATTCTAGTTTATATATATTTGCCAAGATCAATATTTTGAAATCCGACCCGGACAATGAACTGGAATACCATCCGGGTCACTGGGTATTCGGGTCATCCGGGTCAACCGTGGGTTGACCTCTGATAATTGGTTTACCATTTATTTAATTTTTTTAAAAATATAATATTAATCTTCTTTTATTATATGAAGAAGATATATGTATGATAAATAGTATACAACTTAAATTTAATAAATGTAACTTCTTTTTAAATTTTAATCGAAAAGAGATCCATACTTTTTTTTTACAAGGCTTATATATAGACAAATAAGATGACGAAAAAGCTTTAAAGAATCATTAATTTAAAAAAGTATGTCATTTCACATCGTTTTCTAAGAAAAGAGAAATATAAAACAATTTAAATGAATAACAACATGTGATTGAATTATAATCGGGCTCCAAAGTCCATACCTAAAAATCTTAAAATTTATTAACATAATTGACCCGGGCCACCGGTTTAACTACCGATTTGCCAGTTTTAACCGATTTTTCGATTTAATCCAAGTTATTAACCGTCCGAATTTTTGTAGTAATCCAGGCTGGAAATTTAGCCGGGTTGTGGTTAAATCGGGACGACCGGCCGGTCCGGGTTTCAAAACATTGGCCAGGATCATAGAAAACGGTATAAAACTTTTTTAAATATTTTTTTTTGTAAAATATCAAAACACTTATATTATTCAATTACCTTAAATGTATCAAATTTTGTATATGTTCATTTATTACATGACGATGGGGGTTAGTCAAGATAATAGAATTCTAGCCTTTTCATGCTGTAACAAAAGAAATGGGCCCAATTATGCTATACATTGGTAGTAGTCTCAAGGCCCAATAAATTTTAATAGAAACCCAAAACGTCGTCGTGTATAAAACAGAAGAAATTGAACCAAAGAGGGGAGAAATCGAATCCTGCGCATCCTCTTCGTTCCATTTTTCTTAGTTTTCTTCGATTCTGGAGTTCTTCGAGTCAAATGAGAAACCAAAACCCTAATTAGAACTCGGTTTCGTCTCCATCTTTACTGTAACATTTGTAGATCTACATGTTAATCCTTCCTTTGTTCGATTCCGAAAGTCCTTGTTCAGTGATTTTTTTAGATTGGTGAAGCTTTAATTATCAACTCTGCATCTATTTGTTGCGTCGAGTTGATCGCTCTGACGAAGAAACCCTAATTTTGTGGACACTGTGCAAAATTTCCAGAATCAGCTTTGTGAGTAGGAAATCTCATTGACGAAGATGCCGCAGGTTAAGATCATCGCGAAGAATTTTATGGATATGGTGGCTTCTCTTCCCGCCATCAAGCTCGATAAACTCTACAACAATGTCTTCATCTGCGAAGCCATTCTCAGGTTTGAATGATTAACCCCTTAGATGATTTTATATGATTCAGTAAACCTAGTGATGTTGCGAGTTATTTGTGTTGAATTTGAAAAAAAATTGAGGAAGCTAAGATTGTTGAGATGTTTTCAGGTCTTTGCCTCCTCTTGCCAAGAAATATGTATTGCAGATGTTGTACACTGATGTTCCTGTACCTGCCACGATGATGGAAGAGTGGGTTCTTGCGGATGGTGTTTCTAAGCACAGAGTTGCTATAGATCGACTCATTCAATTACGGATCTTTTCGGAAATGATCGATAGGTAATCAGTCTTCTTGGTTTTGTTTGTCATATCTGGATTTTCAAGATACTGTCATTTAGTTTAGTTTGGAGGAATATATAAGTTGAATTCTTAATTCGGAAATTGTTTTGAATTTTGTTTTTATCTTGACGTTGGAAATTGATATGAGCACTCAACGGTCTGACCTTCTTCGTGCGTTTATCCATTGTGCTTTGATTGATTATGATTGATAAGTGGCAAGCTGATAGATCCAATTCTGCTCTTCCTACCTTTTCAGGAAAAAACAAACCAGTTACAGCCTAAATCCTACGTTTCAGAACAATCTTCGGAAACATATAATTTCTGGGTAATGACATGTTTACATTGATGGTACTACTATTTTTTTTTTCTCTTCATTAGGTTGTTGGAAAAGATGCTGATGAGCTAAACTTAAATTTTGTAGTGGAGTTTTGCCTAGAGAACCTATGAATTCCGACAATGCCATAAAGCTTCCAAGTCTACAAGAACTCGAAACCTATGCCCTTCGGCAATGGGAGGTATGTAGTTTCTAATTACATATATGATAATACTAGTAAGATGGAAACAAATTGTATAAATAATATTTTTCAGTATGGATTTGGTTAGTCTCTGATGATTGGTACTTATGTTTGTTAGTGTTTCTTGCTACAACTCATAAATCCGAGTCAAGGTGAAAAGCTAGCTGGCATCAGTCCGTCCATGATGAGAATTTTCCAGCGAGGTCTATTGAGTCAGAGGTATTGTTGTTATACACGTCTTTAGATGCATAGTGGTGGCATAGAGCCTCCATGTTTAATACAGTTCGTGTGATATTACAGAGACAAAGATGGCCCGAGATTAACTGAGAGTGGCTTTCAGTTTTTGGTATGCAAAATGTGAGTCATTGATCTGTTATTACTTGTCTTCATTTAAGTAACCTTGTTGACCCTAATTTGCAGCTGATGGATACAAATGCCCAGCTTTGGTACATTATCCGAGAATACATATCAAATGCCGAGGTTTATATCATGCATTGATAAGGTTTAGTTAAGTTGATATCTCTGTTTCGCCGTATGAATAATTGAATGCCATTGTTTTTTCAGGAGCGAGATGTAGATCCAGCAGATCTGATTTCATTTTTGTTAGAGCTTAGTTTTCATGTTACTGGTGAGGTATAACAGACAGTCACAAATTCATTTGAAGTTGTACTCTTCATTGATTTAGTGCTGGAAGCTTGTTAATAAGTTTGCTGAGCTTTAACATTCTTGTACACATTACAGGCATATAACTTAAATACATTGACAGAGGTTCAGAGAAATACACTCAAGGACCTTGCAGACTTGGGATTAGTCAAGCTTCAACAGGTTATACCACTTGTGATATCTTTTTCATTACCAAAAGAAGAAATTTTTTCAAAAGCTAAAGTTAGAAAGATTATAGAGTATCATAGGCTGAACCGATCTTTATGATTCCAGGGAAGGAAGGACAGTTGGTTCATTCCTACTAAACTTGCTACGAATCTATCAGTCAGTCTGACAGATTCATCAGTGCGGAAAGAGGTCACCTTTCAATATCCCTCTTGTCCCATTTCTATCTGCTACTCCCAGTAACTTTCTTGATTTTTCTTATCCTTGTTGTTATATCTCATCAGGGATATGTCGTAATGGAAACAAACTTCAGGATGTATGCTTACTCAACATCTAAGTTACAATGTGAAATTTTACGGCTGTTTGCAAGGTAGAACCTCTGAAACTCTGTTCTGATGTGTCTTGAAATATTTTAGGTTTTAAGTAGTTGCTGTTCTTATGTTTCCAGGATAGAGTACCAACTTCCAAACCTTATTGCTGCTGCAATTACAAAGGAAAGTTTGTACAACGCATTTGACAATGGCATCACATCAGACCAGGTAGAGTTGGTTTCATCCGTTACAGTACAGGTTTTAATACTACATGTGACTGTGACCCATTACTGTCCATGGGATGTTGATAAAATTGTTGATGCTTCTCTTAAATCTTTTTCTGAATCTTCTTTTTTCCTTCCTTTCTTTTGGTTGTTGCAGATAATTACTTTCCTTCAACAGAATTCTCATCCAAGATGTGCTGATCGAATCCCATCTATTCCAGAAAATGTCACTGACCAGGTTTTGACTCTCTCTCTCTCCTTCCACCCAAAACGTGAAGAGTTTATAGCTTGAAAGCATGTATACTGTCTTCACTTCCTGGTTCATCGGGCTCTCTTGCTGATGGATAGAAATGCATTGTTTCCTGCAGATACGGCTTTGGGAGGCAGATTTGAAGAGAATCGAAATGACTCAGGCTCACTTCTACGATGAATTTCCGTCAAAAGTAACAGAACCGATCTTTTTTTTTTTTTCAGTAGAATCTTTCTCCATATCTGATTACCATTATAGTAAGTCTTACTACTTGAAATTGTGTAAATTTTTTTGTTTGGCAGGATGTGTTTGAAGCAGCTTGTGACTTTGCTCGAGAATGGAGAGGCCTTCTCTGGGAAGACTCTAAGAGAATGCGACTCGTTGTGAAATCCGAAATTCACAATCAGATGCGTGAATTTCTTCACTCCCAAAGCAAGTAAAAAGAAGAAACTCACTTTTTCTTCTGTTTTGCTTTAGAACAAAGTCTCATGCTTAGATACTTGAAATTATATTACGAAAGGTTTCAGCGGAAAGAGAAAGGAAACTTGTGATTTGATTTGAGGTCATATATCTTATCAAGCCATTGCATTGTCCTGGTAACACATTTACACGGGCAGCTTGTAGCATCGTGTAAAAACAAGAAGCTTATGCACACGCGTGTTCAACTACTAGCTTAGGAACAGATCTTGGAATATGACACAGTTTATATCAATCTGAAGCAAACTACATGTCTTCCCACAAAATTTACCGGTCTTAAGAATTAGCCAGCGTGCTGTTTCTTATGCACGAAAAATAACGACGAGCTTCCCAACAAGTTAATGCAATGGAGGATTAAACTGGGGACTTCTACTGTGTAATGCTAACGTGATAAACAAAATCCGAAAGTACCTCTGAGAAGAAAATCAGAATAATATGGTTATGAAAGCGAAGTTGCAGAATACTTATATCAACAAAATGTGGTCATTCTGGGATAGTCCAACCAGAGCCACCTCTATAATTTCTTCCACACTAGATAGATCACAATCTTGGTCTTTGCTTCATCAACCAAATTCCAAATTATTAAAACCCAACAAATGTTGGGCTGCGATCCGAAACCTTGGACGTGCTACAGAGACTCTGAATCTAATCTGTGTCAACATGAAGACAATACAAGTCTTTTACCTTGCTTGAGTCTTTTTACTAGCTGAGGATTCTGAATCCTGAATCTCCTCTCCCGTGTTTGCATCTGCAGCAACGTTTGCATTTCCATGTTCCCGAGCAAGTCTCTCAGCTTCTTCAATCTTTCTTATAGTTTCCTGTTGTGTTGCGTTCATCATTGTCCCCATCGTTTTCTTCTCACTTTCGAGCTGAATCTCCATTATGGTACCAGCATGCTTGTCTATCGGTTTGAAGTAGTCTTCAATCTTAGCCTCCTGTATTGGTACGAGAATAATGTGTCAACCATCAAACCTGAAACAAACTTAGACTTTGAAACTCTCCTAATACAGACAAAAGCAGAATAAAAGGGGATTAAAGATTTGTTTCAGACTCTTTCGCTCTTTCCTTCCAAAAATTAATCCTTTAAGAATCCTAAACACTTAGAAGCTAAAAGCGTTTTCCCTTTCTAGAATATTTCGGTACCCAAACCACTTGAAGAACACGATCTTCAAACATTTACACCACAGTATACATATATATATATATATATATATATATATATATTGTTGATAAAGCAAACGAAGAACTTAATGGGAGTAAAGTAAATCATTTGCAAAGTTTGGACTGAGAACAAAGACAAGAGACTAACCGTATCCTCCATCTGTTTATTCAAATTCTGCATCTCGTCAACCATACGGCGGACTTCAGATAATATAATCTGCTCTGGTAGTTTGTTTATCTCTGCTCTCTTTTGTTGGGCCTGCAAAGCCAAAGGTTACCATCCTTTTCATCATTTGAATCAAATAAAAGGGTAACCATGACCAACCTCTAGAAGTCATAAGTATTGTTGAACAGATAAAAAGCCAAAGTCCATATGATTTAGAAATCGTGAAGAAGATCTTATTTAATCAGTTACTCTTTACTAATATAGAGCAGAATTATTATTTATAAAATACAAACTTTAAAGTTTACTACAAGTTGTATTCAGATAATACAAAAAGTACATATTGAACTAAACATCCTGCATGAATAAAATCAGGCAGGCATCAATTTCCATCTGTAGTTTCACAAAGAATAAACATGGATAATGTATCCGGACATTAAAAATTTCTTCCATTTCTCATCCTCAAAGTCAATAAGAAAGAATTCTCCAAAATATACGAGATCAACTAAAATCCAATAGCAAGAGATACAAGGTTTCTTCATCTTATTCTACCATTCACTTCAAAGACAATAGATTGCCGCATGGTGAGAAAGAAAGAAAAAAACCTGCTGTATACGCTTTTCGAGTTGCAACCTGTAATTCCGGATTCTCCTTTCTTCATAACCAGAAAGAACTCTCACATAAAACATAGCTTTTCTCCCATATTCCAGCAACTTATTCATCTTTCTTTCCAAGACCTGCAAATTTTTTCCTAAACAATCAATGAAGAACAAAACCTATCACCATCAAATAGTTGACTGAATTCTGTGAACTAAATTTACAGGGTTTAAGGCTTTAAAGAGTGCAGAAACAGAAACCTAAAACCTCGATTTGATCTGTCAACACCCAAAACACAAGAAGCCACAGATTTGGCTAAGAAATTGAGAAATTGAAGACCTAAACTTATCACCATCAAATATTACAAGCGTTGATACAAACAATCAAACTATGGATCTAACGATCAAAAGCTGGATTCATTTCCCATCGAAGACTAAGAAATGACGAAAAATCGCAGATTCACGACCACAAATCAGAGGGAAAAAAAACCAATTACACTACTGGAATTATGCGACTAACCTCAAATCGATGCTTAAATTATCAATCGACAGAGATGTGTACTCGGTGTAAATCGGAAATGGCGATTGCGCAAAAAGCCCTGACTCTACCAAATACACAAGCGAGCGACGAAGCCGCAACGAAGAAACAACAAAAAATCGTGAAATTCCGGTGGAGGTTGACTGATAAACTCCGGCTCCGGCGACAAGGAAACACCGTCGCAGTCTCTAACTTGTGGCTTGGGAGATTAAACCACTGATCCGATTGCTTCTATCTCCTTTCTCTTAGTGGGCTCAATATGGGCCCTTATAAATCTTATGGACATTGTGACAGGCCCAAAAAGACTCTTCTTCAGCTTTAGAGTCACAAGTAGCCGTTGGTTGATTAGACAGTCTCTTAAGTAGACAAGTAGCCGTTATTATTTAGGTGAAAAATTAATTCGTTTGATCAATTTTTGTTTTATTTGGATTAACCTGAAATTTATTACCAGGTCTCAAACTCTTAAAAACAAAGAGATCCAAACGTACCGAATATTTTACATTTTATCAGATAAGATTAAAAACGTAATTTGAATCTGTCGAAGAAAACAAAGCAGAATGATTTGTAAAGAATATTCATGTTCAATTTTTTTTGGTTTGGTCCGGTTTAAAAGAACCGGTTTGCTTCTTCTTTATCCTCTTTCTTTTTCATTCAGATTTACTTTACTGAAGAATGAAAAGATGCGTTTGGAGCTCAAAATCAAAATCATTGTAGTGACGAAAATAACCCTGAAAAGAAACCATTATTACAAGAAAAAGACTTTATTATTCCTCTTAACGGCTAGTTTTGTGAAGGATCTTTATTCTTGTCTGAGCCAAAGACTCACGAAATTAGACAGTCACTCTCTTTCTCTCTCTAGTCTTCTCTCTCTTCAACTCTTTCTCTCTGTGAATCTGTAATTTCTGGTAATTTTAGTGTTAATGGAGGAATTCGAGGATATGATAGTGGATGAATTCAACGAAGAAGACTTCTACGAGACGATAGAAGCACCAAAGTTCGTAGACCTCACCGCACCAGATCATCGACCAGAAGGAGATGATCGTTACTGGTTCTGTTCCAGAGTTGGTACAGAATCTTATTCACTCTCTTACATTTAACCTTTTTTTGAAAACAATCAATCATTAGTAATACTTTCAATGTTCCAGAGATCTAGGAAAGATCGAATTGAAAAATTGCTAAAATTAGGGTTTTTGATCCTTTTTGTTGTTTCATGGTGATTATGTGAACTTAGGATGTGATCAAAAGCATGAAGAATTCATGGATTCAGAAGCAATCTACAAAAATTTCGTTCTTCGGGTTAGCTGAAAGATTCAAACTTTTCTTGAACTCTCTTACTTAATTTGATTCCCTTTTTTTAAAGAACTCATCAATTTAAGAGCATTACTAGGTTATGGCAGCGAGGAGTCCAAGTGTTCGTCTTCGAAAAGCTCTTTATAGAAAGGATTCAACAAGGTAATGAAAAATTCAAACTATAAAAAATGTGTTTTTTTAAACATCTTATCAGTGTAATGTGTGTTTTAACATTACATTGTTCTGTATTACAGTGTAGATCCTAAATGTCCAAACACGGTTCCTGCGAAGCCCTCGAGATCACGCATTTCTAGATTGGCCATGATCTCATCAATTCCTCAGAAGGTTACTAATGGTAATATCAAGTCAAAAGAAACAAAAGCAATCTCATCAGCAAACAAGAATGTAACTCCAAAGGCAAAGGTTAAAGGTAAAGATTCATCGGTGGTATCATCGGTTCCTCAGAAGGCACTAACCGAGCGAAAGAAGCAACTGTGGAGTCCAGCAGCTGCTTTTCGGAGTGTGCAGAATCCGAGAACCGCAACAGTTAGAGCATCGAAAAACAGAGTTGTTGCAAAGGCTTTGGTGTTTCAGTCTCCTAAGAAGTTGGTTAAACTGAAGAGATCTGTGGAGCTTAGTTCCTCGGTGAAGAAGATATGTAACGGTATGAGGAAGCTTGAGATTGAAAACAAAAGAAACGTTTTGGGGTTTGATCACAAGGTTGGAACTTCAGTTCCATCTAGGAAACCATTAAAGGGACGTGAGGTGAAGAGCCGAGTGTTTGATTGTTTGCGGTTAGAGAAACAGATCGGTGACAGATCCAAAGGTCATGGTACTTTGAAACAGAAGGTGAAGGAAAAAGAAGACATTGCTGCAAAGGAATGCCAAATTGCAGAGATTGAAGACAAGGAAAATGCATTACCATTGGAGTGTAAGGACAAAGAAAATGCTACTAATGCAGTGGATGTTGATAGAGAAGATCCTGCGGTAATAAAAGAGAGTGGAGTGGATATAGCAAAGCTATGTGAGACAATGGAGATTGAAAACAGAGAAAATGCATTACCATTGGATTGTGACGACAATGAAAATGCTACAAATGCAGCAGATGTCGATAGAGAAGACCCTGCGGTAATAGAAGAGAGTGGAGTGGATAAAGCCAAGCTATGTGAGACTACAGAGATCGAAGACAAGGAAAATGCATTACCACTGGAGTGTGACGACAAAGAAAATGTTACTAATGCAGCAGATGTCAATAGAGAAAGCGATGATAAAGAAAATTCTTTAGCCTTGGACAATAACAGGTGCGGAAAATGTTGTTACTTGCTTTACTTTGGATTTCATTTGAGCAATACCTCACAGATATACTTTGATTTGTCTTAATCTTGCAGGAAAGTCGAGCATAACATCGACCTTTCAATGAAAAAGAAAATCTTTGGCAATAAAGAAACTTCCAAAACCAATCAAAAGGTAGCTAAGTTTCTTTCGAATACTTTCTAATCGGATTCTACTATCCTCTTCTGTGTATTTATGTATTTGTATGAACCAGGGGATGACAATAGCAGATAAATGTTTCAATGGAAAGACTGTTTCAGCTAGTACTCGAGTCAAGTATACAAAACCCAAGCTCACGAATCCAAAGCCTTTTCGACTAAGAACCGATGTATGATGTGCAATATTACAACCCACCAAAGATTTTTACTCTGGTTTCTCACAGAAGAATACTTACATGTTTCAGGAAAGACAAATTCTCAAGGAAGCAATCACAGAGAAGAAACCAAAGTGTGCTCTTGCCAAAGAAGAAACCGCAAGCACTCTTCGATTCAATGGTGAAAACTTGGATCCAAAACATCAACCCGCTCGAGTAAGTTATTTCTGAACCAAAGCATATACTGTATATGTTTGTTTATCGTGTAAGTTTCTCTTTTTAAGACATAATAATCTCAACTGCAGCTAGAGAAGAACACAAGAGGAAATGTTTCAAGAGGAACATCCAAAAAACTCGTTAGACACGATGCCTCTGAAAATATGGTGAATTGTAAGAGGTAAAAAAAACTGCTTATTAGAAAACAAAGTGTAGTCTATCACTTGAGTGAACTGGGCAAACGAGTTTTGACTTGTTCATAAACATTTTTGTTCCTTTCCTCAGGGTTACAAGGAAGAAAATGGTAAGTAAAAAAATTGAGACCGAGGAGGAAACATCACCGATGAATGGAGAATCTAAGGAAGTTGCAAGCATCAACAAACCTTCTGTTTGTGTTATTGGTTCAGGGGAGAAAAGACCTGCAACAGTCCCAAAGGGACCAAACTTCCACAGCATTCACGTCCCTAAGAGTTGTACAAAGAGACTGGCATCACAAGCCTAATATATCTTTTGGCTCAATTCACACGAGAGCCCTACAACTTTGGTTCATTGTTTTAGTGTGTATAAACACGTTATTTTACTGAGTTTATGAGATTGATCACGCAAAATGGTTATCTGTGAAATCGAAAAAGAGGATGATCTCTTGGATAACACTATTATCATGGGTTTATAGAAGAAAACATAGACCTGTAAGATGTTTCAGTTAAACGGTTGTCCCGCAATTTGAAAAAAATGTTATTCGTCATCTGCAGGGAATTAAAAAACTGGCAAGTGTGAAATACTATGAAATCATCAAGTCATGATCAGTATAAACATGGTCTAATCCCAAATTAGAAGAAAATTAGAGTTTCAAGATGTTCCAGTTACCTGAAGAAGACGAGCTTTTGTAGTCGTCCATACTAAAATTTTCTACGAGTTCTGCTTCATCCTCTGTAGGAAACAAAATAAGAAAATGAGTAATCCCAAGTTGATCCTGAATTAGAGTTGTAAGATGTTTGGAGTTACCTGAAGAAGATGACGAGTCTATGTAAGCTTCAACGGTTTCGTTATCATTATCATTCGGAGAAGAGTAGACATGCCAGAGTTGTATGCCACATCCTTTTATCCTTTGAACCGAATGGGGACAAGCTTCTGTGTGGAAAGTAAGTTCATCTAGCTTGTGAGAACAACCATAGATACGGTAGTAAAACTCAAATTTCACATTGTGGTTGTCCAATTCAGGTGGAGATTCAGTTACTTCTTCAGTGGGGAGCCCAAAGCGGAACACAAGCAGATGATCCATTTTAAAATGATCCCTCTTAACCGACACACGATGAAAGTGAAAACGATGCACACCGGTTTTGCCTCTCAAGTACCAGCGTACCCCAACGCATGGAAAATCAAAGTCTGTGACAGTCGAAGCTCCAAGCACGAGGCAAACTTTAAATCCCAAAAGAGAGCTCTTAGGTAAAGGAATTGTTAGGGAACTTCCACAAGATCGATGCCTGAAATACTTAGGCACTTCTCCACCTGGTAAGACACTGTAGACGGATTCTGATTGTATGATGAGTTTCTGTGCGTTTTGATCCAAACTGAAGCAGTTATCGAAATTGAGACAAACCCCTGGATGGTAGAAGGAGAGGGAGACACCCTTGAGAGACTTGAAAAACTCTGCACATAGTGTTAGGAGTTTTACGAGTATTCCACACACTTTTATTAATATCGTAAGAAGATAGGACCGATCATCAATGGTGCGTGATATCCTTGTCATCAGACCTGCATCACAAAATTCTGTGACGCCCTCACAGTCGGGAAACTGTACCCTCAGAAGCTTTTCCAGTTCAAAGATGTTTGAAGAGATTGTTTTTAACCTCTTGCAACCTCTCATCTGCAGTATAGTGAGATTAGAGAAAGACTTAATCCAAGAAGGAACTTCTTCAATCGCTGTGTAGTTGAGAAAGAGATCCCATATGTTCGTTGAAATCTGAGGGAAACTCTTCAACTGTGAGCAACCACTAAGATCTACAATAAAGAGAGATTCCAAGTTCAGGTTGGTTGGAAGAGACTCGAGCCCTGTGCATCCTTTCATTTCCAAAGTCAGTAGCTTATTGAGACTTCGAATTGAACAAGGAACCGACACCAAACTTTTGCATCCATTGAGATGCAATTTCTTGAGATTGGTGGCCTTTGAAAGATTTGGAAATTCTTTTAGGTTTTCAGATCCTGACAAATCCATCTCCAATAGATTTCCAAGTGGCTGAAACAAGAAACAAAAGCTTTAACACACCTTAACTTATTATACCTCAGCATGAAGTTGTTAAATTTCAGTGGAATGCAAGCCAGATCAGCAAATGCATAAATTAAGACGAAGAAAAAACAAAAGAAATATAAACAAAGAATTTTCGAAATATATACCTGAACTCCATCCCAAAGCTTTTCAAGCTTGCTATTTCTCATAACGAGATTAGTGAGGGATTCTGCACAAAAGTTAGAAGGCAAACATCTCAATGGACAAAATTTCCAATGTAGATGAGAGAACTTAGAGATATTCTCTATCCACAAAGAATCTTCTGCTTCTATAGCAATTCCATCTAGCTTGAGCAATGAAATGTTCTTTGAAATCTTAGGAAAGCTTCTCATCAGTGGGCATCCTACAAGTTCAAGGCGGTTGAGGGATTTCAAGTTGACATCAGCTGGAAGAACCTCGAGCCTTGAGCATCCATTCATCTGTAACATCCTCAGTTTATTGAGATTCTGAATCGAGGAAGGAAGTGTCACCAAAGATGTGCATTTGAAAAGATCCATTTTCTTGAGATTTATGGCATAAGAAAGATCTGGAATTTCTTTCAAATTTGCTGATCCAGCTAGAGTCATCTTCTTGAGACTTCCAAGTGGCTGAAAACCAAAAACATGAGAAAAGACAACACAAATGTTCAATTTCCTTTTTAAATAAAGACAATCACTTTCTACTTCTTCCAATTTATGTTTTCTACATATCCATTAATCTAGAATGGACAACTAATTATGTAATTACCTGAGTTCCTTCCCACAGCTTATCAAGCTTACTGTTTATCATACTGAGTTTAACCAGATTCACCGTCTGAAATTTCGAAGGCAGAGACTTTAACGGACATTCATCCCAATATAGTATTCTGAGTTTGCGGGGCAAATAAACGAGGCCTTGAGGTAAATACAATCTGCCTTCACCACTTCTCTCTGACCACCCCTTATAAATTTTTAGAAATCGGAGATTATACATCCCTTGGAATGAATTTTCATCTAGAAACAATGGGCCGTTGATTTCTGACGTGTTAAAACATATGCCTAGGACAGCTTCTGTGCCCTGAAATGAAATCCCCACAATACAAATCATTAGCTTAACAATCACATTAATTTGCAATGACTTGCTTAAATTAGTAAAGACTCTGTAATGAAAAAGGATATGTAAAAGCTTACGGTCTTATTGCTAAATACATCAGAAATATCCTCAGCATCCAACAAGAACCGACGTTTTCCAGGATTGTAAATGGACTCTTTACGGACAATCTCTCTACCCAACGTTTCTAGCAAATTGTGCATCTCTACAGCTTCTGTGCCCTGAAATGATGTTATACGTATGAGGGACTTATTTTTCAACATTCTCAGCCGACTGTCAACACTATTAACGCTATCTCCGAGCACGCTTTTGATGTACTTGACTTTATGGCCATTGAGTAAACACGCAATGTAGAGGAATATCTCTTGATCTTTGTCATCTAATCCATCGTAACTAATTCTTAATGCTTTCTCTATTTTACTATCCAAACCATCTTGAAGCCTAGGCAACATCTCCACCCACTCCTCCTTGTCCATCCCTCTCAAAGACAAACCCAAGACGTTGAGACCCAAAGGAAGATTACCGGCAAGATCCGCAACTTCAATAGCTAGCTCCATAAAACCATCAGGTGGAGAGGTTTGCCCAAAAGCAGATTGACAAAACATTTGAAGAGCTAAATTCTTAGAGGGAATATCCACCTCATAAATAAGGTCAATTCGATGTGACTTGAGAATATGCCTATCTTGAGTGACCACAATGATTCTGCTTCCAAATCCAAACCATCCGGTTCGTCCGGCCAGAGTCTCTAGTAGCTCTATTTCATCCACATCGTCAAGAACAATAAGAACTTTCCAGAGTTTTAGCCTTTGTTCCACCATACCTAAACTTTCTATCTCTATGTCCTTCTGACCTAGAATTTCTGATAGAAGTTGTTTTGCCCAATCCATCTTCATGCTATAGTTGTCCTTTTTGTCCTGCATGGCTGCTCTCTTAGAAGTAACGAAAGCCCGATGGTGGAATTGGGTAGAGAGTCGATTGAAAAGAGCTCTAGCAATGGTACTCTTACCAATCCCTGAAGGCCCCACAATCCCAACCATTCTCACTTCCTCAGATTCCAAACACAACTTTGAATCCATAATTGCCTCTATATGAGCTTCAATCCCCAAAAAGTCACGAAAATCATCGGATGATGTAAAAAGTTTACTGGACACATCAGTGGAGATCTTTTCAATCATCTCTGATTCGTCACTCCTAAAATCCAATAATCAAAAATGAACACCCTTAGAAATCTGTGCAAAGAAATCTCAACTCTGAAACAAATTTAAGAAAGAACATACATACCAGTTCCGAGAATCATATCCGGCTATACTTGCAACCTCTGCAAGAGCTCTTATCCATCTTTGTTTCACATCTTCTGTTTTGCCCTCGCAGGTCTCATCAAAGGCCTTTCCAAACTCTCCGGTCTGTTTTCGAACATGAGAAGGATCAAGCTCGTAGAAAACCGGAATCACCATTTGATTCATCTCCTTGAAGCACTCGTGGATCTCTGCCAATTCATTTAAGCACCAAGTGGAAGAAGCATACTTCTTAGAGAAGACGACGATCGAAATCCTCGAATCTCTAATCGCTGATAAAAGCTCAGGTGCGATCAGACGGCTTCTCTCGATGCCGTTGTCTATGAATGTAATGATTAATTTGCGTCGAAGCTTCTCGAGAAGGTGGCTGAGGAATGATTTACGGACATCTTCACCGCTAAAGCTCGGGAATACATCGTATTTCCAGGTGCAACGAGAAGAAGAAGAAGAAGAAGAAGAAGAAGCCATGTGGAAACTAAAGAAACTCTGAACGGTGTTGTATCAGATATTTATAGAAAAAGAATGAGAAATTTGGCGTTGGCTTTCGCAGAGACTTGCAGGAAAATTCGAGGTGGTTTCCACTTTACACTCAAGAACATTTATCTTCCTTGGGGAGACTTGAGAAAAGACTTTTCATGGGGAAATGAAAAGAGCATACAAATCCCATTGACCACACACAGCTCCTATCCAATTCCATAATAATTGCTTCTCTAGCTTTGAAAAATCTCTATAAATTATACAAAAGACTTTTAATGGGCAACTGAGAAAGACAGTCATGTGAACGTCACTCTCCTTTTAGCTGTCATTTTGGCATTTCTCTAATCCCTATCACTATTCACTACATAGCATTCAACCATTCTTAAATCAACTTTTATTGAATTTTCTCACGTCCTACAAAATTCAGAGTTGTACAAGAATATAAAAGAGTTGTGAGATGTTCGTCGAGTTACCTGAAAAAAAGTTGATAAGCAGTGAGATGACAGTGAAGAAGCCATGATGGTTGTCACTTTCTCCATATTGTTTAGTAGTATCCAGTCTCGAGGCATTTCACTTTCTCCATCACTTCCTCCACAGTTTGAAAAGTCTACTTCCACAAGATGCTTAGAAAGATTTTTTAAAATCTACTGTGAAAGTAGTTCCTTCTCCTTTTTCAGTGTAGTCTAGAGACTTCTCAGTTTATTGAGAATTGAGAGATCCATTTGTAGAAGGAACCATCACCAAAATTTTGCAATGGTTGAGATCAAAACGCTCCAATTTGGTGGGCCTTCGAAAGATCTGGAAATTCTTTTTCAAGTTTTCACATCCTCACAAATTCATCTCCAAGATACTTCCAATCTACTGAAACAAAAAGAAAAAAATTAAATTTAGATTCTAATATTTGTAGCAAGCTACCTTTTGGAAATAATAAATTGCGCTAATATTTTTTTTTTTTCTGACACTCTACGGTCTCAGCTGCAGCTTTGATTGTTCAATTTACACGAGAATCTTGTAACTTTGATTGATCTTCGAGAAGAGTGAGATTGTTTTAGTATTTATAAACACTTTCTTAATCAATGCAAAACATTTACAAGACCTGGATAAGAAGGAGACGAGCTCTCCCAAGTTGGAGCCAAAGCTTACTCGCTTCCGCTTCTTGCTTCTCCCAGTCTCTGCAAACTTCTAAGCGGCTGGTGGTTGGACTCAGTTTTATAGCTTCTATCATTAGCATATAAAGATGGAGATGTTGGTTTTCCTCCTAGTCGGAAACCAATTTAGGTTTGGTTTAGAAAGAACCAAACTTGGACCTAAACCAAATTGGGGTTTATAGTCCCTGAAATTATTATTGGGCTAAAGGTTACAAAAGAGTATATATATATGACTCTAAACTTAATTTTGGAAAAGAGAGAAACTAATTGGAGAGAAGCAATTTTCGTAGCCTAAGAAAGAGAAAACAGTTTCGTCAGAGTTTATTGAAGAGAACGTTTGGAAGTTTAAACGTGCTCCGATTTACTGAAATTTGTGGGTTAACTTCGTGACTCAGTGGTCTTGATATTCAACAGTGGAGATTGTATTTCAACAGTTGGTTCATCGCAGATCTGGGTTTTAGCGAAGCTGTTCGTTGTAGTTGCGAGTTCATATTTCAGAATGTGTTATCTTGAGTGTTTGGGAAATTCGACGGTGAATTCTTCTTGGATTGAGCTGAAATTTGGCAGAGGTATTTCTAACTTGTTTTTCTAAGATTTTTACGGTGGAGATCTGATTTGGTGACCGGAATCCTAGTGAATTTAGGGTCGTTTGGAACAGCTTGTTTCTAAGCTCGTGTATTACTCTTTTGTGGTGTTTCTTGTGTTGGAGATTGCTCTTTTTGAGCCTTAGTCTTTGGGATCTATTATTTGGGAACACGGATGACGTGGTTATAACTCAAATTTTATCTAGTGGATTTTTTTAGTGGACTACGGTCCCGTGGTTTTTTATTTTTCACATCGAGAAGGTTTTCCACGTAAAATAATCTATATTTTTTTCACAGGTTCGCATTGTGGAAAATTTATTTAGCTGCATCATTGGTGCTTATTATTTTTCCCCAAAAGGAGAGACATTTAAGACACAGATACCGCATCCTTTTATCTGACGAGGTAAAATGGAACAAACTATTTGTCGCGGGGTTATTGACAAATTTGTCGTAGCACTGACAATGATAGCCCCAGTATTCAAACTCAAATTCCACATTGTTGCAGTCGAATCGAGATGTAGGACCATGGATGTAGAAAAGCCAAGTGAAACACGACCAGATGATCTATTTTAGTTGAGTCCATGTCAAGGCATGTGTTTGTTCATCGTGTAGTTTCTCTTTTTGTGACATAATAATCTCAACTGCAGCTGCAAAAGAACACAAAAGGTAATGTTTCAAGAGGAACATCCAAAAAACTCGTTAGACACGATGCCTTTGAAAACATGGTGAAGTTTAAGAGGTTAAAAAAACTGCTTACCAGAAAATGAAGTGTAGTCTATCCCTGAGCAAACGAGTTACCTGCAACAGTCCCAAAGGGACCAAACTTCCACAGCATTCACGTTCCTCAGAGCTGTACAAAGAGAAGTCTGATATATCTTTGGTTCGATTCACACGAGAGCCCTACAACTTTGGTTCATTGTCTGATAAGAAAAACTGCTTATCAGAAAACATAAGTGTAGTCTATCACTTGAGTGAACTGGGCAAACGAGTTTTGACTTGTTCATAAAAATTTTGTTCCTTTCCTCAGGTTACAGGGAAGAAAATGGCAAGTAAAAAAATGGAGACCATGGAGGAAACATCACCGATGAGTGGAGAATTTAAGGAAGTTGCAAGCATCAACAAACCTTCTGTTTGTGTTGTTGCTTCAGGGGAGAAAAGACCTGCAACTGTCCCAAAGGGACCAAACTTCCACAGCATTCACGTCCCTAAGAGCTGTACAAAGGGACTGGCATCACAAGTCTGATATATACACATCTTTGGTTCGATTCACACGAGAGAGAGTCCTACTACAACTTTGCTTCATTATTTTAGTGTGTATAAACACGTTATTTTACTGAGTTTTTGAGATTGATCAACACAAAAATGTAAGCTATGAAGTAGAAAAGAGGATAATTTCTTGGATAACTCAAAGATCAATTCTCAGCACTGGTACGTAGACTCAAAGATCCACTGCAGTTGGAGTAGAATGAGTTGGCAGATTTTTTGAATATTCTTTCTTCATCTGCAGGAAAAACTATGAAATATCATCACTATAACCATGGGATAATCCCAAGTTGATCCCTCTAATTAGAAGAAATCTAGAGTCGTAAGATGTTTTTCGTTTACCAGAAAAACATGAGAAGTTCAACTCGTCCGAATATTCTTCTTCTGGAGTTGAAGTAGATCAACAACAAGTGAGTCTATGTTTCTGTTTATATATTGATCCTGTATTTGATTCTTGCTTCTCCCACTCTATACATCAGTAGGAATAAAAAAACTGGCTAGTGCCTCCGAAAGTTCGTGTTCCTCTGCAAGGGAAACAACTGGCTAGTGAGAAAAAATATGAAATAAATCATCAAATCAGTATCACTATAACCATCAAGTATGATGTTTCAGTTACCCAAAAAAAGATGAGAAATTCCACTCGTCATCGTCGGTTAAATGGTCGGGCGAATCTTCTTCTTCCTCTTCCTCTTCCTCTTCCTCTTCATCTGCAGGAAAAAAAGCTAGCTAGTGTGAAAAGCTATAAATCATTATCACTATATCCATGGGTTGATCTCTTTATTAGAAGAAAACTTAGACTTGTAAGATGTTTCAGTTACCAAAAAAAGTTGGGAAGTTCAACTCATCAGCAGTTGAATAGTCGTGGTTCCAAAATTCTTCCCAAAATTCTTCTTCATCTGGAGGTATAAAAAATCTGGCTAGTGTGAAAAACTATGAAATCATCAAGTCATTAACAGTATAAACATGTCTAATCCCAAGTTGATAAAGTTAGAAAAAAGTAAGAGTTGCAAGATGTTCCAGTGTTACCTGAAGAAGACCAGCTTTTGTAGTTGTCATCAATACAAATTTTTTGCAAGTATTCTTCTACGTCCAGAACACTATCGTCCCGAGAAGATGACGAGTCTCCTTCGATGTTTTCATCATCATCACTATCGTTCCGAGAAGGAGAGACATCCCAGAGTTGTATGCCACATCCTTTTATCCTTTGGACCGAATAGGGACAAGCTTCTGTGTGATGACGACAGTGAGAACAACCATAAGTACGGTAGTAAAAGTCAAATTTCACATCGTCTGAGTCCAAGTCCAGTTTAGATGGACATTCCATTCCTTCTTCTGTATCGAACCCAAAGTGGAATACAAACAGATGATCCATCTTAAGATTATCCCACTTAATCGACGCACGATCAAAGTGAAAAACATGCACACCGGTTTCGCCTCTCAAGTACCAGCGTACCACAATGCATGGTAAATCATACTCCGTGACAGTAAGAGGTTCAAGTACGATGCAAACCTTAAATCCCAAATCTTCTTCCAAAAGAGAGCTCTTAGGTAAAGGAATCGTTAGGGAACTTCCACAAGCTCGATGCGTGAAATACTCAGGCACTTGTCCACCTGGTAAGACAGCATAGTTACAATCTGATTGTATGATGAGTTTCTCTGCTTTTTGATCCAAATTGAAGCAGTTATCGAAATTGAGACAAACCCTCGTATGATGAGTTTCTGGGGATTTGAAAATCTCAGCATCACCAAATTCTGTGACTCCTTCACAGTCGGAAAAGTCTACCTTCTCAAGCCATTTTAATTCAAAAATGTTTGGAGAGATGTTTTTTAACCTCTTGCAACCTCTCATCTCGAGTGTCTCGAGGTAAGAGAAATACTTAATCCAAGAAGGAACTTCTTCAATCGCTGTGTCGTTGAGAGAGAGTCTCACTATGTTCCTTGAAATCTGAGGGAAACTTTTCAACTGTGAGCAACCACTGAGATTGAGATCACGGAGAGATTCCATGTTCAGGTTGGTTGGAAGAGACTCGAGCCCTGTGCATCCTCTCATGCTCAACCAATGCAGCTGATTGAGACTTCGAATTGAACAAGGAACCGTCACCAAACTTTTGCAATCATTGAGACGCAATTTCATGAGTCTGGTGGCCTTTGAAAGATTTGGAAATTCTTTCAGGTTTTCAGATCCTGACAAATTCACCAGCCTGAGATTTCCAAGTGACTGAAACAAGAAAAAATAAATAAATAACAATGCATAGAACATTTTTGGAAAAGTTAACAAAATTTAGTTAAGAAAATTTTATTTGGGATGGGTAAATGAAGTTTAATTTGTACTAAGGTAATTTTTAAAATGTAATTAGAAGAATCCTGCAATAATTATGTCCTTAATTAAACTTGTATGTATTTTGCTCAAGATGACTTCATTCAAGCTACTACTGGAACTAGATCTTCATTTGCCTGGACAAGCATTTTATGGAGTCGAGAGCTACTAGTGAAAGGATTGTCAAAGATGATAGTGGATGGGAGATCTATCAGAGTTTGGTGTGATCCTTGGATAGATGATGGGAAGCTCAAGATTCCTTTAATGAAACAAATACTGATTAATATAGAGCTTAGAGTCAGTGATCTTATTGATCAGAGTAATGGAGATGCTTGACATGATTTTCTTTCCAAAGAGATAGAGAGCTCATTCTGAAAAAAGAAGCCACTAGTGTACCAGAAGAACTATTGGGTGTGGAATAATACAAGTGAGGATTATATGGATTCCAACAAAGTGTGAGAAATGTGGACAATTAGACCACAGAATCTAAATGCATCATTCTTCATCTCAATGCAATTGTCAACAAAGTACTAAAATAGCTACAACAAAGGTTGTTAATGCTACAATCCCCTCTGCGGTAGCACATGTTGCTTCTCTTGATGCTGCTACAAATTCAGCACCGTCTTCGTCTCTATTTCTATGAGTGAGGGAGAGAGATGGATGAGCGTGAGTAAAGGAGAGAAAAAGGAATATTTATAAAGAGGGCAAAAAAATTATTTTAGGAGAGAGAAGAAGAAATACAAATTTGTGGTAGATTTCACAAAAATTCTAAAATAAATGGTAGTTTTTGTAATTTTTCTATTATTAAAATTTTTTTGAAAATATCATTTACTTCATATTTATTTTCAAATCTACCATTTCTCAAAATATCTTTTTAAATCTACCAAATTCTAATATAAAATGACTTTTTCCCTCCCATCTCTCTTTCTTTCTCTTTCTTGTAAACACATATCATTCTCTCTCTCATGGAGAATACACACAGGTTCATCCTTTTATCTCTCTTGGTTGATGGACGTGGACAAGAAACGGTGGTAGATGGATGGAGATGGTGAATAACTCTCTATGTCACGATTTCAATGGACATCTTTTTTTTCTCTGTCACGATTTTGGTGGACAACTTTCTCTTTCCCTGTCACGATTTTAGTGGACAACTTATCGCACACACGTAACATAAGTTGTCTACTCGTTTATGTTTTCTATATACGCCACATTTGGACGTGAAATTCTTCTATTTTCTTGAAATGGACAAAAAGACTCCTAAAAATACTTGAAAAATGTTGTCTATTCTTTGGTGAAAGTTGTATGGAAACTTGACTATGTTGTTGAGTTTGATATTCTCGTCCACCAAATGTTCAAACTTCTAATGCTTCATCAGCTATTTTGATTCACCAAATTTTTGTCCGTCATTGTCGTCATTGTCGTCCACCAGTTAAGTCTACCACAATCTACCACAATTTAATACATTTAATGTTCGAGGCAAAACATCAATTAACACTTCTGAAAAGTGGGTCGTGGCAAGATTTGAAAAAGTTTTTTAAGAAATGATAGATTTGAAAAGATTTGTTTGAGAAATAGTATATTTGGAAAATATCCAGTATATTTTATGTTTAATTATTATCTATATTTTTGTATTCTCAAATATATAGTTTTATTTAATTAATAAATATAAATATTCAAAAATTTGGTTTGACCTGTCCGATGATGGAGTCGGTGTTCGTCGCTGTCCGATCCGGTTTTCAAAACATTGTTTATATGATGTTAAATTTTAGTGGGATGCAAGCCTTACCACATGCTAAAATCAAGACAAAGAAAGATTAAATAAATATTAACAATAAATTTTCGAAACATACCTGTACTCCTTCCCAAAGCTTTTCAAGCTTGCTATTTTTCATAAATAGAAGAGTGAGGGATTCTGGACGAAAGTTAGAAGGCAAACATCTCAATGAACAAAAGTTCCAATATAGAAAAGTGAACCCCCCAGAGATATTCTCTATCCACAAAGAATCTTCTTCTTCTATAGCAGTTCCATCAAGAAAGAGCGATGAAATGTTCTTTGAAATCTTAGGAAAGCTTCTCAACCGTGAGCATCCTACCATGTCAAGGCGTTTAAGATATTCCAAGTTGACGTCACTTGGAAGAAGCTCGAGCTTTGAGCATCCAGACATACTTAAACGTACCAATTTCTTGAGATGCTGAATTGAGGAAGGAAGTGCCACCAAAGATCTACATTTGAAAAGATCCATGTTCTCGAGATTTATGGCATAAGAAAGATCTGGAATTTCTTTTAAATTTGTTGATCCAGCTATACTCATCTTCTTGAGACTTCGAAGCGGCTGAAAACAAAAACATGAAAAAGACAATACCTGAGTTTTGTTCTAAAATAAATCAATTCTTTTTCCAAGTGTAAAATAAAATGAAGAAAAGAGACCAAGTTTTGTTCTAATACCTGAGTTGCTTCCCACAGCTTCTCAAGCTTACTGTTTATCATACTGAGTTTAACCAGAAACTCCGCCTTAAAGTTAGAAGGCAGACACTTCAACGGACATTCATCCCAATATAGTATTCTGAGTTTGCGGGGCAAATAAACGAGGCCTTGAGGTAAATACAATCTGCCTTCACCACTCTTCCTTGACCGCTCCATATAAACTTTTAGAAATCGGAGATTATACATCCCTTGGAATGGATTTTCGTCTAGAAACAATGGGCCGTTGATTTCTGATGTGTTAAAACATATGCCTAGGACAGCTTCTGTGCCCTGAAATAAAATATCCACTATACAAAATCATTATCATAACAATCACAATAATATGTAACGACATGCTTAAATTAGTCAAGACTCGGTAATGAAAAAGGATATGTAAAAGCTTACAGTCTTATCGCTAAATACATCACAAATGTCCTCAGCATCCACCAAGAACTGACGTTTTCCAGGATTGTAAATGGACTCTTCACGAACAATCTCTCTACCCAACATTTGTAATAGATTGTGCATCATTACAGTTTCGCCTGATGATGTAATATGTATGAGGGACTTATCATTCAACATTCTCAGCCCAATGTTAGCGCGATCTCCGACAACATTTCTTATATATTTGACTTTGTGGCCATTGAGTACACACGCAATGTAAAGGAATATTTCTTGATCTTTGGCATCTAATCCATCGTAACTGAGTCTTAATGTTTTCTCAATTTTCCCATTACAGAGCCTAGGCATCATCTCCACCCAATACTCTTTGTCCTTCTTTCTTAAAGCAGAACCCAAAACGTTGAGACCCAAAGGAAGATTACCGGCAAGTTTTACAACTTCAGCAGCTAGCTCCATGAAACCATCTGGTGGAGAGGTTTGCCCAAAAGCAGATTGACAAAACATTTGAAGAGCTAACTTCTCAGACGGGAAATCCACATCATAAATAAGGTCAATATCATGTGACTCGAGAAGCGCCCTATCTTGAGTGACCACAACAATTCTGCTTCCAAATCCAAACCATCCGGTTCGTCCAGCCAAAGTCTCTAGCACTTTTATTTCATTTACATCGTCGAGAACAATAAGAACTTTCCAGTGTTTTAGCCTTTGTTCCACCATACCCAAACTTTCTATCTCTATGTCCTTTTGACCTAGAATATCTGATAGAAGTTGTTTTGCCCAATCCAGCTTCATGCTATATTCGTCATGGTTGGTTATCTTTTTGTCCTGCACGGCTCTCTTAGAAGTAACAAACGTCCGATGGTGGAATTGGGTAGAGAGTCGATTGAAAAGAGCTCTAGCTATGGTACTTTTACCAATCCCTGAAGGCCCCAAAATCCCTACCATTCTCACTTCCTCAGATTCCAAACACAACTTTGAACCCATAATTGCCTCTACATGAGCTTCTATCCCCACGAAGTCACGAAAATCATCGGATGATGTGAAAAGTTTATTGGACACATCACTGGATATTTGCTCAATCATCGTTGGTTCTTCACTCCTAAAATCCAAAAGTTTAAAGTGAACACCCCTAGAAATCTATGCAAAGAAATCTCAACTCTGAAACAAATTTAAGAAAAGAACATACATACCACTTCCGAGAATCATATCCGGCTATACTTGCAACCTCTTCTAGAGCTCTTATCCACCTTTGTTTCTCATCCTCTGTTTTTCCCTGGCACGTCTTATCAAAGGTCTTTCCAAACTCTCCGGTCTGTTTTTTAACATGAGAAGGATCAAGCTCGTAGAAAACCGGAATCACCATTTGATTCATCTCCTTGAAGCACTCGTGGATCTCTGCCAATTCATTCAAGCACCAAGTGGAAGAAACATACTTCTTAGAGAAGACGACGATCGAAATCCTCGAATCTCTAATCGCTGATAAAAGCTCAGGTGCAATCAGACGGCATCTCTTGATGCCGTTGTCTATGAATGTAATGATTAATTTGCGTCGAAGCTTCTCGAGAAGGTGACTGAGGAATGATTTGCGAACATCTTCACTGCTGAAGCTCGGGAAAACATCGTACTTCCAGGTGGGAGGAGGAGAAGAAGAAGAAGAAGCCATGGAAAAAGGATAGAGATGTTAAAAAGACTTGCATGAATGACTTGCAGGGAATTTTCCTACAAGTGATTCTCCCATTTCACACTCAAACTCAAAAGTCAAAAATATAAGATTTTTATTGAGCAATCATAGCTCACAAACTCCTTCACCAAGACATTTTATTCCACAAGATATATTAGATCAAATCTATCGACATTTTATTCCACAAGATATATTAGATCAAATCTATCTTAATTTGGCTTTATTACCTAAATGATATATATATATATGTCCATGATAGGAAGATCAATAGATAATGATGTAATCGAAATTGTTTATTTTTATATTTATATTTTATACTTTTTATAACACCATGTAGAAGAAGCATACTTCTCAGAGAACACGACGATCGAGATCCTCGAGTCTCTAATCGCCGATAAAAGCTCAGGCGCAATAGGGCGGCTTCTCTCAATCCCATGGTCTATGAATGTAATGATTAATTTGCGTTGAAGCTTCTCGAGAAGGTGACTGAGGAATGATTTGCGAACATCTTCACCGCTGAAGCTGGGAAAAACATCGTATCTCAAATTGCGAGAAAAAGAAGAAGAAGAAGAAGAAGAAGAAGAAGAAGAAAAAAAAGCCATGGGAGACTGCTTTTGGTGTTAAAAAGTTCGGACCTTCTTCTTTGTGTTCCCTTTCTCAGGAAGCAAAATGATTACGAGGTAGTCAGGAAGGTGGAGCGAGGAAAATACAATGAGGTTTTTTAGAGGATAAACATGAACAACAACGACAAATGCAAAAAAAATCTAGATAGTTGCCACGAATTCAATCTCAAATGAAGTTTGTTCTAGACGCGTTATTTTGTGACGTAACTGCAACCACGAAGGACAATGTCACATTCTTTAGATGCTAAATGTCAGATTCTTAGAAAGAGTTTAAAAAAAAAAATGTCCAACATAACTATTATCATAAGCATGTTAATCTTTAATCCATTGGTATTTGCGCTCTTTTGGTTTATGATCTATTGATAAATAAATTCCATCATCTCTAATATCCCATGAGTATAATGTTCCACATCTAATAACAAATTGATCTTCCACATATGCTCGAATGGATTGGTGATACTCCATTTTAGCTCCCTTCCACAAATTACAGATAAACCTTGTCGTACCGACGATATTATCATGAAAACTAAATTTGTATGTTGGACTTTCAGATTTCAAAAAATGGTCACCTAAATCGTCGGTTTCAGATTTACAATGAACTTTAAGAATACTACGACTTGAAACAAGGTGATTATGGAAAGCTACTGTGTTCTTGTTACAAAGAGATTCATTAGACCTACCAAAATATAAGGCAACAATAAGAAAAACAGAAGCAAAAATATTATTCATTATTTTGAATCAAATGAATTTTTTTTTTAAACTAAAGTATCAGGGCGAAGTATTATGCATACTTGTATACAATAAGATTTGCAGATTTCTAGATATTATAGGCTTGTCAACAACATAAGAATCTGAAAGTAATTTAAAAGTTTAAATGGTTTTAATTGACTATTTTGCTGATTTTAATTCTTCCCTTTTAAAAAAATAATGCATTAACTAACATTTTTGTCATTTTAAGTAAAAAAAAAATCTTACATTCTTTATTTCCATTAAATGCCGAGATGTTTTATAATGTTTTACGTACTTTAAATTAAGAATATCTTGTGGAAGCCTCAATGGCCCATGGTTTAACCAAAAGGAACAAGACATACCGAAAGAGGGCCTAGATAGTCTAATAGGACAGGTAAAGCAACAACCGAGAGAGGCCTTGGCCTTTACATTTTCAGCATCCCGGGCTCCATTCGCCCATCAATCAATAAATGGACCACTAAATATAAATAGGAGTCGAACTGGTGACGTGTATTCAGCAACACCGGAGAGGAACACCATAAAAAACTTCTATACATATTTGGTAAGAGACAAAAAGCACTGCTTGAAATATTAGTGTTTCTAAACCCGAAGATTTGGAGTTCGATTCCCAAATAATGCGATTTATTAACAAACATGTAGATTAAAAGAGACAATCTTAGAGAAAATATTCAACATTGTACAATTAAGACCGTTCGATGTGATTCCCACATTAAAGATAGAAGGTGTCCATCATGAACATGGAATAGAAAGTGTCGTCTGTCGTGGATCTAATAGAGTTGGAGTGAATTATCACTGAAAAACGTTTTATACCACTGAAAATGCATTAAAATTTTATATTTTCTTCTTCGATTTTTTGGCTGTGAAAAGTTTTCGAATAAATTGAAGTGTTATGAATGATGACATCAAAAGTTATGATTTTGTAAATATTATTTTACTTTCTGCAAATATTGTTATAACCACAAGTGTTTTGTCTAGACGATGACGATCTATTTGAAAATTGGTCTCATATCTCGAGTTCAATTCTATGACTACAAAAGTGAACACTAAACATTTTCAAAAACTTGCAAAGTCTCTGAAAATGTTTAGTGTTCACTTTTGTAATCGTTAGAATCGAACTCGAGATATGAGACCAATTTCCAAAGAGATCGCCATTGTTTAGACAAAAGATTTGTGGCTAAGACAACTTTTTTTTTTGCTAAAAAGTAAATATCATTAGAAATGATTTAAGATTTACAATCGTAAAATATAGAAATTATACAACCATGACCAAAAAAGCGGAAAAAACACGGTAGCACACAGAGTGGTTTATGAAACCACATATTGGAAATGATTCAGATTTATCTTATTACAATGTTATCGGAGCCAACGAATCATTAAGTTCGCAAACCTCTTCCTATGTCGCCTCGCTGAGATGGAGTTGCGTACTTCCCTTTCAATGCGTAAGAAGATCGCTGGTGGTGGCATCGAAACCGCATTATGGAGAAAGTTATTCCGCTGTTTCCAAATATGAAAAACTGTTGCTTGGGCCGCCAAGTTCCTCAATGTCGTTGGCACAACCTCACTGTGTAAGCGTATCGAAGAGAGTAGTTAATTCCAATTTCTGAAACCCTGAAAATCTGGATTTAGTGTCGATAGTACTAGACGCCACACCTCCGTACTAAAAGCACAAGTAAGTAGCAGATGGTCCCTTGTTTCCTCATCACTAGTACATAGACAGCATTCTCTCGGAACATTCATTCCCCAAGCAAGTGAACATAGTATTTGCATAATTAAAGATTTAGTTGATTATGTCCTCATTCATAACACCTCGATTTCTTCAAAAACTTTTCACATCCAAAAATAAACGAAGAAAATATTAAGATTTTTATGCATTTCTAGTGGTATTAGATTTCAAACGCTCTTAATAAACATAACAAACAAAACAAAGCATTGTCATTAGCAGAGATCTTAACATTTCCAAGTAGTTGGTGTACTTGTAACACACTTAAGATTTTGAAATTCTAACTTCTCCTTCTAGATATCTCTTCACCGGTTTTGACTTTTGGCTACCTCATTCTTGAAGGGTAAGAGGTGATGATTTTCTGATGTTAAGATTTTTCACTATTGAGGTCCTCTTTTGTAGAGATTAACGATTAATGATGACAATGGTGGTGATGAGTTTTGGGGATATATGGTAAATGTTACTTCTTTGAATCTATCACTTAATTCACGAAAATCAACAGCCACTATACGAACAAAGTCAAATCTAAAATTAAGATTATCCAGTCCCATCCGTTAGGCAAATCTTTTGATAGGGAGAAAAGACCTGCAACTGTCTAAAGGGACCAAACTTCCATTGTATTCATGTCCTTAAAAAGTGTAGAAAGAAAGTGGCATCGCAAGTCTGAGATACATATTTTGCGTTTGGTTCACACGATAGTCCATAGTAACTTTGATTAATCTTTGAGAAGTGACAAAAGTGATACTGTTTGTTTGTGTATGAACACTTTATTGTACTCACTTTTTTCAGATCGATGCAAACACACACAAAGTTAGGCTTCAAATGTTATTTCCAAAATCTGCAAGAAAAAAAAACTGGTTAGCGTGAATCTATGAAAATCGTCTCATTTAAGATCCTAGTTGATTTTTGAATAGAGCAAAATCGATAAGTATGATTTTTCAAGTCACCTGAAAAAGTTTCGAAGCTGTGAAGAGAATGAAGGATCCACAATGGGTGTCTCTGTATCTTGTTGTTCCGTTATCATGGGATCAACACACAAAGCTTCTCCCTCAAGACATGAATAAGAAGGAGAAATTGAATGACATAACGATGTTCCATCTCCATGGAAGTTACTTGAAGCTCCATCCAGAACCGATGAAAGGTCCAAATTCGGAGTTAGAGTTTGCCCGCCAGGTTGGTTGCATTGTTCTTGAGGTGTTAAAACTGTCATCTGCATCATAATAAACCAAAAAGCGAATCTCTTATAATACATTCCATTTTCATGTTATTCTTGAAAAAGAGAGTCGAGCGAGAGATAGCATTTATTATATATAACTTTCTGATGTATTGATGCCAAAGCTTGCTTACCCGCATTCGCTTCTTGCTTCTCTCAGTCTCTACATCACTTTCTCCAGATTGACCCGTGTTCTCTATTTCTCCAGAGCTTCTATCATTAGCATCCAGAGATGGAGGGACATTCAAGACTCGTACACCGCATCCTTTTATCTTACATGGCAAACTGGGACACGTTTGCAAGTCGTGGTCTTTAGTCCCTAGTATATTGTAGCAATGACAAAGATAAGTGCTATGGAGTTCAAACTCAAACTCCATATTGTCGCAGTCCAATGGAGACGGAGGATCACTGACTTCTTCTTGAGGGCAGAAACCAAAGCGAAACACGACCATATGATCCGTCTCACAAAAGTCTGTGACAGGGTCAATATTACACATACCTGTTACCCCCCTGAATTTCCAGTGGACGATGATGATCTTTGGCGAAAGGGAGGCAGTCACAAGTCCAGGGACGATGCAAGCCGTAAATCCCAAATTGTTTTGAGAAAAAGAGCTCTGAGGTAAAGGGACAGTTAAGGAAATTCCACAAGTTCGATGCGTGAAGTACGTAGGCACTTCTTTACCAGGTAAGACTGCATATTTGAAATCTGACTGTAGGATGAATTCCTGCGCGTCTTGATTCAAATTGAAACAATTACGGAACAAGAACTCAGTATTTGAATCCATGTGGTGATTTGCAATACTATCTGCATGTAATTCTGCTATCGTTTTCACCAGACTTGCATCATTGAATGACGTGATGCCTCCACAGTCTGTAAAATCAACACACTGAAGATGTTTCAAGTTCCAAATTGTTGCAGAGATTTTTCTTAACTTCTTACAACCGCCCATCCACAGGTGAGTGAGCCCAGTGATAATCTCAATCCAAGAAGGAACTTCTTCAATCGCAGTGTCCTCTAGATGTAGCAATTTAATGCTCGTTGAAAGCTGAGGAAAACTCGTCAACCGTGAGCATCCTGACAAATTCAAAATTTCGAGATTGATAGCCTTTGAAAGATCTGGAATTTCTTTCAGGCTTTTGCATCCTGACAAATCCAACTCCTCAAGATTGGTGGCATTTGAAAGATCTGGAATTTCTTTCAGGTTTTTGCATCCTGACAAAGCCATACTCGTGAGACTTCTAAGCGACTGAAACATAAAAAGAACAAATCATTGTTATTGTAGCCTTACATTCTTATATTTTGTAACAAACAAAAAGTTTGTCTATTCATCCATTAGCACCATGACATGTCATTTTATCAAACTATATGATGATGCGAGAGATTAAAAAGATCTCGGAAGATACAGACTCTTTTTATATAGTTAATTATATTGTATAGTATGGCAATTTACCTAAAATGTACTGTATAATATTTTGTATATTCCGTTGACAAAACAAAAATAGATGAATCTTATATCCTTAATTAGACAACAAAAATTGAAATTACCTGGACTCCTTCCCATAGTTTCTCAAGCTTGCTGAATTCCATTCTGAGTTCCACGAGATGTTCTGGGTGAAATTTAGAAGGCATACATCTCAGAGGACAATTTTCCCAATCAAGTACAGTGAGCCTCGAGAGATTCTCAATCCAATAGCAATCTTCTTCTTCCATTGCAGTTCCATCTAGAAGAAGGCATGAAATGTTTTTTGAAAGGCGAGGAAAAGTTTGCAACCTTGAGCATTTACGCAAACTGAGGTTATCAAGAGATTCCAAGTTCATGTCAGTTGGAAGAACCTCGAGATTTGAGCAGTCAAACATCCATAACTCCCCTAGTTTCTTGAGCTTCCGAATTGAGCAAGGAAGTGTCACCAAAGACGTACATCCAGAAAAATCCAATAACTCGAGATTTGTGGCATTAGAAAGATCTGGAATTTCCTTTAAATCTTCGGATCCAGCTATATTCATCGCCTTGAGGCATCGAAGTGGCTGAAAACAAAGCAGGGGAAAAGATAATATACATGTTCAAAACATTCAAAACAGATTTTAAGAAATAAAATTCCTAAGTTGGTACCTGAGCTCCTTCCCACAGCTTCTCAAGCTTACTATCCTCCATTCTGAATTCAACCAGATATTCACTAAAGCTAGAAGGTATACATTTTGCTGGATATTCATCCCAATGTAGCAATCTGAGTTTACGAGGCAAATAAATGAGGCCTTGATGAGGTAAATAGAATCTGACTTCACCGGTCCTCTGTGCCCACCTCTCTTTGTAAAACTTTATAAATTGGAGATTACACATTCCTTCGAACGATTTTTCATCTATGAATAATGGCTCGTTGATTTCTGGTGTGTGTAAACATATTCCTAGGACATTTTCTGTGCGCTGAAAAAAATCCACACAAAAGATAATCACTGTCGTAACAAAAATCCCAACAATTTATCAAAGACCAAAAGACTGGATCATAAAATTCAAATAAAGTGAAGAATGAAAAGCATATTTAAAAACTTACAGTATCGTCTTCAAATACAGCAGTTATATCTTTCGCATCCACCAAAAATCGACGTTTTCCAGGATTGTAAATTGACTCTGCACGAACAATTTCTCTACCCAACTTCTGTAGCAAAATGTGCATTTGCAAAGTTTCATGAGGTGTGGTTATACATACGAGGGACTTATCAGCTAGCGTTCTCAGTCTAGTGTTAACACTATTGTTAAAACTCTTCTCCAGCAGGTTTTTGATGCTATTGACACTCTCACCATTGAATAAACACGCAATATGGAGGAATATATCTTGATCATCTTTTTCATCTAACCCATCGTAACAGACTCTTAATGTTTTCTCAATTTTCCCGTTCAAACCATTTCGGAACCTAGGCATCATCTCGACCCAATGCACTTTGTTCTTCCTTCTTAAAGAAGACCCCAAAACGTTGAGACCCAAAGGGAGATTACCGGCAAGGTTTGCAACTTCAATAGCTAGCTCCATAAAACCATTAGGTGGAGAGGTTTGCCCAAAGGCAGATTGAGAAAACATTTGAAGAGCCAAATCTTCAGATGGGAACTCCACTTCATAAATAAGGTCAATCCCATGTGACTCGAGAAGCGCCCTATCTTGAGTGACCACAATAATTCTGCTTCCAAATCCAAACCATCCGGTTTGTCCCACCAAAGTCTCTAGCAGCTCTATTTCGTCCACATCGTCAAGAACAATAAGAACTTTCATGTGCTTTAGCCTTAGTTTCACCACACCTAAACTTTCTATCTTTATGTTCTTTTGACCTAGAATCTCTGATAGAAATTGTTGTGCCCAAGCCAGCTTCACGTTAACGTCGGGTACCTTTCTGTTCTCGATGGCTCTCTTATAAAATGCAAAAGTCCGATGGTCGAATTGGGTGAAAGAGAGTCGACTGTAGAGAGCTCTAGCAATGGTAGTCTTACCAATCCCTGAAGGCCCCACAATCCCAACCATTCTCACTCCCCCAGATTCCAAACACAACTTTGAATCCATAATTGCATCTACATGAGCATCAATCCCAGCAAAGTCACGGAAATCATCGGATTGTGTAAGCATAAGTTTGTTCAACACATCCTTGGAGATTAGTTCAATCGCCTCTGCTTCGCCACTCCTGAAATCAAGGAATAATCAAATGTCAACAAGGAGGAAAACAACCCGAAAACACCAAAAATTTCCTAGTTCAACGGAATAAAACAATAAAACGCAATGGAATCAAAGAAAGAAGAACATACCAGTTCTGAGAATCATATCCAGCTATACTTGCTACCTTTGCAAGAGCTTTCTTCCAACGTTTTTTATCATCTGCTGTGTTGCCCTCGCAGGTCTTTTCAAAGGCCTCGCCAAACTCTCCGGTCTGTTTTCTGACATGAGAAGGATCAATGTCGTAGAAAATCGGTATCACCATCTGACCCGATTCCTCATGGCAGTCGAAGATCTCTCCCAATTCATTCAAACACCAAGTGGAAGAAGCATACTTCTTAGAAAAGACAACGATCGAGATCCTTGATTGTCTTATCGCCGATAATAGCTCAGGCGCAATCGGACGGCTTCTTTCGATACCGTTATCTATGAAGGAAATGATAGATTTGCGTTTAAGCGCTTGGAGAAGGTGACTGAGGAACGATTTACGGACATCTTCCCCGCTAAAGCTCGGGAAAACATCGTATTTCAGGGTGCGAGAAGAAGAAGAAGCCATGGGAGACAATTGAGAGAAGAGACCAAAAAAAAGTCATAAGATCAGAAAGAAATTTGAACAATGAAGCAATTTTTTTTTTTTTTTTTCACTGAAAGATTATTTATTAATATATATCCAAATATACAAAATATTATACAATACATAGTCCGGAAGTTTTACGGGGGACTATGGAAGCGTAGCCCAAAAGAGGAGAGCGGAGACCAAAAGAAGGGAGCGTGGTGAAATACCGGGGTGAAATACAGGAGTAGAATACATTACAGGGAATTCTAGATAAACACGTCAATTTAAAATTCACAGCAACCACTAACTAAAAATATAAAACACAGTCGAATCCAACAGAGAGTGTAGGATGAGCAGAAGACGCGGATCAACGAAGCTCACTAGATAAAGACCTGAAAGGGGGAAACCGCGGAGAAAGAAACCAAATACGACGATCAACCATAACTAGAAACCACGTAGAGAAATCTAAACACCTATCCACCTAATCTCCACCAAAAAAGTCTAAATCGAGAACATGCATCCCCACAAGGAGTTAACCTTACTAGAACCGACCAAGGTAGACAAAGGGTACGAAGACTAATTATTGACTAAACTAAAAACGGTAGAAGGAGAATGGAAAAGATTCCCTAAAATAAGATTAGCTAATCGAAGATTACCCCATCTAGATCAACATCAAACACACACACAAACCAAAAAATACGACTGCCATCTCATACTCATAAAGAGGTGGAAACAAGTAAAATCTAGACCTACCAAAACACGAGCTATCAAAATCAAACAGAAGACCAAAACATAAACGTAAAACCATAACCATAACTTAAACTACAAAACACAAGTAAATCAAAACTAAACCGAAGTCAATAACCCAACAAAACCAACACAACAAAACCGAAGCCTAAACCAAAGAAAACAAAACCTTAAGATTTATTTATTTATGTGTATATTTTCTATTATCTTATAAGAAAATGAGAATGAGTACAGAATTAAGAAATTTTACTGCTACTTAGAGGAATCCTTCGTTTGATTATGGAGATTTTCTGGATTCTCCTTAATGAGGTTGTTAGTAGCAAAAGAGAGTGAATTGGTAAAGCAAAGCAACAAGTTAGAATAACAGAGATTTGTAAGATATCGAGTCACCTGAAAAAGTTGATAAGTTGTGGAGACGACAAAGAAACCTCAATGAGTGTTTGTTGTTCTATTATCATGGGATCAACCTATAAAGCTTCTCTCTATGAAGACGTGAATAAGATGGAGAAAGTGAAGGATACAGCGATGTTTCATCCCCATGGAAGTTGCTAGAACTCCAGATTTAAATCTGATGTTCCCCACATAGATTGGACTTTATTTACGAGGTATTGTAACTGTCATCTGCATCAACTGAAAGTTATAATAACAAGAAGTTAGTCCATTTTCATGTTGATCCTAAATAAAAACATGTAAGAGATGCTTGAAAGTTTGTCAATTATACTTATGCCCAAAGCTTACTTGCATTCACTTCTTGTTTCTCTTAATTGTTTCTCAATCTTTCCCACTTCGAAGCCTAGACAGCATCTCCATCCACTCCTTTATTTTCCCTCTCAAAAACCCAAAGGAAGATTAGCAGAAAGGTTTTTGCAACTTGAATTGCGAGCTTCAAGAAACCATTAGAGATGGGAAATCCAGTTCATAGATAAGGTCGACCGAAGAAGAGACTTATCTTGAGTGATCACAATAATTCTGCAGCAAAACCCAAACCATTCAACTTTTCCCACCAAGGTCTTAAGAAGCACTAGATCATCGACATCCTCAAAACTTTCTTGTGCTTTACCCTTTGTTCCACCACACCTAAATAACATATCTTCAAGTTCTTTTGACCTTTGAATCTCTGAAAGAAATTGTTCTTCCCAACAAAAAAGACTTCCCTGTTGGTTCCCTTCCCTTATAAGGGACAAAAGCACAGATGGTGGAATCGGCTAGAGAGTCGACTGAATAGAGCTTTTTTACCAATCCCCCACAATCCTTGTTATTTCTAGCTTCTACAGATTCCACTCACAACAATGAGTCTAATGTATCTACAGGATTATAATTTCTTAGACTTTGATTCTCACTTCATGTTCCATTATACTTGCTACCTCTGCGAGAAGACGACGGTCGAGATTTTCTTGGACAAACTGGAGCTTGAGAAGGACACAACATCGAACCGCGCAAGCCGGAGTGTTCACTGTCTAACAATTATTATATGATGTAATGTAATCCGATGATTACGTGCCTTTCCTCAGGATTGCAGTAGTTAAGAAGGAGTGAGCAGCAAGTTGAAGAGCTGAAACAATGGAGGAGATAAAACTGATGAATGGAGAAACTAGGGAAGTTGAAACAATCGACAAACCTTCCGTTTGCTCGCATCTGCAACTACCCCAAAGGGGCCAAACTTCCATAGCATTTGCATCCCCAAGAGCTGTACCCGAGAAAAAAGACCAAGCAGGTTTCCTTAATCTGTGGAGGCCATGTGCCAAGGGCTGTTGATTCTGAGACGACAGAAGCTGTTGCAATTTATGGGGCTTGTGCCTGCTGTAATAAGATGGATTCTATTCTCGCATAGATATACTTGTATTGTCTGGTTCCTGCAGGAAAGTCGACCAAACTAACAGGTGATGACATAGCAGAGTAAGTGTTTCAGACGAATTATCAAGGAAGCAGACACGGACAAGCAAACAGCATTTTTGGATTCCATGATGAAAACATCAAGACAGCTGAGTAGGTTCCATCTCTGTTGACTTTGAGAGTTTTTCTTTTACTGAGTCATTTCAAATGCATGAAGCTTGAGAATAACAGAACATCTACAACACTTGTCAGACTACAGTTAATTGGATGGAGTTGAGATAGTCCATAGTAACTTTGACTGAACTGTGACAAGTGACAAAAGTGATATTGTTTTAGTCTGTGTGATGTGTATAAACAATTCACTCACTTTTTCAGGTCAAATAAATACAAATGAAAATCTTATAAACACAAACGACACTGACTAATTGGATGGAGTAGAATCACTTGTTTCTAAGTTGGGGTTTCTTGGCACTGGGTTCGGACCGTTGGGCTACAGAATAAGTTGGAAACTTCACGAAATGTTATTTCCATCATCTGCAGGAAAACGAAAAAGCTAGTGTCATTGAAAATTCAACTTGATCAGAGTTAAAATTAGATAGATTTGTAAGATTTTGAGTCACCTGAAAAAGTTTATGAGTTGTGGAGACGAGGAAGGATCCACAATGAGTGTCTTCTTGTTCTGTTCTAATGGGATTACCATACAAAGTTTCAACACATGGAGCCATCGACTCCGAGTTCACTGCAGTTATGCCGCCGGGTAGGTTGGAATGTACTTGAGCTGGTTCCACTGTCATCTGCATCATAATAAATCAACAGGTGAATCTGTTAAAACAAATAATATTTTCATTTTCATGTTGATCCTGGAAAAGAGAATCTAAGAGATAGCAATTATTATAGTTTTCTGTTGGATTTATGCCAAAGCTTACCTGCATTCGCTTCTTGCTTCTTCCACTCTCTTCATCACTTTCTTCAGATTGACCGGTGTACTCAGTTTCAGATCTTCTATCACTAGCATCCAGAGATGGGCAGACATCCAAGACTCGAACACCGCATTCTTTTATGGGCAATAAGGAAGAAGTTCCTACGTAGCTAAGTTTGAACTCAAATTCTACATTGTTGCAGTCCAACTGAGATGGAGGATCTTCTTGAAAGAAGATAGTAAAGTGAAACACGCCCAGATGATCCACCTGAGCTGAGTCCATGGCACGGTATTCTTCATGCGCACCCTCTACACCTCTGAATTTCCAGTGGACAATGATCTTTCCATTAAAATATAGGAAGCAAGTAGCAAGGTCAGGAATGATATAAGCTGTAAATCTCAAATGGTTTTGAGAAAGAGAGCTTTGAGGTAAAGGGACAGTTAGGGAACTTCCAGGAACTCGATGCGTGAAGTATGTAGGCACTTTTTTACCAGGTAAGATTGCATATCTGAAATCTGACTGTAGGATGAATTTCTGCGCGTCTTGATCCAAATTGAAGCAATTGTGGAATAGGAACTCAGTGTCTGAATCGTAGCAGGAGAGATACATTTCCTCATGTAATTCTGCTACCGTTTTCACCAGACTTGTATCACTAACTGACGTGACTCCCCCACAGTCTGTAAAATCAACACACTGAAGATGTTTCAAGTTCCAAATGTTTGCCGATATTTCTTTTAATTTCTCACATCCACTCATCTCCAGGTGAGTGAGCCAAGTGATATTCTCAATCCAAGAAGGAACTTCTTCAATCGCAGTGTCGCTCAGATAGAGACATTTAATGCTCGTTGAAAGCTGAGGAAAAGTTCTCAACCGTGAGCATCCACTGAGATCGAGAGTAGTGAGATATACCAAGTTGATGTTGGTTGGAAGAACCTCCAGACTTGTGCATCCGCTCATCCATAGTTCACTGAGCCCAACGATATTCTCAATCCAAGAAGGAACTTCTTCAATCGCAGTGATGCTCAGATAGAGTTCTTTAATGCTTGTTGAAAGCTGAGGAAAAGTTCTCAACCGTGAGCATCCACTGAAATCAAGAGTAGTGAGAGATTCCAAGTTGATGTTGGTTGGAAGATCCTCCAGACTTGTGCATCCGCTCATCAATAGTTGAGTGAGCCCAACTATATTCTCAATCCAGAAAGGAACTTCTTCAATCGCAGTATCGCTCAGATCAAGAACTTCAATGCTTGTTGAAAGCTGAGGAAAAGTTCTCAACCGTGAGCATCCACTGAGATCGAGAGTAGTGAGATATACCAAGTTAATGTTTCTTGGAAGATCCTCGAGATTTGTGCATCCCCTCATGTTTAACGTCCTTAGTTCTTCTACATTTTGAACTGAATCAGGAAGCTTCTTCAAACTTGTGCAATTTTCGAGGTTCAACTCCTTTAGTTTGGTGGCCTTTGGAAGATCTGGAATTTCTTTCAGGCTTTCACAACCTGACAAATTCAAAAATTCGAGATTGATAGCCTTTGAAAGATCTGTAATTTCTTTCAGGCTTTTGCATCCTGACAAATCCAACTCCTCAAGATTGGTGGCATTTGAAAGATCTGGAATTTCTTTCAAGCTTTTGCATCCTGACAAATTCAAAAATTCGAGATTGATAGCCTTTGAAAGATCTGTAATTTCTTCCAGGCTTTTGCATCCTGACAAATTCATATCTCTGAGATGGATAACATTCGAAAGATCTAGAATTTCTTTCAGGCTTTTACATTCTGACAAATCCAAAATTTCGAGGTTGATGGCCTTTGAAAGATCTGGAATTTCTTTCAGGCTTCCACAATTTGATAAATCCATCCGCGTAAGATTTGTAAGCGACTGAAACATGAAAAAGTAAAAAACCGAATAAATTGAACTACCCATGAAAGCATAATTTTCTAATTTATTTAATACTTTAAAATGATTTTTTTCTTATATAAAAAACAATTAATCCAATAGACGGCATAACCCGTAATCTTAAACTTAATTAAACTTTGTAACAAAACATTACCTGGACTCCTTCCCATAGTTTCTCAAGCTTGCTCTCCCTCATTGAGAGATGAGTGAGATGTTCTGGATGAAAGTTAGGAGGCATACATCTCAGAGGACAATTTTCCCAAACAAGTTCAATGAGCCACGAGAAATTCTCAATCCATAAACAATCTTCTTCTTCCATTGCAGTTCCATCTAGAAAAAGCGTTGAAATGTTTCTTGAAATCCGAGGAAAATTTCTCAACCTTGAGCAGTCACTCAAAATGAGGTAATCAAGAGATTCCAAGTTGACGTCAGTTGGAAGAATCTCGAGCTTTGAGCATCTTTCCATACTTAAATCTATCAGTTTCTTGAGATTCCGAATTGAGGAAGGAAGTGTCACCAAAGATGTGCAATTGCAAAGATTCAATATCTCGAGATTTGTGGCATTAGAGAGATCCGGAATTTCTTTCAAATCTCGGGATCCAGCTACATTCATCTTCTTGAGGCTTTGAAGTGGCTGAAAACAAAGTAGGAGAAAAGATAATACACACGTTCAAAACATTCTAAACAGATTCTAAGCAACACCGTATAAAATAAAGAAAAAATAAAGTTAAAAGTTGGTACCTGAGCTCCTTCCCACAGCTTCTCAAGCTTACTTTCCTTCATTATGAGTTCAACCAAATGCTCTGCCTTAAAGTTAGAAGGTATATATTTTGCTGGATAGTCATCCCAATGTAGCAATCTGAGTTTACGGGGAAAATAAATGAGGCCTTGATGAGGTAAACAGAATCTGACTTCACCGATCTTATGAGGCCACCACTCTTTGAAAAAATTAATAAACCGGAGATTAGGCATTCCTTCAAACGATTTGTCATCAATAAACAATGGCTCGTTGATTTCTGATGTGCCCAAACGTATTCCTAGGACATTTTTTGTGCCCTGGAGAAAATCGACACGAAAGAAAGTCATGGCCTTAACAAAAATCCCAACAATCTATTAAACACCAAAAGACTGGATTACTAAATTCAAATAAAGTGAGGAATGAAAAGCATATGTAAAAACTTACAATATTATCGTTAAATACATCAAAGATATCCTTTGGATCCACCAAAAATCGACGTTTTCCAGGATTGTTAATTGACTCCGAACGAACAATTTCTCTACCCAACTTCTCTAGCAAATTGTGCATTTGCACAATTTCGTCTTGTGTGGTTATACGCGCAAGGGACTTATCAGCTAGCGTTCTAAGGCTAGTGTTAACACTAGTGTAACAACTCTTCTCGAGCAAGTTTTTGATGTAACTGACACTCTCACCATTGAATAAGCACGCAATGTAGATGAATATATCTTGATCATCTTTTTCATCTAACCCATCGTAACAGACTCTTAATGTCTTCTCAATTTTCCCGTTCAAACCGTTTCGGAGCCTAGGCATCATCTCCACCCAATACTCTTTGTTCTTCTTTCTTAAAGAAGAACCCAAAACGTTGAGACCCAAAGGAAGATTAGCGGAAAGGTTTGCAACTTCAGCAGCTAGCTCCATAAAACCATCAGGTGGAGAGGCTTTCCCAAAAGCAGATTGACAAAACATTTGAAGAGCCAAATCTTGAGATGGAAACTGAACCTCATAAATAAGGTCAATCTCATGTGACTCGAGAAGCGCCCTATCTTGAGTGACCACAACAATTCTGCTTCCAAATCCAAACCATTCAACTTTTCCCACTAAAGTCTCTAGTAGCTCTATTTCATCCACATCGTCAAGAACGATAAGAACCTTCCTGTGCTTTAGTCTTTGTTCCACCACACCTAGACTTTCTATCTTTATGTCCTTTTGACATAGAATCTCTGATAGAAAGTGTTTTGCCCAACTCAGCTTCATGCCAAAGTCGGCTATCTTTTTGTCCTGCATGGTTCTCTTATAAGATGCGAAAGCCCGATGTTCGAATTTGCTAGAAGAGAGTCGACTGTAGAGAGCTCTAGCAATGGTAGTCTTACCAATCCCTGAAGGCCCCACAATCCCAACCATTCTCACTCCCCCAGATTCCAAACACAACTTTGAATCCATAATTGCATCTACATGAGCATCAATCCCCACAAAGTCACGAAAATCATCGGATTGTGTAAGCATAAGTTTGTTCAACACATCCTCAGAGATTATTTCAATCGCCTCTGCTTCGCCACTCCTGAACTCAAGGAATAGTCAAATGTCAGTTCAACATATGTGTATTAAGACAATACAACGCAATGAAATCAAAGAAAGATGAGCACATACCAGTTATGAGAATCATATCCAGCTAAACCTGCTACTTTTGCAAGAGCTTTCCTCCATCTTTCTATATGATCTTCTGTTTTCCCCTTGCAGGTCACATCAAAGGCTTTTCCAAATTCTCCGGTCTGTTTTCTAACATGAGAAGGATCAACCTCGTAGAAAATCGGAATCACCATCTGATCCGATTCCTCATTGCAATCGTGGATCTCCGCCAATTCGTTCAAACACCAAGTGGAAGAAGCATACTTCTTAGAGAAGACGACGATTGAGATCCTCGATTGTCTTATCGCCAGTAAAAGCTCAAGCTCGATCAAACGGCTTCTCTCGATACGATTATCTATGAATGTAATGATCGATTTACCTTGAAGCTTCTCGAGAAAGTGGCTGAGGAATGATTTGCGAACATCTTCACCGCTAAAGCTCGGGAAAACATCGTATTTCCAAGTGCGAGAAGAAGAAGAAGAAGCCATGGGAAAAAAAAATAGAGAAAATATGTTCAAATTCTTATGGGAAGGAGAAGAAGGGGCTACACCAATTAACCTATTCTGGTGTTCTTAAAATTTCATGGGGAAATAATTTCTGAAAAGTGTTGTGTAGCAGAAATATAAGAGCAAAAGGAGAGTTGCAGGAAATTTCGTAAGAATTAACAAGAGTGTTGATTTTCCCATTTCACACTCAGAAAACTCAGAACCATAAGACTTTTATCCGTTAAATTGAAGAGGGGAGCAATCATGGGCCTTAGCCACAGGCCCACAATCACCATCACAAAACTCACCTATGACATTTCCACACAAAATATATTTTTCTCAAGGGAGAATTAGAGGATTAAGCATACTGAGTTAAATAGACAATGATGTAATCTCAATTATTTATTTTTATAGCTTTCATTATTATAAAGATAAAATAGCTCTACACCGAAGGGACAAAGAAAGAGTGAAGAAACCTGGCTTTGATAAGGCTTTTAATGGGCAGGAAATTTTGAGGTTAACAACTTATGGGAGAGACCATAAAACTTTTAAAAGGGTATATAAACATACACTTTCTTTACGAGAGGATTCCATGGTGAAAACATCAAGACAGCTGAGTAGGTTCCATCTCTGTTGACTTTGAGAGTTTTTCTTTTACTGAGTCATTTCAAATGCATGAAGCTTGAGAATAACATAACATCTACAACACTTGTCAGACTGCAGTTAATTGGATGGAGGATCATGGACTTCTTCTCGAGGGAACAAAAGTCTGTGTTAGGGTCAATATTACCCCTAACAGAACCTGAGTTTAGTGTTAGGGTCAATATTACAACTTTGATTTGATTATTTTAGTGTATAATACGTTATTGTACTGAGTTTTTGAGATTGATCAACACAAAAAGGTAAGCAGTGAAATCCAAAAAGGGATAATTTCTTCGATAACTTGTACTAGAGTCAATTCTCAGCACTGGTTCGTAGGCTCAAAGATCCATTGCGCAATAGCTGCTGGAGTTGGAGTATCCACTTGAGAAAATATTCTTCTTCATCTGCAGCAGAAAACAAACTGGTTGTGTGAAAAACTCTGAAATTATCCCCTAATTAGAAGAAAACTAGAGTTGTAAGATGTTTCGCTTACCAAAAAAAGATGAGAAGTTTCAAATCTTCTTTTTCGTCAGTCAAATGGTCCGTCCGAATCTTCTTTTTCGTCTTCTGGAAAATAAAATCTGGCTAGTGTGAAATAACTATGAAATCATCAAGTCATTATCAGTATAAACATGGTCTAATCCCAAGTTGATCCCAAATTAGAAGAAGAGTAGAGTTGCAAGATGTTCTAGTTACCTGAAGAAGACAAGCTATCGTAGTCGTCCATACATATATTTTCTATGAGTTCTGCTTCATCCTCTGCAGGAAACAAAAGAAAAAAACGGCTAATCCCAAGTTGATCTTGAATTAGCGTTGTAAGATGTTTGGAGTTACCTGAAGATGACGAGTCTCTGTAAACGTCAAAGCTTTCATCACTATCGTTTCGAGAAGGAGAGACATGCCAGAGCTCTATGCCACATCTTTTTATCCTTTGGACCAAATAGGGACAATCTTCTGTGTGGCAAAGACGGTCATATAGGTAGTGGTAACGACAACGATACATACGGTAGTAAAACTCAAATTCCACATCGTCCAAGTCCAAGTCCAGTTCAGATGGAAATTCAATTACATCTTCTGTATGGAACCCAAAGTGGAATACAAACAGATGATCCGTCTTAAGATAACTCATCTTAAAGGGAAAGCGATGCACACCGGTTTTGCCTCTGCAGTACCAGCGTACCCCAACGCATGGTAAATTAAACTCCGTGACAGTCGTGGGTTCAAGCACGATGCAAACTTTAAATCCCAAAAAATCTTCAAAAAGATAGCTCTTAGGTAAAGGAATTGTTAGGGAACTTCCACAAGCTCGATGCGTGAAAAACTTGGGCACTTCTCCACCTGGTAAGACAGTGTACTTGAAATTTGATTGAATGAGGAGTTTCTGTGCGTTTAGATCCAAATTGAAGCAGTTATCGAAACTGAGACGAACCCTTGGATGGTAGAAGGAATGAGAGAGATCCGTTGCATCACCAAATTCTGTGACTCCTTCACAGTCGGAAAAGTCAACCACTTGAAGCCTTTCCAATTCACAAATGTTTGGAGAGATGTTTTTCAACCTGTTGCAACCTCTCATCTTGAGTTTACTGAGCTCAGAGAAACACTCTTCAATCCAAGAAGGAACTTCTTCAATAGCTGTGTAGTTGAGAGAGAGTTCGGCAATGTTCCTTGAAATTTGAGGGAAACTTTTCAACTGTGAGCAACCACTGAGATTGAGACTAAAGAGAGATTTCAAGTTCAGGTTGGTTGGAAGAGACTCAAGCCCTGTGCATCCTTTCATGCTCAACTTCTCCAGCTTATAGAGACGTCGAACTGAAAAAGGAACAGTCACCAAACTTTTGCAACCATTAAGACTCAATTCCTCGAGTTTGGTGGCCTTTGAAAGATTTGGAAATTCTTTCAGGTTTTCAGATCTTGACAAATCCATCGCCAAGAGATTTCCAAGTGACTGAAACAAGAAAAAAAAAAAACAATACATAGAACAAAGAAATAATTAACAAAAAAAATTCCCAAAGAAATTTCAGTTTAATTAAATAATTTCACTCCTACATTAATTAAAGAGTAAAATAATTTCACTTTCCCATAGAAAATTTATTAACAAATAATTTTCGAAATATATACCTGGACTCCTTCCCAAAGCTTTTCAAGCTTGCTATTTTTCATACTCAGATTAACGAGGTATTCTGGACGAAAGCTAGAAGGCAAACATCTCAATGGACAAAAGTTCCAATAGAGAAAAGTGAACGTAGGGATAGTCTCTATCAATGAAGACTCTACTTCTTCCATCGCAGTTCCACCTAGACCAAGCATTGAAATGTTCTTTGAAATCTTAGGAAAGCTTCTCAACCGTGAGCATCCTATCATATCAAGGCGAATGAGAGATTCCAAGTTGACATCAGCTGGAAGATCCTCGAGCTTTGAGCACCCAGTCATCCTTAAATCTATAAGTTTCTTGAGATTCCGAATTGAGGAAGGAAGTGTGACCAAAGATGTACATTTGAAAAGATCCAGTCTCTCGAGATTTATGGCACAAGAAAGATCTGGAATTTCTTTTAAATTTCTGGATCCAGCTATACTCATCTTCTTGAGACTTCGAAGTTGCTGAAAATAAAAACATGAGTAAAGACAATACAGGTATTCAATTTCCTTTATAAGTAAATCCCTTTCGACTTCTTCCAACTCTATGTTTTCTCCATACCCATTCATCAAAATGAAGAAAAGAGAAAAAGTTTTGTTCTAAAATAAATCATATTTATAAGTATTACCTGAGTTCCTTCCCACAGCTTATCAAGCTTACTGTTTTTCATACTGAGTTTAACCAGATACTCCGCCTTAAAGTTAGTAGGCATACACTTCAACGGACATTCATCCCAATATAATACTCTGAGTTTGCGGGGTAAATAAACCAGGCCTTGAGGTAAATACAATCTGTCTTCACCACTCTTCTGCAACCGCTCCTTATAAATTTTTAGAAATCGGAGATTATACATCCCTTGGAATGACTTTTCATCTAGAAACAATGGGCTGTTGATTTCTGAAGTATTAAAACATATGCCTAGGACAGCTTCTGTGCCCTGAAATAAAATACCCATTATAAAAAAAACATTATCTTAACAATCACAACAATTTGTACTGGCTTGCTTGAATTAGTTAACACTCGGTAATGAAAAAGGATATCTAAAAGCTTACGGTATTATCGTTAAAGACATCACAAATATCCTCAGCATTCATCAAGAACCGACGTTTTCCAGGATTGTTAATGGACTCTCCACGAATAATCTCTCTACCCAACAATTTTAGCAAATTGTGCATCTCTACAGTTTTGCCGGGTGATGTTATACGTAAGAGGGACTTATCATTCAACACTCTCAGCCCAATGTTAACACGATCTCCGAGCAGGTCTCTGATGTACTTGACTTTATGACCATTGAGTAAACATGCAATGTAAAGGAATATTTCTTGATCTTTGGCATCTAATCCATCGTAAGTGACTCTTAATGTCTTCTCAATTTTACCGTTAAGTCCATTACGGAGCCTAGGCATCATCTCCACCCACTCATCCTTAACCTTCCCTCTCAAAGACAAACCTAAGACGTTGAGACCCAAAGGAAGATTACCGGCAAGATTTGCAACTTCAATAGCAAGCTCCATAAAACCATCAGGTGGAGAAGTTTTCCTAAAAGCAGACCGACAAAACATTTGAAGAGCCAAATCTTGAGATGGGAACTCCACCTCATAAATAAGCTCAATCTCATGTGACTTGAGAAGTGCCCTATCTTGAGTGACCACAATGATTCTGCTTCCAAATCCAAACCATCCGGTTCGTCCCACCAGAGTCTCTAGTAGCTCTATTTCATCCACATCATCAAGAACGATAAGAACCTTCTTGTTCTTTAGCCTTTGTGCCACCGCACCTAAACTTTCTATCTTTATATCCTTTTGACCTAGAATTTCTGATAGAAATTGTTCTGCCCAACCCAGCTTCATGATATGGTCGTCCTGGATGGTTCTTCTAGCAGATACGAAAGCCCGGTAGTTGAATTGGCTAGAGAGTCTACTGTATAGAGCTCTAGCTATGGTACTTTTACCAATCCCTGAAGTCCCCAAAATCCCAACCATTCTCACTCCCCCAGATTCCAAACACAACACTGAATCTAGAATTGCCTCTATATGAGCTTGAATCCCGACATAGTCACAAAAATCATCGGATGGTGTAAAAAGTTTGTTGGACACATCATTGGAGATCTGTTCAATCATCTTTGCTTCGTCACTCCTAAAATCCAATAGTCAAATTTCTAATAAGCACAATCTCGAAATCTATGCAAAGAAATCAGGATTCGGAGCTATCTTGAAACAAATTTAAAAAAAGAAAACATACCAGTTCCGAGAATCTTCTCCAGCTATACCTGCTACCTCTGCAAGAGCTATCTTCCATCGTTTTTTATCATCTTCTGTTTTGCCCTTGCATGTGGTTTCAAAGGTCTTTCCAAACTCTCCAGTCTGTTTTCTAACATGAGAAGGATCAACGTCATAGAAAACCGGAATCACCATCTGACCCATTTCCTCATAGCACTTGTGGATTTGCACCAATTCATTCAAACACCAGGTAGAAGAAGCATACTTGTTAGAGAAGACGATGATTGAGATCCTCGATTCTCTAATCGCCGATAAAAGCTCAAACGCAATCGGACGGCTTCTCTCGATGCCATGGTCTATAAATGTAATGATTGATTTGCTCTGAAGCTTCTCGAGAAAGTGGCTGAGAAACGATTTACGGACATCCTCACCGCTAAAGCTTGGGAAAACATCGTATTTCCAAGTGCGAGAAGAAGAAGAAGAAGAAGCCATGGAAAAAGGATAGAGATGTTAAAATTCGTATGGAAAGGAGACTTGCAGGAAATAACAGAGTTATATAGCAGAGATATGAGAGCAAAAGGAGACTTGCATGAAATTTCCTACAAGTGATTTTCCCATTTCACACTCAATACTCAAAAGTCAAAACTATAAGATTTTTATTGAGAAATCATGGGCCATAGCCACAGGTCACAAACTCCGTCACAAACTCACCTAATTTGACATTTTAATCCAAAAAATATATTGTATCAAATCTGTACTAATTTGACTTTAATTACCTAAATGATACCGCCATCCGGGATAGGAAGATAAATAGAAGAATAAAATAGAGTTGTGAGAATTACGAATGAAGTTGAACTAAAAGTCTGAATTTCCAAGAATAATTGATTATAGAAGAATAGAATAGAGTTGTGAGATGTTGAGTTACCTGGAAAAAGTTGAAAATCCATATGATGGTTGTAACTTTCTCCATATTGTTTGGTAGTATTCAGTCTCACAGCATTTCTTTCTGGTAATTGTTCCTTCTTTCTGGTTTCGTCTCATTGTTTAGTAGTTTTCACTCTCAGGGCATTTCCCACTCTCCATCACTTTCTCCACAGCTTGGAAAGTCTACCTCCACAACATGTCTCAATTTACAAATGCTTAGGGAGATGCTTTTTAAATGGGACAAGTTTGTAGGTTGCGGTCTTTACTGCAGCGACAAAGATAAGTGCTATGGAGTTCAAACTCAAACTCCACATTGTTGCAGTCCAATTGAGATGGAGGATCATCAACTTCTTCTCGAGCGCAGAAATCAGTGTGAAACACAACCAGATGTTCCATCATAAAAGGGTATTTGCCAGGGTGAATATTACACATACCCGTTATGCCCCTGAATTTCCAGTGGACAATGATTACCTTAGAACAAAACTCACTGACGTCAGTTGCAGGTTCAATAATCATGCAAGCAGTAATTCCCACATTGTTTTCAGAAAGAGAGCTTTGAGGCAAAGGGACATCTAAGGGATATAATTGACTCCCTCGCCACTGAATTCTTGGCGAATAATTCTTAATGCTTTCTCTATTTAATGTAGAGGAATAATTCTTGATCTGTTGGGATGTAACCCATCATAACTAATTCTTAATGCTTTCTCTATTTTACTATCCAAACCATCTTGAAGCCTAGGCAACATCTCCATCCAGTACTCCTTGTCCCAAATACGAACCCAGGACATTGAGACCCAAAGGAAGATTACCCGAAAGCTCTGCAACTTCAACTGCGAGTTTCGTGAAACCATTTGGTGGAGAGTTTTCCCCGAAAGCAGACCGACAGAGCATCTGAAGAGCCAAATCTTCGATGGGAAGTCCATCTCATAAATAAGGTCAATGCTAGGCTTGAGAAGTTTCTTATCTTGAGTTATCAGAATAATTCTGCTTCCAGATCCAACCAATCTAGTTTGCCCAACCAAGGTCTTTAGTAGTTCGGGATCATCCACATCATCAACAACGATAAGAACTTTCTTGTCTTTTAGCCTTTGTCCGACCACACTTGAATGGCATATCTTTACGTCCTTTGGACATAGAATCTCTGACACCAGTTGTTGTTCCCAAGTCAGTTTCATGCCATGGCCGTCCTGGATGGTTCTTTTATAAGTTAGGAAAGCGCGATAGTGGAATTGGCTAGAGAGACTATTGAAGAGCTCTTGCTATGGTACTCTTACCAATCCCTGAAAGACCCACAATTCCTGAAAGACCCACAATCCCAACCAACCATCCCGACATAGTCACGAAAATCATCAGATGGTGTAAAAAGTTTATTGGACACATCAATGGAGATATGTTCAATCATCTTTGGTTCGTCACTCCTAAAATCCAATAGTAAAATGTGAATATCCCTAAAGGCACAATCTGGAAATCTATGCAACGAAATTCCAGTTCTGAGTTAACAACATACCAGTTCCGAGAGTCTTCTCCGGCTATACTTGCTACTTGCAAGACCTTTCTTCCATCGCCATGGACTCTTCTCCGGCTATACATATCAATGATGTCAACAACAACAACAACAACAACAACAAAAAATAGATTCCGACAGAAGAATAGCAAAATGGGCCTACGTATGTTCAAGTAAAGAGGCCATGGCCCATTTTCCAACATCCAAATCGCTAAAGCCAATTTAGCCCGAAACAATCCACAGAAGTTATCTTAAAGTAAATGAGACAATTAGCTCACGCTCAAATATGTTTAAGCTTGAGAGCCAGAAAATAGATGAGGGGTTTAAACAAAACTCTCAAAGAAAAACGAGAGTGAGGTTCAATCTTTGATAAAATTTGAGTCTTTGTCCGATTATCCTCACTTTCCCTCTAGTTTGGAAGTAAAGGATTAAACTTGAAATGAAAACAGAGCAAGAAACGAAAGAACACAACACTTCAACCAGTTTAGGCTCCTTAAACCCTGATTCGCGAGATATCTACTCCACTATATATATATATATGAGGTTCAATACAAGCTACTGTAAGGATATATATAAATATCTATAATCCAAACTGTATGATTTGTATATATCTTATGATTGCATTAGTTACGAAAGTTGATTAAATGGTATTCCTATATATATATATATGTATGTTATATCTTAATTCTAATGAGACTGAATAAAACTCTTCCAATCCATCTTTCATCACTTCCATAAGCTACAATACAAACCCTTGTTTTCCATGTTCAACCATATCACTCTCTACTCGAACATACAAAGCTAAAGTGTTCACTCTATTTCTAATTGTTTCGAAACTCTGCTGCTATGCTTGTCTTACAAGAGAATGAATGATCCTCGCTGGATGTCCATGCGTCTTGTTGCTCCGTTTCATGGGATCAGATTCTCCCTCGAGACACGGATCAAAAGGAGAAAGGGAAAGATTCGGTGATGCTTCACCACCATGGAAATTCCTTGAAGATATTGATGGCGAGGGCACCTTGCTTCTAGAAGAAACATGAGGAGGTGCTTGACCTAGCCCTAAGGAAAGCTCCAAATTCAGAGCCATCGATCCTGAGTTCATTTTAACCGCAGAGAGAGTTGGAATTTTCTTCACGTGTTTCAACCGTCATCTGCACCATAACAAATCACCAGGTGAAACCATGAGAATAAAAAAATGTTTTCATTTTCATGTTGATCCTGAAAAAGAGAATCAAGTGATAACATAAATTATAATTTTCTGTTGGATTACTGGATCTAAATACAAATCTTGTAATACCCTCATTCGTTTCTTGCTTCTTCCGCTCTCTTCACTGCTTCTTGCTTCTTCCTCAACACATGGAGCCATCGACCCCGAATGAACTTGAGATGGTTCCACTGTCATCTGCATCATAGTAAATCAACAGGTGAATGTACTACGAGATAGCAATTATTATAGTTTTCTGTTGGATTTATGCCAAAGCTTACCCGCATTCGCTTCTTGCTTCTTCCACTCTCTTCATCACTTTCTTCAGATTGATTGGTGTACTCAGCTTCAGAGCTTCTATCACTAGCATCCAGAGATGGAAAGACATCCAAGACTCGAACACCGCATTCTTTTATGGGCAATAAGAAACTAGTTTGAAAGCCAAGATTGGAAGTCCAATTGAGATGGTATTTGAACTCAAATTCCACATTTTCGCAGTCCAATTGAGACGGAGGATCTTCTTGAAAGAAGATATTAAATTGAAACACGAGCAGATGATCCATCTTAGCTGAGCCCATGCCTGATATAACTTTCTGCGCACCTCTGAATTTCCAGTGGACAATGATCGTTTCATAAACATATTGGAAGCCAGTAGCAGGAAGGTTAGGATTAGGAATGATATAAGCTGTAAATCTCAAACGGTTTTGAGAAAGAGAGCTTTGAGGTAAAGGGACAGTTAGGGAACTTCCAGGAGCTCGATGCGTGAAGTATGTAGGCACTTTTTTACCAGGTGAGATTGCATCGGAGCAATTGTGGAATAGAAACTCAGTATCTGAATCGGAGCAGGAGAGATACATTTCCTCATGTAATTCTGCTACCGTTTTCACCAGAATTGTATCACTAACTAACGTGACTCCCCCTGTAAAATCAACACACTGAATATGTTTCAAGTTCCAAATGTTTGCCGATATTTCTTTTAACTTCTCACATCCTCTCATCTGCAGGTAAGTGAGTCCAACGATATTCTCGATCCAGGAGGGAACTGCTTCAATCGCAGTGTTGCTTAGATTGAGCTCTTCGATGCTTGTTGAAATCTGAGGAAAAGTTCTCAACCGTGAGCATCCACTAAGATCGAGAGTAGTAACAGATACCAAGTTGATGTTGGTTGGAAGAACCTCCAGACTTGTGCATCCACTCATCTGTAGTGCACTGAGCCCAACTATATTCTCAATCCAGGAAGGAATTTCTTCGATCGCAGTATCACTCAGATTGAGATATTCAATGCTCATTGAAAACTGAGGAAAAGTTCTCAACCGTGAGCATCCACTGAGATCGAGATAAGTGAGAGATACTAAGTTGATGTTGGTTGGAAGAACCTCCAGACTTGTGCATCCGCTCATCTGTAGTGCACTGAGCCCAACTATATTCTCAATCCAGGAAGGAACTTCTTCGATCGCAGTGTTGCTTAGATTGAGCTCTTCGATGCTTGTTGAAAGCTGAGGAAAAGTTCTCAACCGTGAGCATCGACTGAGATCGAGATAAGTGAGAGATACCAAGTTGATGTTGGTTGGAAGAACCTTGAGACTTGTGCATCCTCCCATGGATAGTTTCTCCAGTTTATCGAGATGTTGAATGGAAGAAGGAAGTTTTACCAAACTTGTGCAATTTTCGAGTATCAATCTCTCAAGATGATTGGCCTTTGGGAGATCTGTAATTTCTTCCAGGCTTTTGCATCCTGACAAATTCATTTCTTTGAGATGAAGAGCATTCGAAAGATCTGGAATTTCTTTCAGGGTTATGCATCCTGACAAATCCAGCTCATCGAGATGTTGAATGGAAGAAGGAAGTTTTACCAAACTTGTGCAATTGTCGAGTATCAATATCTCTAGATGATTGACCTTTGGAAGATCTGGAATTTCTTTCAGGCTTTTGCATTCTGACAAATCCAACTCCTCAAGATTGGTGGCCTTTGAAAGATCTGGAATTTCTGTCAGGGTTATGCATTCTGACAAGCACAACCGGCTGAGACAAGTGGCATTTGAAAGATCTGGAATTTCTTTGAGGCTTTCACAACATACCAAATCCAACTCCGTGAGTTTTGTAAGCGACTGAAACATGCAAAGTAAAACACCGAATAAATTGAACTACCATAAAAGCATAATTTTCTAATTTATGTAATACTTCAAAAATGATTCTTTCTTATATAAAAATCTAATTAATCAAATAGATGGCATAATCCGTAATTTTAAACTTAATTAAACTTTGTAACAAAACATTACCTGGACTCCTTCCCATAGTTTCTCAAGCTTGCTATTTATCATTGAGAGTTTAGTGAGATGTTCCGGATGAAATTTAGGAGGCATACATCTTAGAGGACAATTTTCCCATTCAAGTACAGTGAGCCTCGAGAGATTCTCAATCCAATAGCAATCTTCTTCTTCCATTGCAGTTCGATATAGATAAAGCCTTGAAATGTTTCTTGAAATCAGAGGAAAACTTCTCAACTTGGAGCAACCACGCAAATCGAGGTAATCAAGAGATTCCAAGTTGACGTCACTTGGAAGAACCTCAAGCTTTGAGCATTCAGACATACATAAATCAATTAGTTTCTTGAGATTCCGAATTGAGGAAGGAAGTGTCACCAAAGATGTGCATCCAGAAAAATCCAATATCTCGAGATTTGTGGCATTAGAAAAATCTGGAATTTCTTTCAAATCTTTGGATCCAGATAAATTCATCGCCTTGAGGCTTCGAAATGGCTGAAAACAAAGTAGGGGAAGAGATAATACACACATTCAAAACATTCTAAACAAATTCTAAGCAACACCGTATAAAATAAAGAAAAAATAAAGTTAAAAGTTGGTACCTGAGCTCCTTCCCACAGCTTCTCAAGCTTACTATCAATCATTATGAGTTCAACCAAATGCTCTGCCTTAAAGTTAGAAGGTATATATTTTGCTGGATAGTCATCCCAATGTAGCAATATGAGTTTACGGGGAAAATAAATGAGGCCTTGATGAGGTAAACAGATTCTGACTTCACGGGTCTCATGAGGCCACCACTCTCTGGAAAATTTAATAAACCGGAGATTACGCATTCCTTCAAACGATTTGTCATCTATAAACAATGGCTCGTTGATTTCTGATGTATCCAAACGTATTCCTAGGACATTTTTTGTGCCCTAGAGAAAATTGACACAAAAGAAAGTCATGGTCTTAACAAAAATCCCAACAATCTAGGATTACTAAATTCAAATAAAGTGAGGAATGAAAAGCATATGTAAAAACTTACAATATTATCGTTAAATACATCAAATATGTCCTTTGGATCCACCAAAAATCGACGTTTTCCAGGATTGTTAATTGACTCCGAACGAACAATTTCTCTACCCAACTTCTCTAGCAAAATGTGCATTTGCACAATTTCGTCTTGTGTGGTTATACGTGCAAGGGACTTTTCAGCTAGCGTTCTAAGGCTAGTGTTAACACTAGTGTAACAACTCTTCTCGAGCATGTTTTTGATGTAACTGACACTCTCACCATTGAATAAGCACGCAATGTAGACGAATATATCTTGATCATCTTTTTCATCTAACCCATCGTAACAGACTCTTAATGTCTTCTCAATTTTCCCGTTCAAACCGTTTCGGAGCCTAGGCATCATCTCCACCCAATACTCTTTGTTCTTCTTTCTTAAAGAAGAACCCAAAATGTTGAGACCCAAAGGAAGATTACCGGAAAGGTTTGCAACTTCAGCAGCTAGCTCCATAAAACCATCAGGTGGAGAGGCTTTCCCAAAAGCAGATTGACAAAACATTTGAAGAGCCAAATCTTGAGATGGAAACTGAACCTCATAAATAAGGTCAATCTCATGTGACTTGAGAAGTGCCCTATCTTGAGTGACCACAACAATTCTGCTTCCAAATCCAAACCATGCAACTTTTCCCACTAAAGTCTCTAGTAGCTCTATTTCATCCACATCGTCAAGAACGATAAGAACCTTCCTGTGCTTTAGTCTTTGTTCCACCACACCTAAACTTTCTATCTTTATGTCCTTTTGACATAGAATCTCTGATAGAAAGTGTTTTGCCCAACTCAGCTTCATGCCAAAGTCGGCTATCTTTTTGTCCTGCATGGTTCTCTTATAAGATGCGAAAGCCCGATGTTCGAATTTGCTAGAAGAGAGTCGACTGTAGAGAGCTCTAGCAATGGTAGTCTTACCAATCCCTGAAGGCCCCACAATCCCAACCATTCTCACTCCCCTAGACTCCAAACACAACATTGAATTCATAATTGCATCTACATGAGCATCAATCCCCACAAAGTCACGAAAATCATCCGATGGTGTAAGCATAAGTTTATTCAACACATCCTTGGAGATTATTTCAATCGCCTCTGCTTCGCCACTCCTGAACTCAAGGAATAGTCAAATGTCAATTCAACATATGTGTATTAAGACAATACAACGCAATGAAATCAAAGAAAGATGAGAACATACCAATTCCGAGAATCATATCCGGCAATAGTTGCAATCTCTGCAAGAGCTCTTACCCACCTTTGTTTCTGATCCTCTGTTTTGCCCTGGCACGTCTTATCAAACGTCTTTCCAAACTCTCCGGTCTGTTTTTTAACATGAGAAGGATCAAGCTCGTAGAAAACAGGAATCACCATTTGATTCATCTCCTTAAAGCACTCGTGGATCTCCGCCAATTCATTCAAACACCAAGTGGAAGTAACATAATTCTTAGAGAGCACGACGATCGAAATCCTCGATTCTCTAATCGCTGATAAAAGCTCGTCCGCGATCAGGTGGCTTCTCTCGATGCCATTGTCTATGAATGTATTGATTGATTTGCTTTTAAGCTCCTTCACAAGGTGGCTGAGGAATGTTTTGCGGACATCTTCTCCTCTGAAGCTTGGGAAAACATCGTATTTCCAGGTGCGAGTAGAAGAAGAAGAAGAAGCCATTAAAAAAAAGATATACACGAATTCTCAAGAGAAATCACTCACTAACATGCTTATGGAATATTAAAAAGGAATGAGAACGTTTATTTTCGCAGAAACTTGCAGGAAAATGGTGGGGGGACTTGAGAAAAAAAGACTTATTGGGGAGATTATAGATTTGTAGCAAAGTGAAATTTCCAAGTGATATTCCCATTTCACACTCAAAAGTCAAAAGCAACTTTACACTCAAGTGAGAGGAGGAACAAAACTTATTGGGCTGATAATGATTTTCTATCTCATCATACAAGGCTCATGTGCATACAAGGCCCATGTGCATACAAGGCCCATGTGCCATAGGCCACACAGCTCATCAACACATTCAAATTCAATTCGAGAATTTCAAATATGATTCTGTAGTCCTACACGATGTTCTAGAGCCGGTGGCTTCTGAGTAAGTGACAGATCACCGAGCGGTCAAGTAGAGCAATAAGCTCGGTGGTGGCAACGGCTGGGGCTTTCGATCTAAACCTAATCTTGGAACCTAAATGGCGATTAGATCAAAACTTTGCTTCGTCTTCTTGGTCGAAAACAACAGCGAATTGGATAAAGCAAAGCAATAGGAGACTAAAGAGATGGAAGATAAAGAGAATGCATTAGCTTTGGACTGTGACGACAAAGAAAATGCTACTATTGCAGCGAATGAATGATTAGGATTAAGTATGCTGTACAATCATCTCCTATGCACTTTTCTGTTTGCGCATTTACGTTCTACTAAAGAAGAAACTGACTGCAAACAGTTTTGGATTCCATGGTGGTGAAAGCATCAAGACAGCTGAGTAAGTTAATAATCTCAACTGCATGCAGCTTGAGAAGAACAAAACATCCACAACATGATGCATCAGGAAACAAACTGCAGTTTCTCAAGGGTGAGAACCGTGCAAACGAGTTTTCACTGTCATAACAGTTACACAATGATAGGAAAAAGAGAGCAGCAAGTAAAAGAGTTGAAACCATGGAGGAAACAAAACCGATCAATGGAGAAACTAATAAAGTTGCGACCATTAACAAACCTATGTTTGTGTTGTTGCTTCGACAAGCATGGAACTACCCCAAAGGGACCAAACTTCCATAGCATTTGCATCCTCAAGAGCTGTACAAAGAGAGTGGCATCACAATTCTGAGATATATATATATATATATTAGGTTTGATTCACAGGATAGTCCATAGTAACTTTGACTGAACTGTGAGAAGAGAGGTGACAAAAGTGATATTGTATAAACACTTTATTGTACATAGCCATTTCACATTTATATAAATCACAAAAAGTTCAGCTGCTAAACACAAACGACACTGATTTATTGGATGGAGTAGAATAACCGGTTTGAGCATAAGGCAATACTTGGCACTGAGTTGGAGTGGTAACCAGTTTGGCTGCACAACAAGTTGGAAGCTTTACAAGATTTTATTTTCATCATCTGCAGTTAAAAAAAGAAAGAAAGCTCTGTACTCTGTATTTTATCACGTAGAATAGTCACTGAAGTTTTTATTTGATCAACAAGATTAAACAAAATAGATTTGTAAGATTTTTGAGTCACCTGAAAAAGTTTATTAGCTGTGGAGAAGACGAAGTATCCTCACTGGGTATCCATGTGTCACTGTCTTGTTGTTCCGTTATTATGGGATCAACATACGAAGCTTCTTCATCAAGACACGGATCATAAGGAGAAAGGGAAAGATTCAGTGATGGTCCATCACCGGCACCATGGAAGTTCCTTGAAGAATTTGATGGCGAAGGCACCTTGCTTCTAGAAGAAACATGAGGAGAAGCTCCAACCAGCCCTAAGGAAACCTCCAAATTCGGAGCCATCGATCCCGAGTTCACTGCAGTTTGGCCACACAGAGAGTTGGAAGGTTCTTGGGATGTTGTAACTGTCATCTGCATCATAATAAATCAAAATTCGAATCTCTTATAATAAATTATGTTTCTATTTTCATGTTGATCCTCAAAAAGAGAGTAAGAGATAGCATTTACTATAATTTTCTAATACCCGCATTCTCTTCTTGCTTCTTCCACTCTCTTCACTGCTTCTTGCTTCTTCCTCAACACATGGAGCCATCGACCCCGAGTTCACTGCAGTTTTGTCGCCGGGTAGGTTGGAATGTACTTGAGATGGTTCCACTGTCATCTGCATCATAATAAATCAACAGGTGAATCTATTAAAACAAATAATATTTTCATTTTCATGGAAACGATAATCTACGAGATAGCAATTATTATAGTTTTCTGTTGGATTTATGCCAAAGCTTACCCGCATTCGCTTCTTGCTTCTTCCACTCTCTTCAAAGACATCCAAGACTCGAACACCGCATTCTTTTATGGGCAATAAGGAACTAGTTTCAAAGCCAAGATCGGAACTGTAATGGTATTTGAACTCAAATTCCACATTTTCGCAGTCCAATTGAGATGGAGGATCTTCTTGAAAGAAGATATTAAACTGAAACACGCCCAGATGATCCATCTTAGCTGTGGCCATGGCAAGGGAAAATTCGTGCGCACCCTCTACAGCTCTGAATTTCCAGTGGACAATGATCTTTTTATAAGAATAGTGGATCATAAGGTTAGGATTAGGAATGATATAAGCTGTAAATCTCAAATGGTTTTGAGAAAGAGAGCTTTGAGGTAAACGGACAGTTAGGGAACTTCCAGGAGCTCGATGCGTGAAGTATGTAGGCACTTTTTTACCAGGTAAGATTGCATATTTGAAATTTGACTGTAGGATGAATTTCTGCGCGTCTTGATCCAAATTGAAGCAATTGTAGAATAGTAACTCAGTATCGGAATCGGAGCAGGAGAGATACATTTCCTCATGTAATTCTGCTACCGTTTTCACCAGACTTGTATCACTAACTGACGTGACTCCCCCACAGTGTGTAAAATTAACCCACTTAAGATGTTTCAAGTTCCAAATGTTTGCCGATATTTCTTTTAACTTCTCACATCCTGTCATCTCCAGGTAAGTGAGCCCAACGATATTCTCAATCCAAGAAGGAACTTCTTCAATCGCAGTATCGCCCAGATTGAGATATTCAATGCTTGTTGAAAGCTGAGGAAAACTTCTCAACTTGGAGCAACCACGCAAATCGAGGTAATCAAGAGATTCCAAGTTGACGTCAGTTGGAAGAATCTCGAGCTTTGAGCATCTTTCCATACTTAAATCTATCAGTTTCTTGAGATTCCGAATTGAGGAAGGAAGTGTCACCAAAGATGTGCATCCAGAAAAAATCAATATCTCGAGATTTGTGGCATTAGAAAAATCTGGAATTTCTTTCAAATCTTTGGATCCAGATATATCCATCACCTCGAGGCTTCGAAATGGCTGAAAACAAAGTAGGGGAAGAGATAATACACACGTTCAAAACATTCTAAACAGATTCTAAGCAACACCGTATAAAATAAAGAAAAAATAAAGTTAAAAGTTGGTACCTGAGCTCCTTCCCACAGCTTCTCAAGCTTACTATCAATCATTATGAGTTCAACCAAATGCTCTGCCTTAAAGTTAGAAGGTATATATTTTGCTGGATATTCATCCCAATGTAGCAATCTGAGTTTACGGGGAAAATAAATGAGGCCTTGATGAGGTAAACAGAATCTGACTTCACCGGTCTTATGAGGAGGCCACCACTCTTTGAAAAAATTAATAAACTGGAGATTACGCATTCCTTCAAACGATTTGTCATCTATAAACAATGGCTCATTGATTTCTGATGTGCCCAAACGTATTCCTAGGACATTTTTTGTGCCCTGAAGAAAATCGACACAAAATAAAGTCATTGTCTTAACAAAAATCCCAACAATCTATCAAACACCAAAAGACTAGATTACTAAATTCAAATAAAGTGAGGAATGAAAAGCATATATAAAGACTTACACTATTATTCTCGAATACATCAGATATATCCTTTAGATCCACCAAAAATCGACGTTTTCCAGGATTGTTAATTGACTCCGAACGAACAATTTCTCTACCCAACTTCTCTAGCAAAATGTGCATTTGCACAATTTCGTCTTGTGTGGTTATACGTACAAGGGACTTTTCAGCTAGCGTTCTAAGGCTAGTGTTAACACTAGTGTAACAACTCTTCTCCAGCAGGTTTTTGACGCTACTGACACTCTCACCATTGAATAAACACGCAATATGGAGGAATATATCTTGATCATCTTTTTCATCTAACCCATCGTAAGAGACTCTTAATGTTTTCTCAATTTTCCCGTTCAAACCATTTCGGAACCTAGGCATCATCTCCTCCCAATACTCTTTTTTCTTCTTTCTTAAAGAAGAACCCAAGACGTTGAGACCCAAAGGAAGATTACCGGAAAGGTTTGTGACTTCAGCAGCTAGCTCCATAAAACCATCAGGTGGAAAGGTTTGCCCAAAAGCAGATTGACAAAACATTTGAAGAGCCAAATCTTCAGATGGGAACTCTACCTCATAAACAATGTCAATCCCATGTGACTCGAGAAGCGCCCTATCTTGAGTGACCACGATAATTCTGCTTCCAAATCCGAACCATCCGGGTTGTCCCACCAAAGTCTCTAGTAGCTCTATTTCATCCACATCATCAAGAACGATAAGAACCTTCATGTGCTTTAGCCTCTGTTCCATCATACCTAAACTTTGTATCTTTATGTTCTTTTGACCTAGAATCTTTGATAGAAATTGTTGTGCCCAAGCCAGCTTCACGTTAACGTCGGGTACCTTTCTGTTCTCGATGGCTCTCTTATAAGATGCAAAAGCCCGATGGTCGAATTGGGTAGAGAGTCTATGGAACAAAGCACTAGCTATGGTACTTTTACCAATCCCTGAAGGACCCCAAATCCCTACCATTCTCACTCCCCCAGATTCCAAGCACAACTTTGAATCCATAATTGCCTCTATATGATCTCCAATCCCCACGAAGTCATGAAAATCATCCGATGGTGTCGAAAGAAGTTTCTTCAACACATCTTTGGAGATTTCTTCAATCATCTTTGAATCGTCAGTCCTAAAATTCAATACAGGAAAAGTTCTATAAATTAATAATGTTTAATTTTTATAGAAAGAGATTGTTTTCCCTCCATATGCTTCTAAACAATTATTTCAGATGATGTTATATCAAAACTAAAGATAATCTACTTGTCAAAACAACATACACAAACTTATTAATAATCTAAACGATCTCAATATAATGGATTTGATAGCATATTCGATTATCCATGTGAAACTATATATGTTCTAAAGATCAACATTTAGAGAGAAAAAAACATGGCTACTATTCTTATTGTTTGATATTAATAGCTACGTGTGAAAAAAATATTTGTTGCTTTTAGAACATTCACAAGTTTTTTGGATGAATATCGAAAAGATATCACTAAGAAATTTTGATGCAACTAATAAAATCAGAAACACGCTCCAATAAGTTTTCAACATTAAGTAAAAGATATCTCTAAGTTTAGTACATTATTTTAGTTATGTAACTCTAGTAGTAGTGTAATCGCAGAGAAATAAAGCATGCATTAAGAAAATAAAACGCAATAAAATAAAAGAAAAGAAGAACATACCAATTCCGAGAATCATATCCGGCAATAGTTGCAATCTCTGCTAGAGCTCTTACCCACCTTTGTTTCTGATCCTCTGTTTTGCCCTGGCACGTCTCATCAAAGGTCTTTCCAAACTCTCCGGTCTGTTTTTTAACATGAGAAGGATCAAGCTCGTAGAAAACCGGAATCACCATTTGATTCATCTCCCTAAAGCACTCGTGGATCTCTGCCAATTCATTCAAACACCAAGTGGAAGAAACATAATTCTTAGAGAGCACGACTATCGAAATCCTCGATTCTCTTATCGCCGATAAAAGCTCGTCCGCGATCAGGTGGCTTCTCTCGATGCCATTGTCTATGAATGTATTGATTGATTTGCTTTTAAGCTCCTTCACAAGGTGGCTCAGGAATGTTTTGCGGACATCTTCTCCTCTGAAGCTAGGGAATACATCGTATTTCCAAGTGCGACTAGAAGAAGAAGAAGAAGAAGAAGCCATTAAAAAAGATATACACGAATTCTCAAGAGAAATCACTCACTAACTCACTAAAAAGATATAAAACAGGAATGAGAAATCTGGCGTTTATTTTTGAAGAATTCAATTGACGGTGCCGACCGTTCATACTCGGTATTCACACGGAAGCCGTAGCGTTTATTTTCGCAGAAACTTGCAGGAAAATTCGAGGTGGTTTCCACCTTACACTAAACATAACACATTATCTTCTTTAGGCTGCAAGAAGAGAAGACGCCGCATAACTCATACCATTGGGGAGACTTGGGGGGTTGACTCATACCATTGGGGAGACTTGAGAAAAATAGACTTATTGGGGAGATTATAGATTTTTCATGGGAGATGAAAAGAGCATACAAGGCCCATTTCTCATAGGCCCAATTCGAGAATAATCGTCTCTCTAGCTTTGAAATCTTGCACAAAATCGCCAAGCCAAGAAAAAATGTTCAATTCTCATAAAAAAGAGTATTTGAAGTGTATGACAATTGAAAACGTTCTATTTCAAAAAATAACCCCAAAAAAATCTTGTGAAATAAGCATGATTTTTGAATATTTTTTTTATCGTTTTGATTTATGAATTCTTACAGACTATAATTTTTGATTGATTCTATATTTTTCGGTTTATTTGTTATGAAACAAATGAATTTTCTACGCAACATGTCAAGTAAACTTTTTGTACATGTATATTCTTGTATCATGATTAATTTCTCGTATCAGTTATATTTTTCTACTTAGATATCTAATTTATCAAATGAATATCTCTCGTGGTTTACCTAGTTAAAATGTTCTCCATTAGTTACTTAATTAACTCTATAAAAATCTATATGTAACAAAAGTAAATACATTGCCGACAAAAGACAAGTACTTATATTTTTGTCATTCTACTAACTTGTACTGCTTAAATGAACCAAAAATGCATCTCTGTAATGACATTGTTAATGAATTATTAACAAGTAAAAAAGAAAATGATCGAGATTGATAGAGAAAATATAAGATTTTCTTTTATATATTGGAAATAGTAGCTAGAACAATTGAGAAAGACAGACATGTGAACGTCACTTTCTTTTTAGCTGTCCTTTTGGGTCGGGCATATCACTAAATGGCCTTCAACATTTTTGAATTTACTCACTTTCTACAAACAAAATATATTATTTAATATAATGTACATAAATCAATGCAAATAAATGGTGATGGTAATATGTAGTCTTTATCTTCACCTATTACATTCCACAATTTTGTTATGCTAATATTAGTTTTTATATATAGGTATTTCTTTTTCTATATTTAGTCAATGAGAATTTAAGTTTATAAGGTTTTGATATCAACAGTGAAATGTAAATAATGTTTTTCAGAAAATTACAAGATCACGATCTCTTATTCCCTAGAAAGATGCGATTCTTTTCTTACCAATGTCACAGCTTGCAAATTTAGCTTTTTCCTTTTAAGTGTGAAATGTGTGATACTCTTTTACGTATTTGGATAACCTATTTCATTAATGAAAAACAAGGAGATGCTTATATTCAAATCAAAACAAAAAATACCACAAACTCAAGTTTAGAAAAGTTCTTACAAAGTTCAGAAAGAGTTCGTAAATTATTTACCTTTCATCAACTTAATGTATAACAATTTTTAAATCTAGAACATGATATATATAGTCTTTCTGCGATAGTTTGAATAGTTTGTGATAATTTTGGAAAATAAAACATTATATATAGTCTTTTTAAGAAATGTTTAATTACGCATGGAGATTAAACATTATATATAGTCTTTTTAAGAAATGTTTAATTACGCATGGAGAATAAAATAGTTTGTGATAATCTCCAATGCGTATGTAACATACGCATGGAGATTATAGTCTCCTCTTCAACTAGAGTCAACCATTAATGTGAGCAAATAATGCAAAAAAATGTCTGACCAATTGAACAAATAATCGAACATATCAAACATAAACTTATATAAGATGACAAAATGACGAAGACTAATAGTTCGAAGAAAAAAATGAAAATAAATTACACGAAAAAGAAACTCTTGCTGACCAATTCAATAATCAATCATCTCAAACAAGGAGAAAATGAGCTGCAACAACTCCAACGATGCACGAAAATGCAACGACGTCATTTTTAATACTGAAAGCTCCGGAATCTGGCGACGCCATTGCTGGTGGCATTGCTCCCGGGGAAGGACCAGATGCCATTGATGGTGGCATCGGTGGTGAAGCCATGTCGGGAACTGATAATGGGCTTGGGGTTGGGGCCATAGGCATAGTTGGTGGGCCCATTGGACTCATTGATGGAGTCATTGGCATCATTGGTGGAGCCATAGGCATTGGTGGTGGAGCCATCATAGGCATAGGTGGTGGAGCCATAGGCATTGGTGGTGGAGTCATCATAGGCATAGGTGGTGGAGTCATCGCTGGAGGAACCGAGCTTCCGCGGCCGCTAGGCATAGGCGACATGGACATTGAGCCAGAAGGAGCCATCATGGGAGATTGAGCTAAAGAGAAATGAATTAAAACCATAGACAATGTGAGCAAAAGGAAGGATTGTGAAGAGGCCATGGTTATGTGTGTGTTGAATAGTGATTTATTGCAAAGTGATATATAGACAGAGAGAGAGACAGAGGTATGTGTGAGTTATATAATTTAAAGAAAGAGTGGGAGAGAAAAGTGAAGGTTCTTTGTGATATTTGAGATATATATTAGAGATTATTTTGGTTTTATTTTTTAGACCGTTGGATACATTGTGTGAAACATATCAGTCGATGGATAGGTATGGGATGCTGATTTATTTCTATCCACATATTGCAAAAATAAAGAAGAAAATTCCAATGTGAAATCTCTTTGTAGGTACAGATAGAATAATCAATACACATGAAAATGGAGATATTACGATTATAATGCTTATTATTTTTATTCTTTTGAAGTGGAACCATCAATACGATTCACGGGCTGGTTTAAGGGGCCATGCCAAAATTATTAGAATTGTCATTAATGGTGTTAGTTAGCCATTGATATGCTAGAACGATGTTCAAGGTTTTTTTTGTTTGTAAATTTATCAGCCAATTATAACCAAATCAGGATATCATTACATAACATTGTGATAGAAACAGATAAAAGACCATAATGCTATGTAACAAAACAAAAAACAAAAAGGGACCATTTGTGCTGTATTTGATCATACAACCACGGCTAATATTATGTCCGCATCCACTAACCGACATTTTTGGTTACCCCATACTCTTTTTTGCTTTGTCTCTCACGAGTACTCTTTTGGCCTTCATTTACTATTTACCATCTTTAGAGTATATTATCATGTGATTAAATAAATATTAAAAATAACTATTATCTATGATACTCAGCTGATTCATCTTAAAAAATCTCCGATACTTTAGAAAAATATCATGGTCACGTGGCGTGATACGATTGATCCGAATTTTTTTTTTAAAAAATAGTAATATTAATGATACTATGTGACTTTTATGGATAACGATGCTCAATCCTACCATCACGAACACACACGTTCTACGCGCGCGCACAAACACACGCACATTTCGGTTTGTTCATTGTTTGTTGAAATTAAAAATGTTGCTTATTCGAATTGCAATCGGTTTGATCCCTTGGTCAAATATATTATTTTTGAGAATTAGGTGAAAAATCACTAGATATATATATATTTTTTTTGGATTCTTTTTTAAATATCATTTTTCAAAAATACTACTATTTTCTGTTCATTTACTCTCTTTTTTGGTATTTCTAAAAAAATTCCTAAACGTTTTTCCAATATTTCATAAACAATTTTAAAGATAACATTTGGGCTTTATAATGGCATATAAAAAACGTAATTGTATGGGCTTATTTATAAATGGGCCTATAGTCAAACGTTGGTCGTAACCCAGCTGGAAGTGAAATGAGCGGGAACATTTATTTGTACAAATAACTCGAAACAAATGTCACACGCACACACGTGCCATTTTCCCGCCTGTTCTCCATTTCCCCCAAATCTCAAATTCGCAATCCCTAGCTTCCCTCTCTCTCTCTCACTCCCAGATTTGCAATGTCGGAGAACTCAGTACGGCGTCAACTCTGGAGTTCGAAACCCGTCGGAGATCTTCTAGCTCTTGCTCTCACCGATTCAGACGACGACGACGAGCGTTTTTATCGCCGGCAAGCTTTGAAATTATGTCGTCTCTTACTCTCAGTTGGTCATCCAGAATCAGTGATAGATCTTTCTTCTCGGTGTGTACACTTTCAAGCTTCTCCTGAGCTCGTGAGATTTCTTTGCTCGATCCCTAATTCGCCTATTTCCCTCACCGGAGATGGATTCTTCGTGACTCTCTCGTGCGAGTTTCTCTCCGCTCCGGCTAGTTTCGCTCTTAGTTTGGGCGTGCCGGAAAATTATTTGTTTGAACAGATTACGCATTTTGTGGATTTTATTTCTCCAAAGGCAAAGCGAAATGGTCTTGGGATTATGAGAGGTATTATATTTGTTTTTTTTTTCCAGTTTATTCGTTAGTTTTATAGTCACATTTACATAGAGATTATTCACTTCTCGAAATTTTGGGTTATTTATGAAAATATTTCAGAAACTGAGGAACAAGAGGAGCTACAGCTTATGCCATTGCCGAAAAGAAGCCGGAAGGATGAAGGAAATGTAAGTAATCTCTTAATAAAAATGAAGTTTTTCATGGTATAGTTTAGTTTTCTAACAATGGGGAATTGATTTTATTTTTTGTTTCTAGGTGAATTGTTCTGTAATGGATAGTAGAGCTAACAACATCACAACTATTGCCAATGGATCCATGCTTGAAGCTATTAAAGCTTTTGAATCCCAAGCTTCTCTTTTAGTTTTAAGTACGGATGATCGAGAGCAAGGGCTATTTGACCATAATCCTCCGTCTGTTTCTCGGACTCGGATTTTTGGTTGTGATATTTTCTCCAACGGTTCAGTGGATGTTGATCCTGTGCATTGTTTGGGGGAAAGCAAGCAAGATTTGCCATCTCCTCGAGATGTTGGATATTGTGAGCAACTTGAGATTGGGGGTTTTCAATTTGGTGATGATGATGATAGAAACGAGAAGGATCTGTTCCCTAAGGGGGAAATACAAACTACCTATGTGCAGTCTGATCCTTCATTGCCATCAGAAAATGAGTTAAGATCAGTGTACATTGTGGAAGACACTGAGGAATTGCTCTTGAGTTGTAACCCATTAAAGCAAGAGGTCCACCATGTAGATGTCTTTAGCACCCCTGTCTGTGAGCTGCCGTTGCTGTCCTCTGCTACAACAGCGAATCAAGATAGATCTTTGGTGCAGAAAACTCAAGATCTGTACAAATCCTTGGGAAACAGCAAAGCGTACAGAATTTCACCGGAGAAAAAACAAACTAGAAAAAGTAAAGCTACCCTGAAGTCAAAGCAGAATTTTAACTCCGTTCCACCTAAAGAACAGAAGCTAGACATGTCTATTTCATCTAGGGTGATCCCCTTACTTTTTTTTATTTCTAAATAGCTTTCCATGTTGATGACAATTTGCACCGAGTTTTAGCATTAATGTACTATATTAAAAGTTCTCATATTTGTGTTCAGGATCATGAGAAAGAAAAGTCATTTCCAGATTTTGATTCTTACACCATCATAGAGGAAGAAGGTTCAGGTGATTCTTTCGTGACTATTTCATCAACCCGTTCTGTTGAAACATCTTAACTGGTTATTGGCTAAGCATTATTGATATCCAACTGCAGGGGGCTACGGGATTGTCTATAAAGCGAAAAGGAAAACTGATGGAACAGAGTTTGCCATTAAATGTATGGTAACAAAATGATATGTTGCTAGATTTTGTCACTGCATCACAACGTTTTTAGTTGGAAAACTCGCCTCATGTTTTTTCCATACAGGTCCCCATGCTGGTGCTCAGAAATACTATGTTAATAATGAACTCAGAATGCTGGAGCGTTTTGGGTAAGTATTTTAGTATGATCCAGTAATGAACCTCACATTTTCAAACCTAAAGATCTAAAATTTCTTAAATGTTGGTTCACTTAGGGGGAAAAACTTTATAATTAAGTATGAAGGCTGTCTCAAGAATGGAGATTCCGATTGCATCATTCTTGAGCACCTTGAACATGACAGACCTGATTTATTGAAGAGAGAAATAGACGTGTATCAGCTTCAGTTATATGGCTACTGCATGTTCAAAGCTCTGTCAAGCCTTCATAAGCAGGTGCAGATTTAGGAATAAAATTTTTGCGCATTCATATTTCAAGTCTTAACCAGTTACATTGTGTTTCTTCTGCAAATGTGAAGGGTGTTGTTCACAGGGATGTTAAGCCAGGCAACTTCCTTTTCTCTAGGAAGACTAACAAAGGCTACCTCATTGATTTTAACCTCGCCATGGTTAGTAATTTTTTGTCACCCTTCTCTTATTAATACTTTCCTGGCAACGGTTATTGGTTAGTGTTTCTTACAATTCTATTTGAGGTAATGAACCTGCTTAGTCAATACTATGGTCAGTGTCTAATAGAAGCTTGTCTGACATTGGCACTGAAAAGCTCGATCTAACACAAAGTTTGTATTAATATTAATGTGTTACCACCCCACTGATATGAATCACATTTTTTCCTGTATGGCGTAACTAGGATTTGCACCAGAAGTACAGGAGAACCGGTAAACTTCGCCTCTCGTGTATTTGGGCTGTACTTTGGTAAAGAATAGGAAACTAAAGCTACCTCTTGTATGTTCTGTAGGTAAATCGAAAGCAGCTACAGATCTTCCAACCGCCAGCAAGAAGCATCATACATTGGTTAAATCACTTGACGTGACAAACCGAGTGACCAACAAATCTTCTCAGACAACTTTAGCGCCCAATAATCTGAAGAAAACAGCGGGAAAGATTAGAGGTCGGCCTGACATGAGCAGATGGGATCGATTCAACAGTCAAGGGGCAGAAGGGTCTGGCTTAACTTCAGCCAAAGATATGACCAGCACAAGGAACAACCCTTCAGGTGAAAAGAGGAGAGAGCCTTTGCCTTGCCATGGAAGGAAAGAGCTTTTAAACTTTCTGCAGGAGACAATGTCTGGTCCAAATCCAAACCATGAAGCATCATATAAAGCTCCTACGTCTATGCGAAAACGTGTCGCTGCTCTTCCAGGGAAATCAGAGAAGGAGCTTCTTTATCTGACCCCAATGCCTCTCCGCTCTAATGGTCGTCCTGAAGCAGGTGCATTTCTGGTGTAATCATTGACTCTTGTTTTTGTTTCAGAGTTTGATTTAAAACTAAGATTTTTTTGTTTCTAACTTTACTAGGGGATGTAACCCAGAAGAAAGATGGTCCTTGCTCAGGAACCAAAGGCTTCCGAGCTCCAGAGGTAAATTCCACTGTAACAATCACTCACTTCACTTAAGCTTTGCATATCTCTTAAAGAATGCTAGTGGGTTTAGGCTTCCGAGTTACTACTTAAGTTCATAGATGACATATAAATCTTGTACCTTGAGACTAATAATGCTACCCTGAGGTATTTATTAGAACATTTAAGTTGGGAAAACTAATTCTCTAGGCTTGTTTCTTGGCTTAATTGGGTTTTGCAGGTTTGTTTAAAATCATTGCACCAAGGACCTAAGATAGACGTTTGGTCTGCAGGAGTTACTTTGTTATACTTAATGATGGGAAGAACACCTTTCACTGGTGACCCTGAACAGTTAAGATTTGTACTTGATTGAATCTGATTCCATTCTTTTCTCTTTCTTGCTTTCTTACAACGTCCTCGTGACTCTCAGGAACATTAAGGACATTGCGCAACTACGAGGCAGTGAAGAATTATGGGAAGTCGCCAAGCTGCACAATCGCGAATCATCTTTCCCTGAGGTATTACTTTCATCTTATTTCCCCTATAGATATGGCTAATACACATGCTCTGTTCTTCTTTACCGCCAACCTTTTTTGGATTCAAATATCAAATAAAACGGTTTTTCATTTTTAGCGTTTTGCGTTCTATTGCCTGGATCGCACTCTCAAAACGTGATATATTTTAAAATGTACATTACATTATCTGTATAGATGATTGCGAGGGATGATGACATGTAGACTTTTGTGTTGTTGTTACAGGAACTGTACGAGCCAAGGTATTTAAAGGGAATGGATTTGAGAAAATGGTTCGAACTCAACACAAAACGCAGGGAGTTTCTGGACGCTGTTCCACGATCGCTTCTTGACCTCGTTGATAAGTGTTTGACCGTTAACCCGAGGCTACGAATCAGTGCAGAGGATGCTCTCAAGCACGACTTCTTCTCTCCAATTCATGAAACCCTTAGAAAACAAAGGCTCCTTAAGCCACAAACGCAATCGCAGCAGCCTTCACTGGTTGCTAACGCACTAGGCCAAACGCCAAACTAATCTTACAAATGTACAAGTAAATAACTAAAACATTTTATATTTAAATCTTCACTCCACACCACACCGCACCACTTGTGGATGCTTATCCATTTTACAACACCTTTTTCGTTTCTTCTTTTCAGAATTTTTTTGTTTACAAGTCAAATCAACCACAATAAATAAATAATTCTGAATGTCTGTAAAAATACAACGGTAAGAAAAGGGATTAGACGTACAACGGATATATTATCACTCAAACGCTTAAATTAGACTTCTCTATATAAAACCCAACTGGGCCAATTAGTTCACCTTTCCTTCTTCACAAGAGAAAATAAAACTGAGGTTTTTCAGTATTCTATAAACTCTTATCTAATTTTTGTAAACTCTCTCTCTAACTAATCATTCTCCAAATTAGAATGTTAGTACGAGTACCCATTTTAAGGTTAGCTCTCTCTCTCTCTCTCTCTCTGAATTTCTACTTGAAATTACAATTATTCTAGACAGAAGCTCAAGTGTTTGATGAAAGAAGATAGATTTATCATTGCCTTGGTTGGTTTGATTCACAAGTTGTGCTATTTCTATGTTCTGTTTTAGTGTATTATGTTTCACACTTGTTGGAACGTTTTATTGAAATATGCATACTTCTCAATTTTATATCTATTTACAATCCTTTTTGTTTGTTTGTTAGTGTTCAACAATCTCTAGAGGTTCTTGTATTACCTTCACTAGATTAAGTTTTTTTTCCTTCAAAACTTTTCTTTCAGATTTTCTCTCTTTATTTTTATAAGATTTATTGACATCAAAACTGATGTATTTATATTATTTTCACTACATCTATTATCCCTTAAACTTTCATATTTACTTATTTGCAGAATTTTCTTTTGTATAATTTTTTAACAATTCGTAGTACTCTCTGGTTAATTTTGATCGGTTTTTTCATTATTTTGTAATAGGAATTATTCGGACTCGGCTACGTTTTAGACAACGTCAAAACCTATACACCTTTCGCTTCGAGGTTAGTGTTAATTTATTTATGTATAGGTTAGTGGCATGAAATGTGTGTGGATTAGATGGGATATATGTCAGTTATGTAGTGTATGTAGGCATTTGCCGGTCCGATCTAAATTTGTTAGTGAGAGATTTTAAACTATCATATTATTTGTAGAAATTTAAGTGGTACAATTGTAAAAACTAATTGAATTTGCTGTGTCAAAAAGTTTTTGATCGTTAGAGATGTTTTTTTTTTTTTGCTAAAGGGCAAATATCATTAGAAATGAAAGTAGAATTACATCCGTAATACCTATAGTCTATACTACCTTGGCAAAAACATTAGAGATGTTAGATTCGGCTTGTTTACATATATCGGGTGTGAAAGGTAACTGCTGAATTTTTGCTGAATTTGCTGAATTTTTAGTGATTTCTTGCGGAATTTGCTGAATAAAATCAAACTTAAATGGTAACTGCATAATTTGATGAATTTGCTGAATTTTTGAAAAAAATAATTAATTAAATAAAGAAAAATTTCAATAAATGCTATTTTTCAAAATCTTTGTAAAAATGCCATTTAAAAAAAAAAAATTTTATTATATCATTTATGTTTGGGTTAACTATGTTGTATTAGAGTTTAGTTTCGAGGGTTTACTGGGTTTCAGGGGTCAAAACATTTTTTAAGGGCTATAATTTTAAGATTTAGACTTTAAAATCCATAATTAGTGTTATTTTTTCAAATAGACACCATTAAGTGGCATTCGTGTAAATGTACACACCAAAAATGGTATTTCGCAATTGCCGTTTAAATAAACTAATAGATTGATAAAACAAATTTATATATATAATTTATGATATAATATTTTGCTACTGAAATTGAATTATTTTTTAGTAAATCTAATTTTTAAAATATTAAAATGTTATTTTAGAATTGTCAAGCAAATTTAGTAAGATTTAATTACACTACATATATATTATGGGGACAATTGCAAAAATAATACCATATTGTTACATTTGCAAAAAATACCACTATGAGTTGTCTATTTGCAAAAATATCATTAATTATAATTTTTTAGAGGCTAAATCTTAAAATTCTAAACCCTATGGATGTAAATGGTAAATGATAACCGCATAATTTCTGCTGAATTGCAGAATTTTTGCTGAATTGCAGAATTTGCTGAATTACGGAATTTGCTGAATAATATGCCAAACTTAAATAGTAACTGCGGAATTTGCGGAATTTGCTGAATTTGCTGAATTATGTTACCATTTGCTGAATTACGGAATTTGCTGAATAATATGCCAAACTTAAATAGTAACTGCAGAATTTGCGGAATTTACGGAATTAATATATTAGTAGAAAACTTAAGTAGTATAGTTGTGAATACTAACTGCGTTTGGCATCCTGTCAAAATCAATTTTGATCGTTGGAGGTGCTAAATTCAATTTGTCTTTTACCCACTATATCTCTTTGTTTCTAATTAATATGTTAGTAGAAAATTTAAATTGTATACTGTGAATATTAACCGAATTTGACATCATGTGATCGTTAGAGATACCAAATTCAATTAGTCTTTTATAATGTATCACTTAGCTTCTAGTTAGTACAATAACATATTAGTAGAAAAATTTTCGTCTTACATCTTACGATAAAAAAAAAAAAGAGAAATTTGCTAAATTTAATGACGTTAAAATTAGTTTTATCCCAATAACCTTTACTTTTTTTTTGCCAACTTTTTCCTACATTACCCTTTGATTAGTATTGAAAAGAAAATATTGTCCGCCTTCCCAACCAATATTAATTCCACAGTCTATTCTCAGGTTAACTAGTGTGCTGCTCTCAAAAACATTCTGGAGACAGCTGATAGTTATGATCTTCCTCATCTCCCTCAGCATCCAAAATAATTGCTAGATGGAGGTCTGATACACCACGCGCCAACACATTACTTATCCAAAGCATCCACACGAACTGAATCAACCGCACTTAGACACTTGATGGAGAACTTCTTAACGGGAGAATCACCCTGCAATGCCAATATTCTATCCACAAAATCCATGAAGCTATGTATAATTTCTGGTCTATCCCGCTTACCCTCTTCGGGATGCAGAAACACAGAGTCACTAATATCGAGATAAGGGACAGATGCAAGCAGATTGCGGCACTTCTTGGAGAGCACCGAAGTCAAAGCAGCCTCTTTTATCGTAAGAAAGGATAAAACATGACGAAGAAGCTCGTCTGGTAGATTGCTAACACGATCCATCTTCTCTGCACAAAACAAGAGGTATGTTAAGTAGACAAATCTCAAAGCGTTTATTAAAACATCAGAAATATATGATTACCGAACAGTTCCAGTTACTGAGCAAAATCTACAAACAGAGAAATGTTTAAACGTAAATTCAGGTACAAGATTACCCAACAGGGAATAGAATTAATAGAAGCATAAGAAATGAGTAAACTTTGGAATCTACCTCATACAAACGCTTCGTTAAGTCCGAAATTTAGGGATTTTAGTGAGAAGAGAGATAATCTGATAGAGAGAGAGAGATTGGAGAGCTTAATCGCTGATGCTAGAAGCGAGATATGAAGGAAAAGCAAATACCCAATGAAAGAGCAGAGGAGAAAGGCTAAAGCTTTCAGTTCGAGAAGAAGACATGCAAATGAATCGGAGAAGACGAAACATCCAATTTTCAGAGAAAGAAAGAAAAAAACCCGGAAAAATCTCACAACCAAAAAAAAAAAAAAAAGACAAGTGACCTCTCTAAACTTTGCACTTGAAGACAACGAAATCTAGATCTACGTTTGTTGTGGCCGGCGTCTGGCATATATTGTTGCCGGAGCCGTGTCTTTCTTTTTTGCTTTTGTATTATTCGGATCTCCTCCTGTTTTTCCAGGTTCCTTTTCATGGAGTTGTGCGGCGGTACTCTTTTCTCGTTTGCTTTGACGAGATCTCTGTCGGAGAGGCGAGAGAGATTTCATCCACCGTATTATCTTCCATAAGGCTCTGGAGAGGAGTTTACAAAAATAATATAACTTTTGTAGTCATCGGAAAAAGAAAGCATCGGGGAGCGGCAATTTTCCGACGAGATGGGCCTGATCTGGAGATGGTTAAGCTCATCTTTTCGTCTTTCTTCGGAAGCCTTGACAGCCACACACGTGTTATGTGGAGGGTGAAGAGATTTGGCTATGGATGGCACGTGACTACCCCATTGCTTGGGCTGGGGCTTGATCAAGGCCCACTGAAGAATACTAGCTGTTTCTTTAATTTTGTGTGTAATATAATAATACTTTCGGTTAATAGTGTAGTATATGTCGTTGCCTTCTCTATTGTATTAGGTTTCGGAGATAATAACCCATTAAGATACGCCTCTCACAGCATGATCCCAATTTGGTATTTACCGAAAATATGGGATTTAGTGAGTTTTTCCGAGTCTGGTAGCTGGGACAACTCCAGATTATGTAATCCTGTTTTACGGGAAGAGTCCTATTCCTTTTTAGGAATGTTGTTGTTAACCTCTACTCTGAGGTTAGTTGTCTACCCTTTATTGGGTTTGTCATTTCCCCCTGTGGGATGGTTGTACCCCTTGATGGGTTAATTTTTCGATCTAATATAATGAGTTGGCCGACAAAAAAAAAAAAAAAAAAAAAAAACCCGAAATCGAGGGTTTAAAATTGAGGGAGTAGAGAAAGTGCACGTGGGGCATTGGTTCCCCCACCTCGGTTGCCTTTCTCACCACGTAAGTTCAAACTTAGAGGATTAGCATCCATGATACAAGGAGAGTATCAGTTGAATAAACAAATATTAAAAACACATTCTCTCTTCCTTTTACTCAACTTTATACATTCTCTTTCATCCTTTTACTCAACTTTTATTAATTTTATACTTTCTTTAAATATAAAATTATTAAAAACATTTGATACACTCTCTCTTTCTCTCTTCAAAAGTATCAAAAGTATCAACTATTTGATACCCTCTCTCCAAAAATATCAACTATCTCTTCTTTTTACTCAAATTTTATATTTCAATACACCCCACTATTTCAACCAAAAACATTCACTTTCTTCCTTTAACTTAAATTTTAATAATTTTATATTTAATAATACCCACATTGTATTACCACTACTCATGCTCTATGTAAATCTCCTTTGTGAGTGGCATGTGGACCCCACTAAAAAAAATAATTAAAAAAATGACAAAATAAAAAATTTGAGGGACTATTGTGTTGGTTCTGTTTTATCCAGTTCGTTAAAAATCACCGGTTTAATTCGATGGTTTTCTAAAGATGTGATGTGATTCCTGAGGTTATTAAATGGACTCAGGTTAAGAAGTCAATTTAGAATCCACAAATTACAGTTGGGAAATCATTGTCATTGTCATTGTCAGTGTCAGTTTAAAACAACAAAAATGGGAATATTTGTCCGGTTATTATGTCACTTCCTTTGTTTCAAGGGTCATTTGTTAATTGAGTTTGTCTTTTGAGGGCAAGAGAGAATTTGATCAGACTTATTGAGAGTATTGAAGGCGAATTTGAGGTTTTTGTTTCCTCTCTTTATCGTCTCCAATGGCTTCTTCTTCTTCTTCTTCCCGTAGCCGGAGATACGACGTTTTCATAAGTTTCAGCGGAGAAGATGTTCGCAAATCATTCCTTAGCCATTTTCTCAAGGAGCTCGATCGCAGATTGATCAATACATTCAAAGACCACGGGATCGAGAGGAGCCGTCCGATTGCAACTGAGCTTCTATCGGCGATTAGAGAATCGAGGATCTCGATCGTCGTCTTCTCTAAGAACTATGCTTCTTCCACTTGGTGCTTAAACGAATTGGTGGAAATTCACAAGTGCTACAAGGAGTTGGGTCAGATGGTGATTCCGGTTTTCTACGACGACGTTGATCCTTCTCATGTCAAGAAACAGACCGGAGACATTGGCAAGGTCTTTGAAGAGACATGCAAGGGCAAAACAGAGGATGAGAAACAAAGGTGGATCCAAGCTCTCGCAGAGGTAGCATATATTGCTGGAGAGGATTCTCGGAACTGGTAAATGTGCTTTTTGTTTGTTTATTCACAAGTATTGTAGGTTTTGTTGCATAGACTCCAAATTGTTTGCTTTAAGGGATCTTTCTCTTGTTATGTTAGGTGTGATGAAGCAAGCATGATTGAAAAGATAGCCGATGATGTTTCGAATAAGCTTATTACTCCATCCGATGATTTTGGTGATTTTGTGGAGATTGAAGCTCATCTAGAGAGAGTAGACTCATTGTTGTGCTTAGAATCTGGGGGAGTGAGAATGGTTGGGATTGTGGGGCCTTCAGGGATAGGTAAGAGTACCATTGCTAGAGCTCTTTTCAGTAGACTCTCTACCCAATTCCACCATCGGGCTTTCGGAACTTATAAAAGAACTAATTTGGACGATTATGGCATGAAGTTGTGTTGGGAAGAACAGTTTCTAGGAGAACTGCTATGTCAAAAGGACATAAGGATTTGCCATTTAGGTGTGGTGAAACAAAGGCTAAAGCACAAGAAAGTTCTTATCGTTCTTGATCATGTCGATGATCTAGAGCTACTTAAGACTTTGGTGGGAAAAGCTGATTGGTTTGGATTTGGGAGCAGAATTATTGTGATTACGAAACATAGGCAACTTCTCAAGTCTCATAAGATCGACCTTATTTATGAGGTGGAGTTCCCGTCTGAAGATTTGGCTCTTCAAATGTTTTGTCGATCTGCTTTTGGACAAAACTATCCACCTTATGGTTTCATCAACCTCGCAGTTGAAGTCACAAGCCTTGCTGGTAACCTTCCTTTGGCTCTCAACGTCTTGGGTTCTTCTTTAAAAGGAAAGGACGAGGAGGAGTGGATGGAAATGCTTCCTAGGCTCCGAAATGAACTGGATGGGAAAATTGAGAAAACATTAAGAGTCAGCTACGATGAGTTAGATTGCAAAATTCAACAAGTCTTCCTCTATATCGCTTGTTTATTCAATGGTGAGACAGTCGATGACATCAAAAACTTTCTTGGAAATAGTGTTAATATCGATCTTAGAATCCTGGCTGATAAATCCCTCATAAGTATAATACCATCATTTAGTACTGTGGAGATGCACGGTTTGCTAGAGAAGTTGGGTAGAGAAATTGTTCGTGCAGAGGCCATATACAATCCTGGAAAACGTCGCTTTTTGGTGGATGCTGAAGATATTTATGATGTATTTACCGACAGTACTGTAAGTTTCTTGCGTGTACATTCAGTAATAATTTAAGCATGTCATTTGGTATTTGATGTTGTGATTGCTAAAATAATAGTTTTCTTGGGATTTTTTTCTCTCCAGGGTACAGAGACTGTGCTAGGGATATATCTTAATACATTAGAAATCAACAAGCCATTGTTCATAGATGAAAAATCATTTGATGGGATGCGTAATCTCCAATTTTTAAAAATTTACAAGAATATGTCGCGGAAGGAAGTGACTGGTGAAGGGAGAGTGTTTTTACCTCGAGGTCTTGTTTATTTGCCCCGTAAACTCAAATTGCTATATTGGGAGAACTATCCATCGAAAAGTTTGCCTTGTAACTTTAGAGTGGAGAATCTGGTTGAACTCTCAATGGAGAATAGTGAGCTTGAAAAGCTGTGGGAAGGATCTCAGGTATACTTTAAAGTTGCATATTTCTTTAGTCTACAATGGTGTTACTAATTAGTGTGTTATGTTTTCTCATGTTTTGTTTTCAGCAACTTCATAGTCTCAAGAAGATGAATTTGTATGGGTCCAAATATTTGAAAGAAATTCCAGATCTTTCTAACGCCATAAATCTCGAGGAAATAAATGTTCAACTTACATCTTTGGTGACACTGCCTTCCTTAATTCGGAATCTCAAGAAACTAAGGGAGTTACGGATGGGTGGATGCAGAAAGCTTGAATCTCTTCCAACTAATGTCAACTTGGAATCTCTCGTTTACCTTGATCTCAGAGAATGCCCAAGGTTGAAAAGTTTTCCTCGGATTTCAACGAACATTTCAAGGCTCCGTCTAGATGAAGGAACTGCTATAGAAAAAGAAGAAGCTTGTTTCTGGATTGAGAATCTCAGAGGTCTCACTATGCTCTATTGGACGAAGTGCCCGTTGAGATGTATGCCTCCTAACTTTAACCCAGAATATCTCGTTCAACTCGATCTGAGAAATAGCAAGCTTGAGAAGCTATGGGAAGGAGTCCAGGTGACGTTCTTCTAAATCTCATTGTTTAATGTTTCATAAGAGCATTTTCATCTAAGGTTCTTAGAGGAATTCTCAAAAAAGTTATATAATACAAAATATAAATAAAATATGAAGAAGAGTTCTCAAAAGAGAAGAGAAGGGTTCGCAAATGACATACTTTAAACACCATCTCTCTTCTTTTGAGAACTACTCTAATATTTAACTATTATTTTGAGAACCTCTCTAATACTTTAGAACGTTTTGATGGAAGTGGTCTAATATTTCCACATCGAGAAGAATGAGACCTTTTTCTTCTTGTTGTAGAATTTTCTGTTTGGCTAGAGTAGTCAAAATCCCTGCCCTGGTGATTGGATCATAATAACTTTTTTCTCTGTTTCAGTCACTTGGAAATCTCAGTCAGATGGATTTATCAGGATGTAAAAACCTGAAAGAAATTCCAGATCTTTCAAAGGCCACCAATCTCTGGAGAGTGGAACTCAACGATTGCATTAGTTTAGTGATGCTTCCTTCTTCCATTCGAAATCTCAATCAACTGTATCAACTGGATATGAATAGATGCACGAGTCTGGAGGTTCTTCCAACCGATGTCAACTTGATATCTCTTCAGGACGTCAATCTCAGTGGGTGCTCAAGGTTGAGGACCTTTCCACAAATTTCAACCAGCATTTTAAGGCTATTTCTAGATGACACTGCAATTGAAGAAGTTCCTTCTTGGATTGAGAATGTTTTTGGACTCGCTACATTATCAATGAGAGGATGCAAGAGGTTAGAAAACATCTCACCAAACATTTTTAAATTGAAACGTCTCAAGGAAGTAGACTTTTCAGACTGTGGAAAAGTTACGACGTTCCGTGATTCAAGTGGGGCGACAATGATAGTACCCACCACTGGTGATCAATTACCAGTGCCTGAGGAACCTTCTTTTCCTCTTACGGATTTATATGGAACTAATTGTGAATCTCTCCAGGATTTTGATCACTCCTCTTACAATCCAAGGTCTCTTCTTAAATTCTACAATTGCGTCAATTTGGACCAAGAAGCACAAGGACTTATTCTACCATCAGACTTCTACAATGCGATCTTACCTGGTGGAGAAGTGCCTATGTATTTCACGCATCGATCTAGTGGAAATTCTCTTACTTTACCTATATCTCAGAGCTCTCTCTCACAAGGATCTTTGAGATTTAAGGCTTGCATCGTGTTGGAACCTTTGACAGACAACAAAAACTGTTCTTCAGTCATCTGGGTAAGTTGGTACTTCGGAGGCATAAATGGTAAGGAACGCGTTGACGTGGAATCATGTGAGATGGATCATCTGGTTATGCTCCACTTTACCATCTCTTCATATTATTTCAATGATGCTCAACCTGAACTCGACTACACCAACATTGAATTTGAGTTTGATACCGGTACTTTTTCCGGCATCTATGGCTCTCACAGCTACGGCCCACAAACATTTCCATGTTCGGTACAAAGGATAAAAGGATGCGGTATACGAACCTTGAACGCCTCTCCGTCTTCGGATGGTATTGGAAGATGCTTTGCAACAGGTACAAAGAAAGCGATGTAGAGAATGGGAGAAGCTCGGAAACTGTTTACAACCAACAGTGTGCAGAGGGTGGGAGAAGCAAGAAGCGGATGTGGGTTAGTTTGTGTTGAGTTGTGGAGTCAAATCTCTTAGGCTCGCTGTTTCTTATTTGAGCCGACGACCAAATAGCATGGTGATCAACTTCTCCAGGGATTAGAGGCGGAGCTACATACAAGATATTAATCAAGTGTATTTATCAAGATTATTGGAATATAGATCTATAATCGTTTGCCAGGGCCACAAGGGTCAAAAGTTGTGACCACCACAAGGAAGTAACGGTTCAGGTGAAAAGAGAAGAGAGCCTTTGCCATGCTATGGAAAGAAAGAGCTTTGAAACTTTCTGCTAGAGACAATGCCTGCTCCAATTCCAAACCATGAAGTATGATTCAAAGCTCCTACATGTATGAGAAAATGCGTCGCTGCTCTTCTGGGGGAAACTGAGAAGGAGCTTCTTTATCTGAATCTAATGCTGCGTTCGGCGTGAAGCTTGATTTGTACTGGTGACCCTGAACAGTTAAGATTTGTACTTGATTGAATCTGACATCACTTGATTCCATTCTTTTTTTTTTCTTGCTTTCTTACAACGTCCTCGTGACTCTCAGGAACATTAAGGACATTGCGCAACTACGAGGCAGTGAAGAATTATGGGAAGTCGCCAAGCTGCACAATCGCGAATCATCTTTCCCTGAGGTATTACTCTCATCTTATTACCCATCTAGATTCTCCATTCATCGATTGCTTCATTTGTATGGCATGATATGGCTATACACATGCTCTCTTCTTCTTTACCGCCAGTATTTGGATTCAAATATTAAATAGGACGGTTTTCATTTTTAGCGTTTTGCGTTCTTTTGTATTCTACGGGGCAGTCAAGAATTATATTTGTGTTGTTGTTACAGGAACTGTACGAGCCAATGTATTTATAGGGAATGGATTTGAGAAAATGGTTCGAACTCAACACAAAACGCAGGGAGTTTCTGGACGCGGTTCCACAGTCGCTTCTTGACCTCGTTGATAAGTGTTTGACCGTTAACCCGAGGCTACGAATCAATGCAGAGGATGCTCTCAAGCACGACTTCTTCTCTCCAATTCATGAAATCCTTAGAAAACAAAGGCTCCTTAAGCCGCAAACGCAATCGCAGCCTTCACTGGTTGCTAATGCAGTAGGCCAAACGCCAAACTAATCTTACAAATGTACAAGTAAATAGCTAAAACAGTTTATATTTAAATCTTCACTCCACACCGAACAACACCGAATATTGTCACCATTACACACCTCATTTCTTTTACTGTATAAGTAGAAAACAGAAAAGGTATTTTTTCTTTTTTTACTTTTTAAAGTCAACTTACAACGTTTGAGATACTAAAGTCAAATATTTGATAATATAATCTTTAGTGACAACATATAGCCCATTAGTTTATTAGAGAAAGCCCAGTTATAGCCTTTTCTCGATTCTCTTAAAATGTTTTTTACAACAAGTCAAATCAAACACAGTAAATAAATCCGAACGTTTGTAATAAATACAACGGTAAAAAAATTTGTCAGAGTAATTATGATTAGACGCACAACGGATATAATAACACTCAAACGTTCAAATTCTACTTCTATATATAAAACCCAACCGGGCCATTTCGTTCACCTTTCCTTCTTCACATGAAAAAAATAAAAACTCAGTTTTTTCAATATTCTATAAATTCTTATACTTGCAATTATAATTCTAGAAAGAAATTAAAGTGTTTGATGAAATAAGGTACATTTTATTATTGCTTTGGTTGGTTTGTTTCAGAAATTGTGCTATTTCTATGCTCTGTTTTAGTGTCTTCTGTTTCACACTTGTTGGAAACGTTTTGTTGAAATATAAAGACTTCTCTACAAACCTAACACATTTCTAGGGGTTCTTTTATTACTTTCACTAGATTAAGCTTTTTCCTTTAAACTTTTCTTTCAGATTTTATCTCGATTTATTGACATCAAAACTAATGTTTTATATTATTTTCACTACATCTATTATCCCTTAAACTTTCATATTTACTTAGAACTTTCTTTTGTATAAATTTTTAACAATTCGTAGTCTTTAGTGTCTAAAGAAACGTGCAGACACCATTTTCTATTTTCATTATAACATTTAAATGTTTTACTATTGTTTTTTTTTCTATTTATAAATTTGATCGATTTACTAATGAAAACACCACATTTCGTTATTTTGTACTAGGAAATATTCGGACTCGGATACGTTTTCGACAACATCAAAACCTATACACCTTTCGCTTCGAGGTTAGTGTAAATTTATTTATGTGTATTGTATTAGTGGCATGAAACGTGTGTGTGGATTAGATGGGGATATATGTTAGTTATGTAGTGTATGCAGGCATTTGCCGGTCCGATCGAAATTTGTTAAGGAGAGATTCTAAACTATCATATTATTTGTAGAAATTTAAGTGGTACAATTATAAATACTAATTGAATTTAGTATCCTGTCAAAAAGTTTTTGATGGTTAGAAATGTTAGATTCGGTTTGTTTTCAGATATCATTTTGTTTCTAATTGATATATTAGTAGAAAGCTTAAGTTGTATAGTTGTGAATACTAACCGCGTTTAGCATCTTGTCGAATTCATTTTTGATCATTAGAGGTGCTAAATTCAGCTTGTCTTTTATACACTATATCTCTTTGTTGCTTAAGTTGTATAGGTGTGAATACTAATCGCGTTTAGCATCCTGTCGAATTCATTTTTGATCATTAGAGGTGCTAAATTCGACTTGTCTTTTACACACTATATCTCTTTGTTTCTAATTAATATATTAGTAGAAAACTTAAGTGGTACAACTGTGAATATTAACCGGATTTGACATCCTGTTTTAAATTTTTTGATCGTTAGAGATAGTCTTTTATAATGTATCACTTAGTTTTTTAAATAATACGTTAGTGGAAAATATCTAGCTTTACATTTTTGCAAGGAAAAAAAATATTAAGTGAGAATTAAGTGCTTAATATTCCAATTCCACAAAGCACTTAATATTTTTTTTCCTTGTAAAAAATATTAAGTGAGAATTAAGTGGGTCAAATGGTGATTCCGATTTTCTACGACGTTGATCCTTCTCATGGTCAGAAAACAGACCGGAGAATTTGGAAAGGCCTTTGATGAGACATGCGTGGGAATAACAGAGGATGAGAAACAAAGATGGGTGAGAGCTCTCGCAAAGGTTGCAAATATGGCCGGAGAGGATTCACAGAATTGGTAAGTTTGTTTTGATTCTCAGAATTAGGGTTTTGTTCCTCAGAATCCGATTGTACTTTTAGGGGGTGTTCCATTTTGACATTTGACTACTGGATTTTAGGTGTGATGAAGCAAACATGATTGAAACAGTCGCCAATGATGTTTCCAATAAGCTTATTACACCATCGAGTGATTTTGGTGATTTTGTTGGGATTGAAGCTCATTTGGAGAAATTAGACTTATTGTTGTGCTTGGAATATGAAGAAGCTAGAATGGTAGGGATTGTGGGACCTTCAGGGATTGGTAAGAGTACCATAGGAAGAGCTCTGTTCAGTCAACTCTCTAACCGATTCCACCATCGTGCTTTCGTTTCTTATAAGAGAACCGGCAGGGACGATTATGGCATGAAGTTGTGTTGGGAAGAACAGTTCCTTGTAGAGATTCTATGTCAAAAGGACATCAAGGTTTTCTATTTAGGTGCTGTGGAACAAAGACTAAAGCACAAGAAAGTTCTTATCGTTCTTGACGATGTCGATGATCTAGAGTTGTTAAAGACTTTGGTAGGAAAAACTGAATGGTTTGGATTTGGAAGCAGAATTATTGTGATCACTCAAGATAAGTCTCTTCTTCGATCCCACAAGATTGACCTTATTTATGAGGTGGATTTCCCATCTGGAAATATAGCTCTACAGATGTTTTGTCGATGTACTTTTGGGCAAAACTCTCCACCAGATGGTTTCATGAAGCTAGCTGGTGAAGTTTCAAACCTTTCCGGTAATCTTCTTTAAGAGGGAAGGACAAGGAGGAATGGATGGAGTTGTTGCCTAGGCTTCGAAATGGTCTAGATGGGAAAATTGAGAAAACATTAAGAGTCTGTTACAATGGGTTAGATGGCAATTCCTTTACATTGCGTGTTTACTCAATGGTCAAACAACCAGTTATATCAAGAACTTGCTCGGAGATAGTGTTGAATGCTGGCTGATAAGTCCCTCATACGTATAACACCACCACACAAAATTGTACATATGCACAACTTGCTACAAAAGTTGGGTAAAGAGGTTGTTCGTGTAGAGTCCGTTTACAATCCTGGAAAACGGCGATTCTTGCTGGATACTAAGGATATTTGTGATGTATTTACCGAAAACACTGTGAGTTTTTACATATGCTTTTCATGTTCTCTTTATGAATATAAGAAAGTCATCTGGTATCTGATAAATTGTTGTGATTGTTAAGTTACTAATTTTCTTTTCAGGGCACGGAAAATGTGTTAGGTATTGTTTATAAATGAACAATCATTCAGAGGAATGTGTAATCTCACATTTCTAAAATTTCACAAGGAGTGGTTACGGGAGACTGGTGAAGGCAGATTGTGTTTACCTCAGGGCTTCGTTTATTTGCCTCGTAAACTCAGATTGCTATATTGGGATGAATATCCGTTGACTTGTATGCGTTTCAACTTTAAAGCGGAAATTCTGGTTAAACTCACTATGGAGAATAGCAAGCTTGAGAAGTTGTGGGAAGGAGTCCAGGTACTACTTATATGTTTTATTTCTTACTCTTCACTTCAACTAGTTTAACTTAGTTCTTTATTTTATAAGATTGTTTTCTTCTTATTCAGTTCGATTAATGAATATCGGCAAAGCATTAAGTTTGAAGGGATTTATTAAGTTTATATATGGATTTATTAAAAAAAAGTTTGAATGTGTGTAGTGCTTTTCCACCATTTTGTTTCAGCCACTTCGAAGTCTCAAGAAGATAAGGTTGGATGGGTCCACGAAGTTGAAAGAAATTCCAAATCTTTCAAATGCCATAAATCTCGAGAAATTAAATCTTTGGGGATGTGTATCCTTGGTGATACTTCCTTCCTCAATTCGGAATCTAAATAAACTGAGGAAGTTATCGATGGAGGGCTGCACAAAGCTCGAGGTTCTTCCAACTGATATCAACTTGGGATGTCTTGATTACCTCAATCTTGGTGGCTGCTCAAGATTGAAAAGTTTTCCTCGAATTTCGAAAAACATTTCAGGGCTCATTTTAGATGGAACGATAATAGAAGAAGAAGAGTCTTTCTACATGGAGAATATCTCTGGGGTCACTAAACTCGATTGGAATGGTTGCCCAATGAGATGTTTGCCTCTTAAGTTTCGCTCAGAAAATCTCATTTATCTCACAATGAGAGGTAGCAAGCTTGAGAAGTTTGACGGGTGGGGTATGGGTTAGCTTGCTATACCAATTGAAAAATCAAGAATGCATATTTAGAAACTATCGTTAACCTAAAAAGGAAACCAGAGTTTAAACTTTAGTTTGAGGATCAATAATTAGAATATATCAGTATGCACGTTTTTGTTCAATAATTGGTTAGGGTCCTTAGGGATAAAAAAAACTTCACTCCCTTAAAACTCAGACTATGCAAGGCTATTACAGGTTTCTTATTTATTTGTCGTGGACGTTTATGTCCATCCATTGTATGAGACTATGAGTATTGATGTAATTCGTACTCAATGGAAAAAAAGCAAATATTACTCTGTAACTAAATTCAGTTTCTTTTCTTTTTCTGTTTTAGCCGCTTAGTAATCTCGTGAGGATGGATTTGTCAGGATGTGAAAACCTGAAAGAATTTCCACATCTTTCAAAGGCCACCAATCTTGACCATTTGGAATTCAGCTATTGCAAAAGTTTAGTGATGCTTCCTTCGTCAATTCGAAATCTCAAAAAACTGACGCTGTTGGAAATGCAAGGATGCACAAAGCTAAAAGTTCTTCCAACCGTCGTCAACTTGGAATCTCTAGAGTACCTTGATCTCAGAGGATGCTCAAGTTTGAGAAGTTTCCCTCGGATTTCGAGGAACATTTCAGAGCTCCTTCTACTCGAAACTGCAATAGAAGAAGACGAAGATTGTTTCTTTATTGGGAATATCTCTGGGCTCACTGAACTCGTTTGGAGTGGTTGTCCAATGAAATATATGCCTTCTATATTTTGTGCAGAACATCTCGTTGAGCTCAATATGCCAGGTAGCAAGCTTGAGAAGCTGTGGGAGGGAGTCCAGGTAACATTCTTGTCGATTTGATTAATGATATTCGACAATACACATGTTTTAATATATATACATATGCAATGACAAGTCCAATAATCATAACAATTAAAATAGTCTTTAACGAATTGGTGCATGAGAACACAAACTCATGGACTGCAAACGCAATCGTTTAACAAAACCAATCAACACATAAATTGGGAAGTGGATGACACTATTTTGTTTTGTTTTTTTCTGTTTCAGTCTCTTGGAAGTCTCAGGAAGATGTATTTGTCAGGATGTGAAAAGCTAAAAGAAATTCCAGATCTTTCAAAGGCCACCAATCTCGAGTATTTGGATCTCAATAATTGCAAAAGTTTGGTCACGCTTCCATCGTCAATTCGGAATCTGAAGAAACTGGATGATTTGAACCTGAAAGGATGCACAGGGCTCGAGGTTCTTCCAAATGATGTTAACTTGGTATCTCTTAATCCGTACTTCAATCTCAGTGGATGCTCACGGTTGAGAAGTTTTCCTCAGATTTCGACGAGCATTATATATCTTTCTCTAGACCACACTGCGATTACAGAAGTTCCTTCTTGGATTGAGAATATCTCTGGCCTCACTACTCTAACGATGAAAGGTTGCATGAAGTTGAAGAACATCGCATCAAATAGTTTTAAATTGAAACGTCTTCTGATGGTAGACTTTTCAGATTGTGAAGGAGTCGCAACTTTCAGTGATGCAAGCCCGGTGACATGCACCAATGGCAGTCAGCTACCAATGACCGATGAGGCTTCCTTTCCTCTTGGAAGGTTGCCAAAGAAAATATTAACAGAATGTGCTAAGAATTGTGAATCTCTCCAGAGTATATCTCACTCCTGCCTCAAATTTCACAATTGCTTCAATTTGGATCGAGATGCACGGAAATTCATCCTACAGTGAAACTTCGCATCTGTGGTTTTACCAGGTGGAGAAGTGCCTGCGTGTTTCCGGCATCGAGCTTGTGGAACTTCCCTAACTATTCCTTTACCTAAGAGCTCTCTTTCTCAAAATGTGTTGCAATTTAAGGCCTGCTTTGTGCTTGAATCTGTGACTGACTACCCCGAGGATCGTTCTGCAAAAATCAGGGTACGCTGGTACTTTAGAGGCAAAAGCAACATTCGTTATTTGTACAACATTGATGTTGGCTCATGCGATGTGGATCATCTGATTGTGTCCCACTTCGAGCTCCGTCCTCCAAAGGAAGTCGATGGTCATCTATCTGATTTGGACCACAACGATGTGGAATTTGAGTTTGAATGTCAGAGCAATGCTTGTTCTTGCAAAAACTTTCGCCCTTACTGCATGATAACTTGTCCTGTTTCAGTCAAGAGGATAAAAGGGTGCGGAGTACGACTCTTGAATGTCTCTCCATCTAAGGATGGTAGTGGTACAAGCTCTGAAACCGAGTACAACCAACAGTATGGAGAAAGTGACAGAATGTGGGAGAAGCAAGAAGCGAATGCGAGTAAAGCTTTGCCATAATTTGAGCTGAAAATTATAAACCACAGGAGTGAACTATTTAATTTTATAGATCGTTTGTTCCATCATCAGTTTCTTGGTGATGGATCACCATTGTATCTTTCCCTTTCTCCTTGTGAACTGTGTCACGAAGGAGAAGCTCTCTATTTTTGATCCCATGATAAAGGAACAACAAGATACAGGGACACCTAGCGAGGACCCTTCATTTTCTCCACAGCTTGTCAATTTGTTAAGGTAACTGAAATATCTTATAGTCTTACAGCTCTGTTTTATCCTAATTCGAGGGATCTACCATCCATGTCCATAGACTATAGTGATATTGACATACGGTTTCATAGCTTTACGTATACAAGCACGTCTTTCTGCAGATAACGTAGAAGATTTCAAGAACCTTACTGAACGTATTCTGCAGCCAAACCGTTACCGGCTCCAACTCCGGAACATGTATATTTTGTGCATAAACCAAAGGCTTCTGAGCTCTTGAGGTACATTGACTAAATGCATACTTCTTTCCATCGTTTGGGTTTGGGTTTCTAATAAGATATATCTTTTGTTTGAAAGATCTTAGAAGAGAGTTTTAAAAGTTCTAGCTAGTTTGGTATCTTCTTGTTCCGTTGGGTTTGGGTTGTAGCTTAAAGCATTTCCTTTGATTAGATTAGCATTTGATTAGTTGCTTCGCAGAAATTAAAAAAAATAGGTTTGTGTTTGGCCTTATTGATTGAACAAAAATTGGGCACCGTTAATGGAACAGTAGTATACGCTCTTCACCCTCTCTGGCTTTTTTCTCTGTTGTCTATCATGTTTCTGGGTAGTTCTCTCATCTCACATTCATAATCGAGACTTAGTCTTCTTCTGTATGAATGCTTCTTTACTTATCCAAACCTAAGACTGGTCCCAAGCCTGAGGACATCATGTCAACAACAGAGCTCAGTCGTGAAAGTGACAAGTTAAACAAGTACTCTTTCATTAATCCTTGATATTCCATTTTACCTTTGAGAAAGATCGAGTCTTTGAGAAAGATCTTCTTCTGTATGAATGCTTCTTTACTTATCCAAACCTAAGACTGGTCCGAAGCCTGAGGACATCATCTCAACAACAAAGCTCAGTCGTGAAAGTGACAAGTTAACAAGTACTCTTTCATTAATCCTTGATATTCCATTTTACCTTTGAGAAAGATCGAGTCTTTGATGATTTTGCTTCACGTTTTGCAGATTCTCACAAGATGAGACTTGATCTAGTCTAAAATATTATAAAATTTAGGAAATTTCCAAGAAGGAGATGAGATACCTTAATGATATAAATGAAGAGATAATATTCATATGCTCTGGCTAGGGGTGGGCATTCGGTTTTTCGGTTCGGTTCGGTTCGGTTTTTCGGTTTTTCGGTTTTTCGGTTTTTCGTAAAATGAGTCCATATGAAACCGAAATTGTTTCGGTTTGGTTTCGGTTTGGTTTCGGTTCGGTTTCGGTTCGGTTTATAGAGATCCATATATCGTATATACACCAAAATTCATAATATTTTTCGGTTTTTTTGGTTTCGGCTCGGTTTTTTGGGTTTCGGTTCGGTTTTTCGGTTTTTTGGTTTTTCGGTTGTCGATAAAATAAGTCCATTTAAAACCGAAATTATTTCGGTTCGGTTTCGGTTTTGGTTTTTTCGGTTCGGTTCAATTCGGTTTTTCGGTTTTAGGTATTTTTGCCCACCCCTATGCTCTGCAATTTGAGATTGGCTTTTATAAAATAAAATAAAAACTCTGTTTTGTTCTTCCGTTTATAAAAAAAAAAAAAAAAAGATTTGTTGTTGGTTTGGGCTTGGGCTTACTGTTTGGGCCCAAAAGGTTAGCACTTTCCTCATGGCTTCATCTTCTTCATCTACTTTCTCTAGCCACGACGTATTCCCAAGTTTCAGAGGCAAAGACGTTCGGCGAACCTTTCTCAGCCACTTGCTTAACGAGTTCCAGCGCCGGAGAATCATCGCATTCGTCGATAATGGAATCAGTAACAAGTCGATATATCCAGAGCTTGTACGAGCTATTAGGGCTTCGAGAATCTCCATCGTCATTCTATCGAAGAACTACGCCTCTTCTAGCTGGTGCTTAAATGAATTATTGGAGATCATGAAGTGCAAGGCTTCCAAAAGAACTATGGTTAAGACAATTTTCTACGATGTGGATCCGTCTGATGTACGGAAACAGACCGGAGATTTCGGGAAGGCCTTTAGGAGAACTTGTCTGGGGAAAGCAGAGGATCAGAAGCGGAGATGGAAGCAAGCTTTGACTGATGTTGCCAACATTCTCGGAGAGCATTCAAAAAATTGGTGCGTCCACTATCACTCAATTTTATCTTTCAAATGCATTGATTGATTAAGGACATACATAACACAGAATTGCAGATTTATTGTATCTTTGTATGCATATGAAATCGTAGATACACTTGGTTGGTTGTAGGTTATGAACCCTTCATGAAATTTGAATGATGATACTGCTTGTTTATGTGTGTGAATTTCGTGAGGCAATAATTGTGATGAGGAAACTATTACTCTCTTGTTGTCAGGCATAGCGAAGCAGCTATGATAAAAAAAATTGCGACAGATGTTTCTAACGAGTTAAATTCTACACCATCAAAAGATTTCGATAACTTCGTTGGAATCGAGGCTCATTTAGCTAAGATGGATTCATTGTTATGTCTGGAGACTAATGATGTGAGGATGATTGGAATTTGGGGTCCAGCGGGCATTGGTAAAAGCACAATTGCTAGAGCGCTGTACAATCGATTAACCAGCGACTTTCAGCTTACTCTTTTTATGGACAATGTCAAAGGAAGTTATAGGAGTAATGAAAGCTATAGCTCGAAGTTGAGGTTGCAAGAAAGGTTTCTTTCTGAACTATTCAACGATAAGGATTTGAGGATAAAAAATTTAGGTGTTGCGGAAAACAGGCTAAGGAACCGAAAAGTGCTCATCGTTCTCGACGACGTGGATAAAGTAGAGCAACTAAATGCTTTAGCAGATCGACATCAGTGGTTTGGCAATGGAAGTAGGATTATCGTGACCACTGAACATAAAGATATTTTGGAAGCGCATGATATCAACCATATATATGAGGTGGGTTTTCCATCAAGACTTGAAGCTCTGCAGATATTCTCTCAATCTGACTTCAGACAAGATTCCCCACCAGATGGATATGTGGAGCTTGCAAATGAAGTTGCAAAGCTCACTGTTCTACCATTAGGTCTATCTGTTTTGGGTTCATCATTGCGTGGCAAAAGCAAATGCAAGTGGATTCGTGCACTACCTAGTCTCAAGGCCACTCTTCATGAAGACATTGAGAGGACATTAAGAGTCGGTTATGATAGCTTGGGTAATAATGATAATCTCAAAGTTATATTTCTCTACATCGCATGTATATTCAACGGTGAAAGAAAGGATCGTCTGACGCAGCTTCTTGAAAGGAGCGATCTTGACATTGAAAGTGGACTTGATTTCCTTGTCGAGAGGGCTCTCATATCCATATCAAGTGACAAACGTATCATGATGCACCATTTGTTACAACAGATGGGGCTACAAATCGTTTGTAGACAATCAACCCAAGAACCTGGGAAACGTCAATTCCTAGTGGATGCTAAAAAGATCAGTGATGTTCTTGCTGACAATACTGTAAGTCCTTGTTTATATATCAAATAATATGGCTTTCTCAATATGAGCTCAAGCATTCAGATTGTTCGGATTCTGTTTTTCTTTTTTTTGGGAAATATTTTAGGGCTCAGGAACTATTTTAGGGATATCATTCAACATGTCTGAAATTGAGGAGTTGTTCCTAGGTGAGAATGTTTTCGCTGGAATGCATAATCTCCAAATTCTAAGATTCTACAAAAGATGGTCCGATAAGGCCAGGCTGCATTTGGATGAAGGTTTGGATTGTTTGCCTCTACCTCCTAACCTCAGATTACTCCACTGGGAAGCTTGTCCGATGAAATGTATGCCTCCTCGGTTTTCTGCGAAATATCTTGTTGAAATCAATATGCAAGCGAGTAAATTGGAGAAGCTCTGGGAAGGAGGTCCGGTAAGTTTTCTAACTTTAGTTTGTAGGAAAAATGCATTGTGTTTTTTTCCTTCCCCAAATTAACAATAGTTCTTTCATTTTTTCGTCCCTTTAATTGTTTTCAGATGCTTACAAGTCTCAAGAAAATAATTTTGAGTGCCTCCATAAATCTAAAAGAGCTTCCTGATCTTTCAAAAGCAGCAAACTTGGAGAGGTTGGAGTTGACCCGTTGCCGCAGTTTGGTCACACTTCCTTCCTCTATTGGTGAACTTAGTAAGCTGAATTTCTTACACCTTGGGCAGTGCATAAATTTAGAGTTTTTTCCAGCAAACCTTGCACTGGAGTCTCTAAGCTTCCTCAATATTTGTGAATGCTCAAAACTGAAAGATTTTCCGGAGATTTCTAGTAAAATTAAACGTCTGAGTTCGTCCTTCACAGCGATAAGAAAAGTGCCTCAATTAGTTGGGGATTGGGGTTATCTGAAGACATTAACAATGATATGTTCTGGAGTTACAGAATTCCCACAACTTCCGGTGTCCGTGTCAAAGTTGTATCTGGACTATTCAGGAATAACTGAAATTCCCGACTGGATCAAGAATCTCTCTGGGCTCAAGATATTGTCAATGACAAACTGCAAGCAGCTGCTAGACATCTCGCCAGACATTTGTAAGTTGAAACGTCTCCGGACGCTTAATTTTACGGGCTGCATTAATGTAAGGAAATTTCCTGTAGAACTCTTCCAGAGCTTCAGCTTTGAGCATGAGCTGTTTCTGAGGTTGGACAATGTCCAGGTGAAGAGTCTGCCGGCGAGTATACCTGACAAGACCCATAGTTTCCCCTTAAAATTGTTTATGAGTGATAATGATTTCACAAGTATTCCAGATTCCATCAAAAATCTCTCGCATCTACAGTCCCTTCACCTTCACGACTGCATGGAACTTGTCTCGCTGCCAGAGCTTCCAGACTCCCTGTCAGAACTGCATGCAGAAAACTGTGAGTCACTGGAAAGCATATCTCGGCCTTCTAACTCTTTTCACAACCCCAAGCTCATTCTCAAGTTCATTAACTGCTTGAAACTGGATCGAGAAACGCGTAAACTACTCATTGAGGAATGGGCTTGTGGCTATGCGGTCTTACCAGGCGATGAAGTGCCCGAGTACTTTAATCACCAAGCTAGAGGAAGTTCACTGACTATCGATTTAGATCACATTAATCTTTCTGGATCCCTGAAATTCAAGGCCTGCGTTGTACTTCCTGCAGGGGATTGGCCAAGTGATGTCCCTGCTAGCTGTATTCAAATATTGTGTCACCTCAGAGGCAAACAGTTTACCTCTGTGTATGAATGGCCATACATAGATGTGTGGTCTACGCTCGAGGAGAATCATCTATTTGTTCTCAACTCTTATTTCACGCTACAGGAAGACAATATCCTGGAAGGCAAGTTGCGGTTTGATTTCAAAGGCCTTCCCTGCGAGATATTACGATGTGGTGTGCAATTCGTTGAGACATGTCCCTGCAAATATGACGATGCAGCTCACCCCATCTTATCGTCCCTTCCTCACGAGGATGATGAAAGCAAGACCACCGGCGTTGCAGACATGGACTATGAAGGCGGCCGAGAAGCTGTAGAGATTGATTTAGAGACAAGGAGAAGCAAGAAAAGTTTTTCAGAAGAACCAGAGAGGAGAAACAAGAAATTGAGTGTTTCTACTATGAAGGCAGCAAAGAAGCTGGAGAAATCTATTCAGAGGCAAGGAAAAGCAAGAAAAGAGAAGGGTCAAATTCTTCAGTGGAATCAGAGAGGATAAACAAGAAACTCCATGAAAGAAGATTGGGAAGATTGGGAATTAGTATTATACCATTCATCTTTGGCTTTGGATTTAGGCTTTGAATACTGACTCAGGTACTACCCAATATCTCGACTTGTATGGTTACCATTACCAACCAGGTTTTTTTCTAAAGTAAAGAATAAATTATAATGTAATTAAAAAAAAAAAAAAAAATTGTATACAAAAAATTCACAAGGGAAGTAACAAAAGAAAAAGTGTTGGAACTAATTTTTAAATAGCAAGACCCTGGTCATCAGAAACATTTACTTCGCTAATTCCATGGCGTTTCCTACACTCGCAGTAAAAAACTGTGATCACAACATAACTCAGCACCACCTCTGCTCCATACATACAGACCAGCTTCCACCCGTCCCAGCCACTAGTCACAACCACCGACCTCCACCACGACCCTGAGCTCGAGTCCACATCTAGCTCCTTTGCCAATTTCTCCATCCCATGACCAATGAAACTCGATAGAAACACAAATACACCAGCCAAAGCCAATCCTGTTATCCTCCTCTCTTTCATCAGGGCCGTTCCTTCCTGGATCGCATCAAAACCGTATCTTTCTTCCAATACAGAGACAACCAGGCCAAGCCCTGTTATAGCCATTATGTATACCTCAATGCAGAGACTGAGAACCATGATTAGGTATCGCAAGGTGGGCGTAGAACCGAAGAGAGCTGATAAAAACATGGGAAAAGGTGAGTAGAGGAGCAGCAGGCCATATACAACGATGGAAGTTGCTGTTACCCGCATCCACGAGGACTTCACTGAAGCAAACGATGATTTCAGAGATGGGTTTATGCCGTGGTGTGAGAAGGAAGTCGATGTGATGACAATTATGGAGGCAATACAGGAGAGGATGAAGGATGGGATGAAATACCGGGATTTGAGAAGTAAGAGAGAGACAGCGTCTTCTCTAGACTCTTGCCAGATTTGTCTAGCTTCAAACCGCGTATGCACAACGGTTGCTAGGGCTTCTAAACGAAAAACATGGTTTTTAAGGCGAAAGGAAGAGAGAGTTAGGGAGAGGTGTAAGGCTGCGAAAGGGATCGCTATAAAGGCAAAGATTGGGAATAAGATCTGTTTGGTTTTAAAGAGAATCAAGAACGAATCAAGGAGTGTTGTCGTGATCCGCGAGGAAGAACCGGATCGCTTAACCTCAATCATGATTTCAAAAGGCGCATAAGAACCGCCTTAAGCCTCCACTCAAAAGGAATGCTTCGGAAAACTCTACTAAAACCGAGACGACATTATGCTTCTAGAGACTGTCTCTTGTATGAGGCCTGTGGGAAAACAAAAGCACAAAACTTTTAACAACTCAGAGAATCCATACAAGTCAGTCTACTACCATATTTCAGTAATACTTATCTAGAAAGTTACACTTATCTAAGACCTAGTGAAAGACTGAGACTTTTAGCTAGAAATCTCAAACAGGGTTTGTCTTCAATTAACAAATCCAGAGATGATACATAGTTGACCAAAAAAAAGTTAAAAACTTTAGCTTTCAAGCAAGGAGCTTTGAGAGTTCAACAAGTTCCGTTTGAATCAAGTAGACGCAACGAATCTAGAACTAGGTTCTGTTTCCTAAACACGAGTCTCTAAACAAATGTACAAAAAATTTGGATTCCTGATCTAAAACTTTACGGCTTAATCCCAACTGAAACAATTTGGTCTTTTATCAATTCTGATCTAGTTCGAGATTAAGACAAACCTGAAAGATGCGAAAGCAACGATTGGTGTAAGAAGAAAATTGAAGAAGCTTGCTTGGGATAAATTCATTGAGCGAGGAAGAAGAGCAAGTCAAATCCGATTTGGGTTGAAGTTTATAACCACTGTTTATAAACTCTTAACTCTTTCCTTATTTTTTTATTAATTTCTTTTGATCCCAAATTATTTTATTTTAGGATGTTTTTTATTGAAATTGATACGTTTTAAGGGAAATTGGTGAATTTACTGATTTTACCAATTTAAGCATGACAAAATAATATAAAAAAAATTAGTGTTTTTCCATTTTATCTTGAGTTTGATTCCAAAAAATTAGTGGTATCATATTTTGCGAGTACCAAAATTGACTATTATGAACATGATGCAAATAAAACCATCTCAATGTTAACAAATCACAACTTCTTCTTTATAAAACAGTTGGAATGCTATGATGAGTATGAATGTGTGAAAATAAAAAAATAAAAAAGTAGAAAGATTTGCGAGAGAATTGTCTCGACGACACAACAAAAAATCAATCACAAATGGAAACAAAACATGTCTTCTTGAAGCTTCAGCTTTTGCATCTGCAACTCAACTCCTTGTCGCTGCTGACCATTTCCAAATTCATATCACTTGTTTAGTATTGCAACTATATCTACAATGAACAAATTTGGATCCGTTAACAATAACCAAATCTATTGTAACCTTGTTTTTATCTTTTTTGCCAAAGTTATTCTATTGTTAACAAATTTGGATCCGTTAACAATAACCAAATTTGGCTCTTTTTTTTTTTTTGGTGAAATACCGAAAGACTAATCTCCCAGATATTATTACGAAACAAAAACAATTACATGTGTACTTGTCTTGACCGAGGAGTTGGTTTGTGGCTCTTTGTAATACTTAAACTTTTCATTCTAAATGATATTTACTATTTAACAAAAAAAAAAAAAAATTTGAAAACACAAATTAAACACAAGATTCAATCCTCAATTTCTCATATAACAGATGGGTCTTTGTAAATTCCTAAGTTTCACTAATCAACAGTTTCTTAGAGATTCGAACTAATCTGCATCTATGTATGAAAATCTAAAAGCCAAATAAACAAAAAAAAATGCGAATTAACCAACCAACCACAATGGTTGTTCTTAGAAGTTACCTGAATGAGAGAAGAACCAGAGGATTACGACGCAGAGAAGAAGAATCAAAGGAATGAAATGGATTACATTTTCTGCGAATCTGATTCTCCATTTCTCCCTCTTCCCTGCGTGAGAATTCGGGTCAAATCTTGGCAAAAGCAGCTCCTCCACATCTTCTTCCATTGCTGTAACACTCTGAGATCGAAGCAGAGACGATGAAGACGGCCTTTGAAGATTCGCCGGAAATTGACCGGAGCCACTCGCCGATCTACGCATCTCTCTCCTTTCTCAAGTCAAAGCTCTTGTCTTTTCAGACAAATAACGCATATATAAATTTATACAGTCGTTACTACGTTGACCAAATGGAGGTAGTTAAAGAAGCTCTCGTCTTTTGTCACCAGTAATCGCCACAAGAACAAGACCCATCTTTGAAATGGTGAAATCTTGTAGTGTCTCTCACTATGATCTCTCGTTTCTCAATCTCTGAGATAAATTTCATTGCTTTATGACAATCACCACAGATTCTCAGGTTCTTGAACACTTGTATACGTGAACCTTTAGGGAGTTTTAAGCACCCGAAAGCAACTGCTAACTTCTCGCTATGCCATAACAATAGCTTCTCTTTTTGTTCTTCTTCTACGTCGTGTAAAGCAAACTCGAGCTCTGGTGTGTATCCAGCTAGTTTCATCTTCTTCTCTAGGTCTTTCAGTTTCTTGTGTATAGAGTCTAGCTCAGGGTGAATCCGATCGCTTGATCTGAAATGGTGAATGTTGTTTCCAATCTCGATCCAACTGTATCCGGGTACCTGAAACAATCGATATAATCCATAAAAAGTCTTGTTCACAATCGAATAAAGAATCATCAGAGTTTTTCAATCACCATACCTTCACAACGTTGCTCTGCTTCATTCTCTTGCGAACCCTTGCAACGTCTTCCCAAAGGTTTCTTGATGCGTACATATTCGCGAGCTGGACATACCCGGCTGCATTTTTCGGATCGAGCTCAAGAAGTTTCTTAGACGCGAATTCAGCCAATTCCACATTCTTGTGCACCCTACAAGCCCCTAAGAGCGTCCCATAGACCGCAGCGTGTGGTCTAAACGGCATTGATCTTATCAGTTTCAACGCCTCTTCCAGCTTCCCAGCGCGACCCAAAAGATCAACCATACAAGTGTAGTGATCAGGCCGCGGTTCTACCCCGTAATCTCTCACCATCGAATCGAAATACTCCATCCCAATATCCACTAGTCCAGCATGGTTACATGCCAACAAAACGGCAACAAACGTTATCCAATCCGGTCTGGTCTTGTTATCTCTCATCTCACGGAACAAGCACAAAGCCTTTTCCGCTTGACCGTGCTGTGCATACCCAGAAATCATCGCATTCCACGCCACAACATCTTTCATCTTCAGCGCCTTAAAGAGTTTCCAAGCATCACCAAGATCTCCACATTTGCAGTACATACTGATCAGAGAAGTCAATGCGGTTACGTCTTTACACAATGTAGATTTACACACTAACTGATGGATTTGCGTCCCTAACCGTAAAGCCGATAATTCGCTGCAGCCAAGCAGTACGCTGCTCAGTCCGGACGGGTTAGGCCTAATTCCATCCTTAAGCATTGCTTTGAATAGCTTCAATCCATCTTCTGGCCGAGAATTTTCGACATAACCAGAGATCATAGCATTCCAAGTTACAAGATTTCTTTTCACTGTCATGTCTTTGAACATTGCTTCAGCTAATTCCACCTTCTTGGCTTTCATATACCCTGTGATCATTGCGGTCCAGGCCACGACGCCTCTAACTGGAGCCGCTTTAAAGAAATGTAATGCCATTTCCAAATCCCCACATTCTACGTAACCAGAGATCATTGCATTCCAAGAAACTTCGTTCTTCTCCGTCATTTCGTCGAACAATTCCCTCGCTTTTCCCATTTCGCTTCTCCGTGAATATCCCGTGATCATCGTGTTCCACGACGCTGCGTCTTTGACTGGCGTCTGTTCGAAGAAGCTCCTCGCCTTGTCGAAGTTGCCGTTACGAACGTAGCAAGACAACATGATGTTGTAAGAGAAAGTATCTGGTTCAGGGATTTCGTCGAACAGTTGGTGTGCTTCTCTCATTCTGGTTGGATCTTTTGTAAACCCAACGAGCAGTGAATTCCAGGTCACTGTGTTCTTCATTCTCATCCCATGAAACACTCTGAGAGCTCCGTCTACATCTCCTGAACGTACAAATCTTGCAATAATCTTGTTCAACGAGAAGATCTCGTATTGATCAGAAGGTTTAATAAGTGTCAGGTTACTGGAACAAACCAGAGATGAATGAGAGGTAGACGAAGACGATCGCTTAGAAATAGCTTCTGGGCTTTCGACATGGCTCGAAAAGAATCGAAATTTACAGAGTTTGAACGGAGCACGAATTGTATAGCGAGAAAGCATTGAGACAGACGAACGTATCTACAAATATACAAAACTAAAAGATCGAAAAAATCTTTACAGTACATAAACATTCAAGATTCTGATAAAACCACTTTTATTCCACTTTTATTTCTGATTACTACAATGTCCAAATACGACGACTAATAAGAGTGGTGAAACAGAGTGGTGTGACTCAAAACCGATAACATTAGATTGGTCTGTCTGAAACAAGTATTCATAAATCAGGAAAACAACAAAGAGTAAAATGTAAAACCAAAAGAAGTGTATTGTTCCAAACGTAGAAAAACCGGTCAGGCGAAACAAGTAGCATAAACTCTAAAACCTGATGACATCTAAACATTTACACCCGACAACAAAAGGACTCTGGTAAACCGTAAACTCTGGCCCCAAACCCTTCAGTCTCGAGGAAGGAAGACTGAAGGAGAGACCGCACGAGTTTTGGTGTTTTTCATGGATGGATCTTACTTGCCCCCAAGAGATGGGAACTGAGCGGTATCTCCAATGACAGGGGCAGGTTCATTGCGGTTACCACCAGATCCCCCACCAGTGGAATTACCTCCACGGCCACGACCACCACGTCCACGGCCACCACGACCTCCTCCACGGTAGTTGTTCTCACCCTCAGCTGGCTTCAGAAACTCATTGATGCTCACAGCCTACAAATCCAGAAACACACATCATTAGCAAACTTATTGAATTCTACAACAAACTGTTGGATTCAACAATGATCTATACCTTCTTAGCCTTCTCTTCTTTGTCATCTTTGCGTTTGTCCTTGTCAGAACCCTGGGGAATAAATCAAAGCGAGGTTCATAATCAGTTCAAGCTAGTTTTGGACCAAAAATGGAGAACAATAACATTGGAATAGAATCCGACTTACCAACTTGATGAAGATTTCATCGTTAGACTTCTTGTTTGAGAGTTGTTGCATTGACTCAAACACTTTAGTATCAACTTTCCTTTCAGAGGTTGTCTGCGATTGAAGAGCCTTTTTCTTCTCTTCAAGTATTTTCTCATACTCATCAAGAGTCATTTGCTATCAAAACACAAGCCGCTAATAAGCAATTAATGAGAATAACATTGCCTGAAGAGAAGTAATGTTATAAAGTAAAATTGAGTTCCATATCCTATTATATTTATATTATGTACTAAATTGTGAAAAGTAAACAATAACCTAACATCTTTCTTAATTTCTCAAGCTTACCTTTTCCTCGGGTTTCTCCTCCTCTACATCAACAGTGTTTTCCTTGTTGGAATCAGCAGCTACATCATCACCAGATGGCTTCTCGACAACATCCTTCTCAGTCTCAACACCAGCTCCTTCTTTAGTCTCACTTAAAGATCCAGAGAAGCTTCTTTTAGTTGAGGTTCCCAATCACCATATTTCAGAAATGAAATCAATAAAACAAACACTTACCCAGTAAGGATTTGGTCAAGGACTTCTTCTCCTGGAGTTCCCCAATTTCCACGACCAGATCCATCGCGCTTGAAATCACCCCTAAACAAAAGATAAACTTGAGCTTATCAGATTGATGCAGTCATTTGAATGGCAATACATGTAACATGGAAAAAAAAAGTGTAGACAAACCCTCTGCCAGTTCCACTACGACGCTCATATGTCCTGCGAGGACGTTCACCATCACCACCGTCACCGCCAAATCCACCACGACGACCTCCACCACCCTCACCACCACGGAAAGCGCCACGAGGAGCACCACCACCATATCCACCGCCACGCCTCTCATAAGAAGACTTTGAAACGTCCCCTCCTTCAGAAGGTTTGCTATATCCTCCTGAGTATCCATTGTTACCTCCGGGACCATCACCGCCTCCAAAATCACGGTTGTAACCACCACGACCGCGGCCAAATCCACCACGGTTTCCACCATCACGTCCACCACCACGTGGAGCATCACTCCTTGCCTCTCTCACTAATTAACAAACACCAAAACTAAATCAAATTCCAATCTCCAAACAGAAATTCCATGAATCTTCAATAATATACATCGCTATTTCCCTATCTCACTAATTAACAAACATCAAAGCTAATCAGATAAGATTCCATGAATACATGATCAAGCAGTCTACTCTAAACGGAAATCGAACAGATAAGAAGAGAGTTGAGGAAAATTACGAACCAGCTTGAGCAGGAGGTAGTGGTTTCGATGGAAGCTTTCCACCAGATTTAGCAGGTAAGCTCTGAATCGATCCAGCTTTCTTGGACTTATCAGCTTTCTCCGATGGAGCGATAGAGATGGCGATTTGGCTTGGATCTTCAGCATCATCACCCAAAAGATCAAAAGGGTTCAAAGTCGCCATTTCTCACAATCGAATTTGATCAAAAACCCTAGTTTTTGTTTCTGTTTCCTCCAAAAAAAATGTCACAGAAAGACAACGGTATTAGTGATTTAACGAAGACATGGATTCGTAGATCTAAAGAAAAAAGTCGAAATCGAAAGAGATGATATAGGAACTTGAAGAGTTGGTGAAGAAGAGAGAAATGAAAATGTGTGGAAATGTTTGGAGTGGCCAAAAAGCGGCGGTGAAGAGTCGGAGTGCTAAACCTAATCACTTAAAACCCAGCTTCCTCAGTGATCGAGTGTGAGTGAGTGTATCGTAAGATATGTATACGATGACTCAAATCCAGCCGTACGATCAAGCAATGGAACCATCAAAACAGAATAAAATTATTTATCTCTTTTGTGAGCAAATTATATTATTTATCCATGGGCCATTTTGTACTATTATGCCATTCAGGCCCACTTAAAAATTTTTTATGGTTTTAAGATTTTTGCAATTCTCACGTTCAAGTGGTCCTTATTATAAAGGGAACAAGAATAAACAAAAAAGTGGTCCTATATGATTATAGATGTCAGACCGGTCAGCCCACGTCCAAATAGTCCAACTCGTAACAGACAAAAAAAAATTTCAATCCATACGGGCTAACTCGTCGCGGATTACGGATTCGAAATATATGTCCAGGCCCGTATTACTTAGGCAAACGGACCAGTCCGTGGGTTATGATAGTCTTGCTACAACGTACAAAAAACGTGTAATATTGAAACACAACACATGAATGAAACAAAACTAATGTGTATTAGAAGTAAGCTTTTATCTATGGCTTTGTTGAGTACACATGTCAAACGCGAATACATTAACCAAGACTAAATAAACGGTTTTAACTACTTCAAATATCTAGTATATAAAAGCTTATGTGAATCAAAAAGAAACTCTCGTCTAAGGTCTTTTTTCAATCATAATCAAATTAGAAACATCAGTAGCACATCAAAATATCAAATTTTTAAAAATTCAAACTTAGTCATAGTCTTTAACTCAAAATTAAACCTCAAACACCTCAATTTCTGCTTGAAATTCAAAATAAAAGTTTAAACTAATATCCAAGAAGGCAACAAACAATTAAAACAAACAAAACATGATTTGTAATGACTTGTCATAGTACCATATCAATTTGTATTGTATATGTGTTTTTGGCTTAATATGTACGTGAACTTTTATTTTTTATTGTTATGGTTAGACTCACATTCATATATATTATATACGTTATATGATTAATATAACATGATGATATTTTTTTGTTTTGTTTTCGATTGATAAATGGAAAAGAATTTGTTGTTTAAATCTGGTTAGTGATATAAGTTATATGTTTTGTATTTATAATATAAACGTAAAAATATTGGTCGATATAAATGATGTATTAATGGATTTTTCCGTTTGACTAACTTGCTTTATTCATATTTTAAATAAACATAAATTAAAACCAAACATGTATTCATGATTAAATAAAATTTTTAATTAACAAAAACTCAAATCATTAACAAGAAGAACACATAAAACACTAAATTTAAAGTCATTTAGTTAAAACTAAAAATTTAGATGGGCCAAATGGACCAGCCCGCGTCCAAATGGACCAACCCGTTACGGACTAAAAAAAATTTCAACCCATACGGGTTAGTCCGTCACGAGTTGCGGGTTTTAAATATGTGTCTGAACCCACTCCGTTGCGATCTTACTTGGACTAACCCGCGGACCGCAGCCCATGTTGACATCTTTATATATGATAACAATTATCAACAATAATATAACTAATAGATTATGGATGATTCTAAATTAATAGATTATGATTCTCAATGTGCATAATAATATAGTTTTTCACACAAAAAAATATATATAGTTTTCAAGCAAGCTTAGTATATCTACAATTGTCTACACATATAAATAAAATATATATATATATGATGTAATACCGTTTAGTTATTCACTTATTTCTAAGTTGTAACGTAATTTTTATTATGATGAGTACAACTCTTCAACAAACAACAAATAAATCACCATTTATTAAAACAAACGCCAAAAGTCTCCATTGCACAACTCATCGGCACATAGCATTAGCACCAAAAAAACATCCAATGGCGATAAAATAAATTATAACAAATACATAGTCTTTTTCAAAAGGAAAAGAAAAACAAATAATTAGTAGTATAGTGCAGAATTTTTTTTTTTGTCGACGTATAGTGCAGAATTTTAATAAGAAAAAAAGAATGAATATGATGAGAAAATAATAAATAAATAGTTTCATGAAGAAAAATCAAAGTTCATGTAGACGACGGACTTGGCAAAACATCTCCGTTATCGGAAACAAAAAGGTTAAGTCTCAAAGTCTTTCCAGTGTACAAAGCCTTAACGTTAGGCCGTTGCTCATCCAACAACTTCCTTAAACTCCGTTTCGCGTTTGTCCGAAACGGACAGTTCGACGCCAAAAACCCATCGACCAAATGCAAATACGCCTCCAAGTCATGACAACACGCCACGTCAGCATTCGGTTTCAAGTATGGAGACATTTTCATGTCGACACGCAGCTCAGCTCCTACATGCGAGTAAGCCCATGGATTGTTCCTCTCTACCATCTCCATTATACCCCTTTGACTTTTCCCGTTGTTATTACGATTCTGCCCTTGGTTCTTGCTGTAATCGGAGAATATTCCGGGGACTTTCGTCACCACGTCTTGGCTGTTCACGACGCGGAGGACTTTCACTCCTTTGGAATCGAGCCTATCGGCAAACTCGCGGTTTCCAACCCGAGGTCCACCAAAGGAAAATACTGACACTGGCGGTGCGTGGTTTACACGCGTCGCAATGTCGTCTGCGGCAAGGAGAGCGATGGCGGCGCCGAGACTGTGTCCCGTGACGCTGATGCTTAGCTCCTCGCCTTCGTAGAGCTCGACGAGCCGTTTGATCTCCTCGATCAACGACTCGGCGAGGCTCGGCGTGTGCTGGCTACAGGTCGTGTAGAGACTGTTGAAACCGCATTCTACTTTGGGTCGGGTCGGATCGGATTGTTCAGGTTTGGGCTCAGGCATGGAAACAAGATTGGGCCTGAAATTCTCCGACCACTCAAGCAACGTGGCGGTACCACGAAGCGCGATAACAATCTCTCTCCTCCCCATCCGTCGGATCTCTCTCGGATCATCGCATACCGCCACGTACCCAACCCAGCTCGTCTGCTTAGTCATCCACTTTAGATCAGGTGCCATGTCATCAATCCACTTAGGCAAACGAATAGATGACGTGGCGTAAAGACTCTTTGTCACCTTGTAAGATCCATCGGGTAACGCCACGTGTCTCGGCGATCCTTCCGGGTCAGAGTGAAACGCTTGATAAGCCGCTTGAACAAACTCGCCGTAACGTACAAGCTCTCGCCGGAGATTCTCATCTAAAGGATCCAATAACCCGACCCAGTTATTCGACCCGTGTAGCTCCCGCCATTTAGACCCGAGTTTGTTCTTCGGCGAACGTTCCTCTGACTTCGAGAGAAGTCTTTGAAGCTTCTTGAGATTCTTCGGTGACATTTCGTCGACGGCTGCTTTCATCTGAGGCCAGATTCTTGCCAAATTCAAACCACCGAGTAAAGTCGACGTCGAAGTTGTCTTATCTTGACGAGAAGAAACATTTTCTTGATGATTTGTGGTTTTAAGAACATTCTCGAGGTTTCTGAGATGTTCTTGGTTTGTTTCTTTCACCGGAAAAATCGAAATCGGCTTCGTGGGGATCAACGTCGAGGTTTGTGCGTTGCAGGTGAAACGACGGCGTTTTGTTTGGAATATATCTGCGGTGTTAGGCGTAAGTGTCTGCATCGGCGATTGATGAATGAGAGAGATAAGAGAGATCTCTCGAGTTTTGATGAGACAAGCAAAGCTAGAAGAGAGATAATACCAAATAGTCTCATGTGTATTTAAATGAATTTTTTAGTTCGATGGTGGCTGTAACGTAACTGGATTTGGAGTTTGAATGTTATTACCATATTGACCCTTTTGTTTGACTTGACTTTGTTTTTATTTGATTTGTTATCTCTGTATATAACGAATATTGGAATTCTTTGGACCGTATTGGTTGGCCATAATTTAAATTAGGATATTTCCGACCGTGTTCATTATTAATTTATTAGTGTCCAAAAATTCCTGTGTTTTCATGAAAAGTCCTTAGTATTATTAGTAGTATTTTCCTTCCACATGAATGATACAAACATGTAACAACAAGAAGGCAGTTCAATTGCAGCACTTCCTGGATAGTACGTACGGCATCATCATGTATTCTTAATAATTAAATATACTAAAAACTAATTTCAGAATTTACAAGTCAGTAAATGTACAAGTTTATAGATTATTTATCGACACTGTTGTGTTGTGCTGTGCTGTGTTGTGTTGTGTTGTGTTTTGTCTGCCGTTTTGATAGACAAGTCGGAATCAAAAGTAGGATTAATGTTATGTGAGTCTTGTTCAAGAGTTAGATAAGTTTTGGTCTATTATGCCGACTTCTTCCTAGATACTAGGATCGTTGGATTGTCCTAAATAAAGGTACAGTCTGTACAGCAGAAAACAAACTCTTTTTGTTTGTTATAAGAGATAAAATAAAGTTTGCAAAGTCAATTGTTTTTTGTTGTCTGCTTAAAAGTTAAAAAGAGTATTTTCAAATTTCAACAACAACAAAAGTTTAGTCTTGTTGGTATGAACAGATGGTCTTGCTAATTATCTTACTCGGCTTAGTCGATTCACACGATGGTTTTAAGTTTTACATGTTATGGGTGAAATGAAAAGTTCAAACACCAAATTAGTTAATCAATAAAGAAAAAAAAAAAAAGATCAAGTCATGCATACTAATATAACTATGACCTAGCGTCGATAACTCAACCGCTGAATTATTTGGCCATTAAAAAATAGTATTTTTATAATGGAGAGAAAATTTAAATATCCATGTAATCCGTTATAGTTCCTAGTCCAAAAAAAACTATGAACCTTGGCAACTCTTTGGATATATATCAAAAAAATAAAGAGAGTCAATGATAGAATTATATATAACTTTGACAAGGAATATGTTTTGACTGTGATCAAGAATGTATGAGTTGGCCAATTAAATTAATTTATAATTCACCTTTTGTTGACATCGAGGGACTTTATTTGTGAAAGTGATTTATTGCAATACGATATTGTACAACTTTTTAGCAATTTACCGTGCGGTCCAAGCACGGCTTCAAGATTATTCCATTTCAAACAACATTGTATTTATTTTCAACATTTATTCAACAATGTAAATTTTAAAAAAAAAACATTTATTCAACAATAATTTTCCTACGTTATTGAACAATTGTGTCAAACATGCATAGACAATTTTTACCAACATGATCATATTGTTGCAGTACGATATTAGACAATTTTTTACTAACATACCGTGCGGTCCAAGCACGGCTTCAAGATTATTGAATTTCAAACATTTGGTGTCAAACATATATATATATATATATATATGTTTTTTGATAAACATATATATTCATAGCATGATCTTCTATTTACTTACAATAGTTTCCCTACGTTATTGAACAATTGTGTCAAACATGCATATTCACGAGTTTCCATACACATAATGATGATTTCCTCAACTTTGCAAATATTTCCAATCGATCGTATGCCTAGCTTTTATAAAATGAACACATTTAATTGTATTCTTGTCTGTCAATATATTGTAGTCAAAACAAGTTCATTGATTTTTTTTTCCTAATTACACAATTTGTATTGTAGCATTGTATAATGACACCTACCGTCTAAACGTAACACCCGTTAAAAATAACGTATTTTGTGCTTCGTAGTACTTTGTGTGTTTTATAATGTATGAATTCTATACACACGAGCGTGTAATTTTTCAAAACGTATTGGTCAATCTTTGCAGAAAATAATCATTAAAAAAACTGTTGCATGCAGAAATTGTATTAATTTCAACTCATAATAGTAATTCGATCGATCATTTACAGACATAGCCAGATTTGAGCACATTAGACCACTTTCATCAAAGGAGTTCTCACTAAATTATTTTAATAATTTAAATATATAAAATAATAGTTAAATATTAGAAAAATTTTTAAAAAAGAAAAATAGTATCTAAAGTTTATTATTTAAGAATCATTCTTTCCTTTTTTGAAAACTTCTCATCATATTTTATTTTATATAATTTTTTTAGAACCTTTCTAGAAACTTTAGATGAAGATGAACATACTCATTGCAAGATTTTTTTTAGTCTTTCACTATTAAAAAAATGGAAAAAACAATAAATGAGGAAAGAGAGTGAGAGATGGTTTCTCATTTGAGAAACTTTAACAAAAGAATCATAGACTTTTATGATTATGTGACTTTGTATAATTGGATGAATATTTTATATTTAATTATATAATTTAATTATTTCAAAAATATTAATATTATAATTTGAAACATTTGAATGGGTACCCTAACTTTTAGGGGCTCCACTTATTAAAAAAAATTGTCTATAAATTTATTTAAAATATTCTTATTTAATGAGAGAAAAAAATAAAAATTTAGTAAAATAGTAAACAATTTTTTGTGAGATCTAGTATTTTGTGAAATTATGTGATAAAATATAAAAATATTAAATAAGTTTTTTGTAGTTTTATTTCATAGAAAAATATATAAATGTATAATTGTTAAAAATCAGTTTAAGGAAAATAATATTTAGATTAATGTCAGTTTTTTTTTTTGTTTAGAGCCCCGAGAATATCAGATCCAGCTCTGTCTACGAATGTAAAGCAACAAAAGAAACTCAAATTTGAGTTGTTAGGAAAATTAAAATATAATACATCCGAATTTCGTAAATATAAAGTTCGCAACAAAATCAAAGATCTTACTCGGAAAAAGAACAAGTCTATCAAATCTGGTATACGTCACAACTACAACAACCTGATGACGTAAGTACATTGTTTTAAAACAAAATATGTATGCAAATAACAAGTCAAATATTTGTTGCATCCAAATGAATAGCGCAGTATTTTTGTATGGTAACTCAGTCAATAAGAAATGACGAACACAGTAATTACCACCCAACCAAGAAATTGGACTCTATTTGAATATATCAAATCACGTGTTAGAACATTTTACTACATATACACACTCACCTTTTCAACCACTTTTGGTGACATTTAATAGTTTATATGTATATATATTTTCCATATAGTATCATATAATGACGTTTTAAAGAAGCAATGTTAATTTAATTGTTAGTTTGTAACACGTAGCTAGAATATTCAAATGGCAAATTTTAGTTTTGCTTTGCATTTTTTTGAAGAACTCTCAACTCAACGTCTTGACTCACACGGTTACAGTCTAACTCAACTGTCTTGATGACACGCAGAAAAGTTAGACCAAGGCGCACTCAAACTTTTTTGCAGAAGTCGATGAGTACAATCCTAAAACAAGGCCAAGATGAGAGTTTTCAAAGTTGAAACTAGTTTTTTTAAGGCGCACTCAAACAATATACGATTGACTTGTAGCCCATATTTTCAAAACAAATAGTGGATTACCAAATGGAAAACTTCAGCCTCAAGGGCATACACCAAAACGGAGAAATGCGTTGGTTCCCATTCATTTTGTATCTCCCGAATTTTTGCGCAATATTTGACTAACCTCGCATGTTTTTCTAGGATGTATCGAAGTTGCACTTATAGGTGTTTGGTTATGGTGATAGAGTCACCGATGGAATAAATAGAAGTGGTATACTGGTTATTTTTGGAGATATAAATTTCTGTCATGTTATTTTAAATTAATTTCGACGTGTAAAATCATTTTCAACACTTTTAAACTCGCACATATCATGCTAGTTTCAATCTAATATAGTAATAGTTTTACTACTATTTTATTCGCAATTTTTTTTTTATCTTACATTGCATTATCTCATAAACTCTTTTGAAACAAAAGAAATAAAAAGGGAAAAAACCTTAGTACGTAGTCTTCATTTGCTTTTTAATGAAAACGATGAAGAAGATTTAATGATCTATTATCTTCTACATTATATTGGATTGTGTTATGTTTTTAATCAAAACCTAGTTGTGTATTTATGTTTTATTTTCACAATCATTTGGCTGTGGATTCATTATCATGATCTATATCAATGTGCATTGTACTGCTTTTTTTTTTATCCATTAATATATCTTTTGATAAACGGTAGTATGGATAACTCTTTATAATAAATAATTTTCATTGTTTAGGTTAATTTTTCAATAATCTGAAAACTTAATAATTAAACAAGTAACCAAAATTCTCATTTGGTCAAATAATAGCTATTAGATTTTTCGATTTTGTCATCTTCTTTTTTGTTATTAATGCCAATTACCTTATACTATGTTTTTAGGGTTTTGACTCCAGAAATTTAGAGAACTTTGTTTTCAAAAAAATTTCTTTTGTTTATTTGTGGTCTCCAGTAATTTGTAAAGTTTGACCACAGAAAAAAATTATGTAATGACAAGATTGGGAAAAAAGGAATAAAATTAGAGAGAAGTAAATAAAAAGAGAAAAAGACTTTAATATATCTCCTTCTCCTCGATTCCCGGCGATTATCCCTCTCTTCTCCGGCGTATCGACTCTTTCCGACAAGGTATCAGCTCAGTACCTGTTCATGTTACCGAATCTAGCTTTCACATTACTGTAGCATCAATTCGTTTCGTTTTTTCCTTACAAATTTAAAATTCCACCATTGATTATATCTTACGATTTGAATTTCCCTCTGAGATCTAACGACGACGGAAAAAAATTCCGACGAATCTTATACTCTGAATCGAAAACATAATACTATAGTTATGTAATTTGATGTTTTTGTCCCAATTGGTTGTTGTTGTTGTTATTTACTCGATCTGCTTGCTTCTTCGATAACCATTGATTGATCTCGTTCTATTGTAGAAATCTGGATCTAATTTGTTGCATCGAGTTGATCGCTATGACGTATAAACCTTAATTTCGCGAGGAGCACAATTTTGTACAATCACTGGGACGTTGTTGGTTGTAATTGAAAGAGATGTGTAGGCAAAATTGTCGTGCGAAATCCTCACCGGAAGAGGTGGTTTCAACTGATCAGAATCTCTTGGTTTACAGTAAACCGGTTCGATTGTACAACATTCTTCACCTTCGCTCTCGATCTAACGTATGCATTGTTGCCTCTCTTCTCTCTTTCTCATCAGTTTTAGCTCAGATGATAGTGTTGGTTTTTCATTAAGCTGACTATGGTCTGTCTCGTGTCGTGTTTCTTTTGTGATTTGTTCTTTGTTTATATGCAGCCATTGTTTCTTCCGAGAAGCTTGAGCTACGCATTTCGAGCAAATGGCAAAGGAAAGTATGAGTTTTTCTTTGTAGATGTAGTTACTACAGTGATGTTTTATTTATTTTTCATCGATCTAATACGGAAACTGATGGCATTTATATCTATGATTAGAGTATATGGATATGTTTCTGTATTTAGAGCAGTGATTCTATGTTTGACAAATGAGTGGTTTCTTCTGAGCTCGTGCTATAAAGACTTAAGTTTGTCACTTGTGTTTTTGGTTAGGTCAAGAAATACTGGCATGGTAGTTTTCAACTATAAGGATTGTAATGATACATTACAGAAAACTGAAGGTGAGTCTTTTTCTCTTCTTTAACAATTTGAGGTCTCTGTCTTGTTTATTTATTTTTTTACTATTTTTTATATGTATTGTCAATGCAGTTACGGAGAATTGTTCTTGTCCATTTTGTTTTCTGCGATGTGATAGCTTCAAGGTGGGCAATTATTACTACGGAGGTTTCTTCCAAGGCCTTTCATATCTAACACTTTGTGAAATGCTACTGCCGTTTCATTTTGTATATTTTCAGTGTGCGGTTGCATATTTTGTGTTTTGTTTATCTTCTCGCTCTTTTTAAACTGTTGAGTGTGCTAATCTGAGGAAATTATGCTCTGGATTGAGCTTACAATCGATTGTCTTGCGTCTGTGTAGGGCCTGCAACTTCATTTAAGTGCAACTCATGACTTATTTGAATTTGAGTTCACGGTACGTGATTTTATGGAATTCCTTGTTCTGCTATGTCTTTTTTTTTAATAAATTTATTGTTAAAAAGGGTCTTTCCTATTGTAGCTTTCGGAAGAATATCAAACAGTTAATGTCTCTGTAAAAGTTGATGCATTCGGATCTGAGGTCAGTTAGTTTAAACTTGGTAACTTGGGAAAACCTACAGCTGGTGAAGTTTTATTTAAACTGTCATTCTTTGAACCAGGAAGAAGAAGATAAATTTGAGCCGTTCTCTTTTTGGTAACTTTCAGTATCCCGCGATATACCTTAATAGCAGCAAATCCTCGCTTTTTTTTTTGTTAGTACATCTCCATGAATCAAACCATAATGTTTTGCAGCTCGAAACCTCGTAAGCGTAGACAAAGATGTGGTAGAAATAAGCCCAGGCTACTTAACGTACGCTTTTTACCGCTGGATTCACCCGATTTACCTAATGACACAGAAAACGGAATCACCCTGCTAAATAATGGTAAATTCTCATCTTCTCATGTGGCTTTGAACTTCATATTGCGGGAGAAGATACAGTATCTTGTTCAGTTTTTTGTACTTTTCCTCGCAAGGGATATATTACCATAATTGATGTACAAATTGATGGCGTGCTACAGGATACCATGGTTTAGGATATCCCGAGGCAACAATTGGAATGCCTGGCAATACTCCACCGGCCATAGCTCGCTCTTCTCTGGACTCTGATGCTAAAGCTGTGTTACCTACCGAAGCCGTGGTCCCTGCTACTAAGACAAGAAAGTTATCTGCTGAGCGATCTGAGGCTAGAAGGTTTGTTCTCCTTGACAGTCGGTTATTATTGCGATTTAAATTCCTGTTGCTATAAATGATTCTTCCTGTACTGCTTTATTAACCGAGAAAATTTCTTCCAGCCACCTACTTCTTCAGAAACGCCAATTCTATCATTCTCACAAAGTTCAGGTGATTCAAGTTCTCTCACTTTTATATTGCAAGTTATGATAACAAAGTATAGTTTGATATTACAAGTTATCAACGTATACTTCGTCCTGATTCACGATACTCTGGTTTGATTATTTTCATTCAAGTTTGTATTTATGCTTTTCGGTTTGTATCTGTGCGAAGAATTCCTGTCCATGTTGTCTCTGTTTAATGCCACTAACCAAAAGTGCATGTTTCTGTGGCAAAGCCAATGACGCTTGAGCAAGTAATGTCTGATCGGGATAGCGAAGATGAAGTTGATGATGATGTTGCAGATTTCGAAGATCGCCAGGTATTCCTTGATTTTTTCTGCGTTTTCATTGAATTGAACCTACTAAATAAACAAAAGGAAAATCGCATAGGGACATAACTTGTTAATGACTTTTGAAACTTAAAAAAAAGCTGCAGATGCTTGATGATTTTGTGGATGTGAGTGTAGACGAAAAGCGCTTCATGCATCTCTGGAACTCATTTGTAAGAAAGCAGAGGTAAGCTATATATAGTAATCCACCACTAATGATTTTTTCCGTAAATCCAATACGTTTTTCATAAATAATTTTCGATTATGGAAACTTTTTCCTTGATACATATTTTTCTCAAATCGAGTTACGAAATTTTGTTTCAGGGTCATTGCGGATGGTCATGTTCCTTGGGCATGTGAAGCATTTTCAAAGTTTCACAAGCAAGAGTTGCTTAGTTGCAAACCACTCTCATGGTAATCTCTCATTATTTACATAGGCATAACACATTACATTAGACACAACATCAACATTTGTGTTTTTGTTTTTGACAAACATATTCAGGTGCTGGAGAATGTTTCTGATTAAACTATGGAACCATGGACTTGTGGACGCATCGACTATCAACAACTGCAATCTCATACTCGAGAAATGCGATAATAATTCAGACACCAACAACAATAACAGTAGTGTGAAGGATCATCAAGATGACATAAACAAAAACAACAAGGTTGACGATATGGATGTTGACAAGGATGGCAAATAACAACAGAGATAAGTAATAGGAAAAGATTACCCATTTAAACGATGCCGTTTATTCGATTGCAACTTCCTTCTCATTCGAATTGTTTAGGAGTAAACAAAGGTATTTAATTGTAGTCTGCTACTGACTGCATTTGTTGTAGTTTAAAAAGGAGGTATAATTATCCTAAACTGATTTTACTCAATTTTTACAAGTTATCTAATGAACATGAGGAACAATTATCTTCTTTTTTTCTATATACCGAAAAAAGCTGTGGTTTTTATTTTTTTATGTCATTTGATGTTATTGATAAGATAACCGAAAGTGAAATACAGAAATCATATATTATAAGCTGATGAACAAACTAGATGTCCCTGAAGCCAAAAACCTACAGACTATAAAATGTCTTCGAAGCCAACAACCCAAAAAAGGTAAACATTTAAACTACCGAAGATGAAAAAGCTAAGTTAGACAATACAAACGGAAATAGAAATTTTAAAGACGAGGAGACACACTTTATCGAGAACAAACGTAAAGACTGGATACACAACAAGAGTCGAAAGAATTCAATACAGAACGCTCTGGTTTTTTCTAACTGCTATAAATATTTTGGATTACCTTATATTCAACAACTTGGAGTTTTAGTGCCTAAGACCACCTCCATCAAGAGATTTTAAAGTATTAGAGATATTTTCAAAATAATAGTTAAATATTATAGGGGTTTAAAGTATTTTATTTGATAACATTTCTTTCTCTTTTGAGAACCCCTTTTAATTTATTTATATTTTGTTTTATATAAATTTTTTGATAACTGCTCTAAAATTCAAAGATGGAGATGTTCTAAAGGCGTTTAACTCAATTGGGTTTTAGATAGGCCCATTAATATAATAAGGTCCAATATCAAAAATTATGTTTCCGCTTCCCATAATTTGAAGGGAAAATCAGCGCGCGAAACTAAATAAATTCGAAAAGGAAATCAAACCTCTCTCATATTGCAGAAACCTGAGAAGAAGAGAAAAAAAGATCCAATGGAGAAATCGATTTCGGTGGTGAGAACATTATCTCTGTATAATCTCTTCCTTTTTTTGGTTAAAAAATTGCTGAAATTTCTGGACATTTTGCTAGGGATTTTTCATTGGAATTAATTTCGAGTTTTTTTTTTTTATGATTCGTTGAAATCTTTTGTTGTAGCAGGAATCTGGATATTCCGATTATACATCTCAAATTTCCGGTGAGTAATCACTGGGTTTAATATAGTAAACCCTTAATTGCAATTTCTATGACATTTTTGACATTTTTCTTCTTGTTCTGGGTATTTCCAAACAGAACCACCAGATATTACGAATTGGTTTTCAAGTTATGTCTATGAATCGTTCCCATTGAGTTCGTTACCCAACGAAATTGATGGGTTTACTGTCAAAGAGCAAGATAAAGTAAATCTCGGTGTTTCTGTTTCGGACAGCAACAAAGATCATAAGCCTATGAACAAGAATATGAGTCAGGTACAAAGTAATAATATCTCAACAATACAGGTTTTGATTTGAGTTTGAAGTGGTGATTTTGTTTGCCCCTTTCTAATTCATTTACTTCTTTGTTTTTGTTTTGGTAGATTTCAAATGAATCACTCCTTTCTGGTAAATCCTCTTTTGGTTACACTTAAGTTTCTAACTGTTGATGGATGGATTATGTTGTTAACTTGATCTGGTTTGCTTCTCAGAACCTCCTGATATTGGTAATTGGTTTTCGAACTTTGTCTATGAATCGCCGATACTTGATACAAGTGATGGTCTTGAATTTTCTGTTCCTGGAGAAAGTGATTGTATAAAGGATACAGAAAAAGAGTCAGCTAAGCAACAACTTGTTTCTTCGTCAAAGGTACGAGCTCATGATTTTTACTTCCTATGCCATAGCTACATGAGTAGTGAACCTATGTCTCTTTAGCTCTTGTGAATTAGTCTCTCTTTTGCAGGTTAAAGACTTCTCTCGTTCGCAATCTGTTCTTGCAAGTGATGATCTTCAACTATGTGCTCCTGGAGAAAGTGAATATGTAAAGGAGACGGAAACACAAAATGAGACAGCAAAAATTGAAAGAAACAATGTTTGTCCTCGGTTGTTTGAGCAAGAACTTGTCTCTTCTGTAAAGGTATTTGCTATTGAACTCCGGATTTACTTTCTATGCCATAGTTACATCAGTAAATTTTCTTAGCTCTTTACGCTTACATATCTATATCCGGCTTAGAATTAGTCTCTTTGCAGGTTACAGATTTCTCTCAGTCGCAGTCTGTTCTTTCGGGTTAGTAAAACCAGTTGTTTGTACATAAATTTTTATTGTGATTACTTTCTTAAAATGTCTTAATAGTATCTTACATCTTTTATCTCTCTTGTCCTATCAGAGCCTCCTGATGTCAGAAACTGGTTTTCAAGCTATGAGTATCAATCTCCTCAGCTTTCAGACATTCACGAATTTGGATTTTCTTCGCCAGAGAAAGACCCCTTGATCATTGATGAGAGTGACACAGAGGAAGAAAATAGTTCTGGTATCTTTCGAAAAACTGAGAGCAAGCAAGAGAGTATTGCTCCTTGCAGGTTAAAATCAAATGATTGCAATGAAAACATAGCTGCAAACACGGTATGTTATGTTCTTGAGCCTTCTTGAGTCTTGACAACAGGAAATAATTACTTCACATTGTAGTTTAAAAAAATGAAAATTGTGTGTATAAACCAATTACTAGTTATCATCAACTGCACAATTTTGTTTTTACTTTAGGTTCTGGTAGTTCTCTCATTGTCTCTTTCTCAATTCTACATGTTAGGCCAAGGAGATCTCGTCAAACAATTCATATCAAGACCAAGGCATGAAAAAGATGTCATCCATTGGATTGTTCGATGCCTCGACCAAAGAATTGAAACAACAGACAAGCTTCAAGCAGGAATCTTTATTCTGTGAGCCAAGAGAAAAACCAAGCTTTAGCCCTATAATATCCTGGTGCAACCCGAAACCGCAATCACCCTCGAAGAACGAAGCTTCTTCACATGAGCTGAGACCAAAACATATCCAAGAAACCATTTCCATGAACTCCAGCAGACGAAAGTCCCCGAGTAAAGCTGGTCAAAAGGCTTGCCTAGAAGTAAACTTGGAGTCAACAAATCAAGAATCAGAAGACAAGGAAAATGTTCACGAAAAAAACACTGAAACTGGATTTGTGACAATGAAAAAGGCAAGATTCCGAGAAGCAATAGGCCGATGTTCCACGATGAAACCAAATCGAAGAGTACTGGTGGAGTGTTCGAGTAGTAAAGAGTTTAAAAAGATAGCCAGGGAGAAAGACCAAGAAGAAGAAAGAAAGAAGAAGAGAAGAGTTTTGGTAGAAATGTCGAATCAACAGTTCCCCGGAGCTGAGGAGATTGCAGGAAATTGGCGTTGTCCGCAAAAGAAGAAAGGGAAATCAGTACCGCCATTGAAGCAGCTTCGACTTGATGCTTGGATACATAAAGTCTAAGTCTTTGACGAAGCTTCCGGCTTCACTAACACCAACAATGTATTGCGTTCTTTCTCTCTCATTTTGTATGTTTCCCCACTGTGTGATCAAAATTGGTAAACACCCCAAACCGGAATAGACCGAATCTAATTTCGTTATAAATTCTTTTTACCTACACTATCTGAAACCCGAACCGAAATGCTGATAATTGTTGAGTTCCAATCGATAAGCGTTGATCATAGAGTTTTCCAAAGGACTGATTTTGATGTTTTCATCAAAAATTTACTAAATTATTTAACTTTTTTTATTGTTTCTTGGTTTTGTTCAGACGGTGTAGTTTTTTTTTAGTTAAAAGGACAAAGCTTTTTAAAAATCATAACTTTCGATAAAGTTTTTGAGGTTTCACGGTGAAGATGAGCTTCGTCAAGTATCTCCGTCGAGACAGTTTGTTCCGATTTGTCGGAAAACCATCTCTTAGTCGAATTCACATGCTCCAGACCTATCGGACTCTCATCATTGAAACCGCCCCGCCTGAATCTGTCAAGCTTAATCGTCTCTCTGGTTCCGATTCCGGTAAAATTTCACTTTTCCTTTGTTTAATTCTTGTGCTTTATGGGTTTCATTGATAATGGTGATATTGTTGCTGCTTAAAAGTAATGGTTTTTGTTGAACAATTTTGAGTAATTCTTTCTATCTGTTAGGGTTCATTAATACCTTTTTCTGGGTTGATTTGGTTCTCTCTGTTATGCCATTTGTTTCTCTAGTTGGGTATTTAAAAATTGATCTAGTCTTGAAAATCTTTGTGCATTTTGTTTTAGGAAGCTAGTTTCTTATCATTGGATGTTAGCATGGTTATTGTCTGATCAATGCGTGGACTTTAATGTTCTGGAGACTCTTTTTGAGTTTAGACTGAATCTTTTATCATTGTGTTTGTATAAATTGATGCTATAGGAAAGATGACAAATGCAACTGCTTGTGTGTTTGTGAATTACAGGGATCATCGAGGTTAATCTAGATAGGCCTGTGGCCAAAAACGCCATCAATAAGGAGATGCTGAAAAGTCTCCAGAACACATTTGAGACCATACATCAGGATAGTTCCGCTAGGGTTGTGATGATTAGAAGTCTGGTTCCAGGGGTTTTCTGTGCAGGTGCAGATCTCAAGGTAGTTTGCCGCTCTCATTTCTTCCGGAATCTTCATGTTCAATTTGTTATCCATTCTTGAAAGTTTTTGTTTCTTGTATTTGCTTGGATTTCAGGAACGTAGAACTATGAGTCCATCTGAGGTTCACACATATGTCAACTCGTTGCGCTACATGTTCTCGTTCATAGAGGTATATTCTCATATATCCTTGATGGTTCTAATAGATTAGCTGCTACTTTCTTTCAAAATAAGATTGCTGGGTGTAGAATTAGCTCTAGCTTTTATTATCATAGTACTCAAACTTGTAAAGTGGTATACTGATATGAGACTATTTTAAAGGACTTGTTGATTTATTTCTATGTGAAAAAGCACTAGGATTTGAGTCTCGGTGAAATTTGTGTGCTATAGTGACTTTGAAGACTTGTGTTTCTAGGCACTGAGTATTCCGACTATTGCTGCAATAGAAGGTGTAGCACTGGGTGGTGGACTCGAAATGGCTCTATCTTGTGATCTTCGGATCTGTGGTATTTTATTTTTCATATCTAGTTATTTTCTTATTATAATTTACCTCCCGGGATGAGCAACTAATGTTAGTACTTGGAATTTTTCAGGCGAAAATGCAGTATTCGGTTTGCCTGAAACAGGACTCGCTATAATCCCTGGGTATAGAATAAGCTTCATCGCTCTTGACAAACGATTCTCTTATTACCCCTTTGATTACCATTCTTCTGATATTTTATTTATTTCTCTCGGCTGCTATTCAGGGCTGGTGGGACACAAAGGCTCTCGAGGCTGGTTGGGAGATCGGTATCAAAGGAACTTATATTCACAGGTCGAAAGATTGATGCAAGAGAAGCTGCAAATAAGGGTTTGTGACTATTGAAATTGCATTTCTCATTACAAACTGTGAACTTGTTTTTGAATTATACCCAAATGAAAGACGGTTCGTATATTCTCTTTTTGTCTTTGGTGATGCAGGACTTGTGAATTTTTGTGTTACGGCGGGTGAAGCACATAAGAAAGCAATTGAAATTGCTCAGCAGATAAATGAAAAAGGTCCACTGGCTATAAAAATGGCGAAGAAAGCAATCGATGAAGGAATAGAGACCAATATGGGTTCGGGTTTGGAGTTAGAAGAAATGTGTTATCAGAAACTTCTCAATACTGAAGATCGTCTTGAAGGATTAGCTGCTTTTGCTGAGAAGCGTAAACCTCTTTACACTGGCAAGTGAAGCTTATCAGTTTAGTTCCAATAACCGGAGGGAGTTAACCATTGAATTTGATGGTAATAACCGGGATGGTTTAGGGTTATAATGTGCATGACACGTAAAACAAAGAAGAACAAAATAACTTTTGAATTTCACGGTTTGTATTTGTGCATTGTTGATATCAAGTACCAACCAGCAAAAAACAGAAAAAAATAAAAAAAATAACGCAAGCTATAAAATTGACTGTTTTTTTTTTTTAATAGTCGAAGATAATTGAAAGATTTTAGACTGAATCCAAGACTATTCTGGATAACTACTATTAAAATCATAGTGGAAAGATTCGAAGTTTGGTTCCTGAACCACGAATTGTGTTTTAAAATCACATTTGTAGTATCTTAAGGTTGTACTTTGTGCGTATTTTCTAAGCAAAATCTGTGGTATGTTTATTTTTTGTTTAAATTAAAACGTCTGCTTAAACTTTGTTTTTATAAACTACCCATAAGTCGTCATATTTATTAGTTGCAGAGTGAGAATGGATCTAACTTTTAATACGATGGTGTGCATACAAAAGTTATTACACTAAAAAAATCTCGTACTCGATTTTATTTTGATGGATGTTTATCATAAAGTTGAAGGAAAATAAAAAACTTGGAGTGAATAAAAGTAGCCGACCAATCCATCAAAGTGTTGCCAAAATGATGTGTTGATGAGTAGACTCTTTACAATATTTCCCTATCTCACATATTATAAATTTATAAATCACATTTTCACTTAACTTTTTCTTTACCTTCCACTTTTTTTTTACATATAGGTTGGAAACAATTTTTTTTTCTAGTATTAGTTACAAAATGTCAAATCTATTTCGGTGATTTACCATAAATAAATTAATGTTTTCGTTACCCAAATAAACTTATTAAGAATCACAATACTAAAATTTACTAGAAAGTGTAAAATTTAACTTGTTTTACCAAAAAAAAAAAAATCTTAGCCCTACCAACTAACAACACATACAAATTCAACTAATCAAGTGATCAAGTATTAAGTTGAGTATAAATAAATTTAGTTTTAAATATGCAAATGAAAAAAAAATTAAAAAAAAAAAATTGAATTTACGCTTTATCCTAAAATAACTACTACATAGATGGAGAGGAGTATGAAAGACAGTGGTACATCATCTCTGTTGCAACCTCACCAAACTCGAATTTAATCTTAGAAATCTTTCTTCAAAGATTAAAAAGACTAGTGGAACAACCGTTGTGATGTGAAAATGCCGAGAACAAAAAAAAAACTACTACAAGAATCAATGGCTAAAATGCCTTTCCTTTTAGACTACCAAGCCATAATACCAATTTTATTGACATTCTTAGCAATTATTTATGGATTGGTTTCGCATTTAGACAATAGAGAAATCAATAAACAACTGAGCTTTAGACACTAATGCTGAGGCTTTAGTGATATAAAGTGATCCAACTTCTGAATTTTCAAACAATCAAAACCCATTCAATTCAACAACATAAGAATAAGATAAATTCTTCGTTTTTTCTATTCCCCTTTTGGGTTTTCAAAATTCATTATATTCAAAAGGTATTAGATACCTTATCACTGTTATCAGCAAATTTCGTCTTAAGATAAAAAATAGAGGAATAAGAGAAAAATAAACGTTTATTTTTTAATGTGTTAGATCTTGCATTTAATTAATAAATTATGCATTTTTGGTTAGTAATTGTATCACTAATCTTTTTTTTTTGACGTAACTGTATTACAAATCTAATTTTTGCAGACAGGTGCTGCGTAGTAAAGAAGCGAATCCATATTCCTCCAAGCAGGGTGCCTACGCAACCTCTGCAATATTCCCTAATTTTATTTTATGTAATTATCAGTTAATTACCATTATTTATTCTATACTTGTACAATAAACAACTTTTATAATCTGCTTAGCCGACCAACATTATTGTTTGTTAGATCTAAAGTAGTCAATTACTTTTGAATTGAGATTCTAAACCTATAAAAAAAAATTTGAGAGAAATGCCATTTTTCAAAAATAACATTTTTCAAAATCTTTGCAAAAATACTATTTTTAAAAATTATTTACTTAATACATCATTTATGTTTAGGTTAATTATGTTGTATTAGAGTTGTTTTGAATATTTATGGTTTGGTAGGAGTCAAAATCTTTTTGGGATTTAAAATTGTTAGATTTAGAGTTCAAAAGACTTTATTATTTAGACAATCTATAGTGACATTTTTCAAAATAAACACATCAAAAATGTCATTTGTGATTGTCCCAAAAAAAATTGGTTTTGTTGATACTAATTTTTTAGGTTCTCCAAAAACTAAGGAGAAGGGGTAGTTGAATTTCTAGTATTGGCAACTAGGAAAATACTACTCCTTCCGTTCTATGATGAATGATGTTTTGAGATTTGCACACATATTAAAAAAACGTAAATTCAACACTTTTTAACATAATTTGTCATTTTCCAAGACAGTTAAATCAAATTAGAACCAATTAAATTCGTCTTGTAAAAAAAATGCATTAATTAAAAAATAAAACATCAATCTTTTAGAAATAAAATAAAATCCAAAACATTATTCTTTATGGAACGGAGGAAGTAATAATTTATAATGTGCTAATCTCGAACCGAAGAATATGGATTTGTAAAATTTAAAATGTCTTTGTTCATATTATTAGACCACCCGCAATAAGACTTTTAGGGTGGTATGAATTGAGGGGATATCAATTAACGTATCCATAATTTAGTTCATGATGCAGATTGAAATGCTACTCTTTCTTTTAAAGTTATAGTATCATAATTGGAAAAAAAAACATTAGTTAATTACATCTATTATCATATCTTTTTAATTTTTATTAAAAAACACATCTATAAGAAAATTGATTACTAATAAAATATCACATTAAAAAATATATTTATTATTATTATTATTATTATTATTATTATTATTTTGTAAACTAGGCATTTGACCATTTTAGATGGCATGCTCAAAGATTTTTCAGATTTGGCAACGCCACTCGCGCTAGTTGATGTAGAAGTGGCAACGCCACTCGCGCTAGTTGATCTGCGATAATATTATTATTAGAAAAAATAAATCTAAAAGAACTTAAATAATAAACATTTTTTTTTGGTAAAATGTTAAATATAATAAAAACTTACTCCTTAGTAAAAATGAATTCTGATTTGCTCCAATAGAACTTGACGTGATCGCCTTTTTTGAGACCTAGTGCATCTCTCATTTTTGTCCACCCACTTCCAAAATGATAACCTTTTGCGTTTTTTGTAAAGTTTTACCCAATAATTTTTTTTGTTATTGTCCACGATTTGCACTAGAATACCATCTTTAGGTAGTGTAATTACCATCTTTCTTACTATGTTCTCGGTCTTCCATTTTGGTAATAACATAGAACCAAGAAATGAAGTATCGAAATCTGATAGTTTTTTTTCAATCATTAGATCTGGATCCATTTTATTAAAATTTTAACCGTCTTAAAAATATATAACTAAAATGCTTTCAAAAAATAAAATAAGTGAGGAATCTCAAGAGCTCAACTCAACACATATTTATATGGGATAATTACTAGAACGGCCTTGATAAATGACCTAACTATTAAAATGACATTCACAAGTCTTAAAATACTAAGAAAGGGTTTATAAAACATAAAAATCAGGGTTATGTTTTGTAATTACGAAAATGTCATTGCCATTTTTGACTAAAAAAAAAAAATCAAAAACTCAAAAACACAAACGCCACCGCGGAGGCTGTAGAAGCACCAGAGACGCGCTCGGCAGAGGTGTGCCGCCAGATTTAGATAAAATCGGATTAAAAATCCGATTTTTGATTTTTGGTTAGAAAAAAAAATTGAAATCTTTTGATTTTTGGTTAGATAAGGGATATATGATGTTAGATCTACTAGTTTTAGGCTAAATCCAGTTGAAAACAAGTTAAAATACAGTAAAAACGAGCTAAATATAGGTTGGCTGCCATTGTTAGGATTTGACAGCTTTTGGGTTGAAGAAGATGAAGGGTAAATTATGATTTTACCCTTTTTTAATAAGTCTACCACTACTACAAATAAGTCTACCACTACTACAAACAAGTCTACCACTACTACAAATAAGTCTACCACTACTATAAATAAGTCTACCACTAATACAAATAAGTCTACCGCTACCACAAATAAGTCTACCACTACTGTAAATAAGTCTACCACAACATAATTATTACTCTTGCTATCAAGTCTACCACAGCATATCAATAAGTCTACCACGACGGATTATTAAGTCTACCACCACTACAGATTAATAAGTCTACCACTACAGATTAATAAATCTACCACAACAGATAAATAAGTCTACCACAACAGATAATTAAGTCTACCGCAACAGTAAATTAAGTCTACCACCACAGATAATTAAGTCTACTACCACAACATATAATTAAGTCTACCACCACCAGATTAGTAAATCTACCACAATAGATAATTAAATCTACCCCCACAGACTAATAAGTCTACTACCACTACAGATTATAAATCTACCACCACTACAAATTATTAAGTCTACCACAGCAGATCAATAAGTCTACCATGACGTATTATTAAGTCTACCACTACAAATTATTAAGTTTACCACAACAACAGATAATTAAGTCTACCACAACAGATAATTAAGTCTATCACCACAGAGTAATAAGTCTACCACAACAATAAATTAAGTCTACCACAACAATAAATTAAGTCTACCACCACTACAGATTATAAGTCTACCACCACAGATTAGTAAGTCTACCACAACAGATAATTAATTCTACCACCACAGATTAATATGTCTACCACTACTACAGATTATAAGTCTACCACCACTACAGATTATTAAGTCTACCACAGCAGATCAATAAGTCTACCATGACGGATTATTAAGTCTACCACTACAGATTATTAAGTCTACCACCACAACAGATAACTAAGTCTACCACAAAAGATAATTAAGTCTACCACCACAGATTAATAAGTCTACCACAACAGATAATTAAGTCTACCATAACAGTAAATTAAGTCTACCACCACAGATTAATAAGTCTACCGCAACAGATAATTAAGGTCATTCTAGTAAATCTCCCTATTTATATATAGTTTTCGGGCAAAATAATGTTTCTTGGCTTCTGTGTTTGTTTTAACAGTATAAATGCTTTTAATAACAACTCTCTAAATTTAGTAAATTCTATAGATATATTTTCAAAGTTTAGCATATGATTTTTTTCTAAAATTTACAACTTTATAGGTTATATTAATTATTTAATTTTATTGTGCTAAAATATATTTTCAACAACTTTGTTTTTTAAGTCCTTTAAAAAAATCTTCCCAAATAGATAAGCTAAATCTATTACAATATCTAATAAACACGAAACTCTATTAATATATATTTTCAAAACACTCTAAAATTGGGCATTTGGTACTTTATATTCATTACGTGTATATTTCTTTAGTTTAACAATAACTCTGATCTTTTAAACTTTTATTTAATTTGAATTTAAATCACTATTAATAACAAGAAATTTAGTAATTAATACACAATGTGATTTTTATAAGCATGTTATCAAAACTTAGAAGTCACACTACAAATCTCATTATTAAAAGTATATTAGTTGACAAATGTAGTATCGTCAATAAGAGATTTTTAATGGTTATAACTTATTTGTTATATCTGGTTCTATTTATGGTTATTTTTCCAATAAACCCTAAACGTTTTAATTGAAAAAAATGCATATAAGACTATCTCATTATACCGATTACTATATTATTATCAGTATAATAACTTTAAAATAATAGGAGTTATTATAAAATTAAAAATTTGAAATACTATACATGTCAAAACTATAAGATGCGAGAAGCGAAACTTTTAGAGTGTTTTGAGAAAAGAAAAGAAGATTTGATAATTAATAGAATTTAATTTTATAGATATATTATAATAGATTTAGCATAAAAACACGTGAATGCGAGGGTAAACACGATTTGAGAGGAAGAATATTTTTCGACAATTCTCCGACGCGACGCTTTAGTCAGAATAGAGAACAAGGAAGAGAGAAAGATAGAGTAAGATCACGATTAGTCGAATGGAGTCAGAGAAAAACGAATCAGAAACAAGAGAATAAAATAATAACTCTGGGCGGAATATGGATAGTCCACAGAGTATTTGCGTATTTGGTAGAGAAACTAATGAAGAGATACAGAGAGGATCCATGAGAGTGGTCTATAAACATCCAGAACGAGAATGTCAAGACTTAAGGGTATATAACCCTTGAACTAAAAAAAAAGAATATTTAGTGTATATGTCTTACTCTCATTGTAGAGTAGATAGAGATATTTATAGAGCATTAACTGTATGGGTTCGGATATCGAATTCGACATCGTTAATTGGTTTGGGTTCGGGTTCTTGGATATGGATTGATACTACGATGTTGTAGGATATTTTTCACCTATTTTATAAGTCTTCTAGTAATACAAAACTACAACAATTGAAACAGAGATTCTCCAATCGCCGTCAAAAATCAGAAATACCTGAACGTAAGAATAGTATTAGAAACCCCAAAAAAGATAAAGTTTGGTGTGGGTGAGTTAATTCACACATCAACTTGGATTTCAGATTTTGTTCTCTTCAATCTCTTTCTTCTTCTCACGTTCTTTTTTTCTTGGACCAAAAAAAAAGAAAAGAAAAGAAAAAAACAGAACTTAACCTCTAAGTCTAAGCATTTCCACTTACCTTTTCTCTTTCTCAATTTTTATTCAAATAAAAAAGAAGCTTTCTACATTTCTGTGCTACAATCACTTCCTAATCTCTCTCCAATGGTTGAAACAAGAAACTCCACGAAGATCAAAGAAGATCAAAACCCTAGAAAATTATACTCTCGATTCCTCTTCAAAGCTCTTATCCTTGCCGTTTTTTGCTCCGTGGTACCAGTTTTCCTTTCTCAAACACCGGAGCTCTCTAGCCAAACTAGACTCCTCGAGCTTCTCCACCTAATTCTCGTCGGAATCGCCGTCTCTTATGGCCTCTTCAGTCGCCGGAACTACGACGAAGGAGGAGGAGGAGGAGGAGGAGGAACAACCAATAACGATCACAAAACCGATCATAATTCCTATGTGCCTAAGATTCTGGAAGTACCTTCCTCTGTTTTTAACGTTCATCATCAAGAGAGTGAATCTGAGCCGTCCGATGATTCCTCCTCCGGCGATTACAGTAAGATTCAGACATGGAAGAACAAACATCACATGAAAATTCCAGAGATTATTCTTTCTAAAGATCACGACGAAGAAAAACCTCTGCTTTTGCCTGTTCGTAGCTTGAATCATTCACTGAGAGTTTCTGATTCCGGTCGATGGGAGAAAGTAAGATCAAAGAGACAACTCTTGAAGTCTCTTGGTGGTGATGATGATGATAACAGTGATGTGCTTCCTTCTCCGATTCCTTGGAGGTCAAGATCATCATCATCAACGGAGATTGAATCTCAGCCGTCCATTAAGAATCCGATCACGGTTGAATCTCTACCGCTGATCAGAACTCCGACGAATCTGACGTCATCTCCGAGAAAGTCGACTCCTTTACCTGAGTTTGGAGCAAAATCAGCGGAGGATATTGCCCGGAGACATAATTTTCACGGCGACTTTCATCCACCACCACCTCCTCCGCCGCCTCCACCGCTACCGGCGTTTTATAACGGAAATTATAGAAGTAAGTCGAGAGAATCAGCTCACAAGACGAAATTCGGAAACGGTGAGTTTCATCCTCCGCCGCCACCACCACCGCCGCCTCCGGTGGATTATTATAAGTCGCCTCCGACGAGACTCAGAGTAAGCAGGAAACAGTCGGAAAGTAAGGCGAAATCGGATGAGCGTTCATCGAAAAGAAACTCTATAAAAAAGGTATGGTGGTCGGATCCAATCGTTGAATCGAAGGAACATGGAATTATCAGACAAGACACAGAGAAGAACAGTTACTTGGGAAGCAAGACAAATGAGGAATCAGAGAATGAAGAACAGAGAAGAAGAAGAAGAAGAGAAAGTGAAATCCATGAAAATGATGAGATCAAGGAGAAGAAGATAATAGAGGAAGAAGAAGAAGGAGTTTGTGAAAGCAGCAATGGAAGTGACGTGGACAAGAAAGCTGATGAGTTCATTGCAAAATTCAGAGAACAGATTAGGTTACAGAGAATCGAATCAATCAAAAGATCTGCTAATAAAATCTCTGCAAATTCTTCGAGGTAGACCACCCTATAATTAATTATAGATTTAATAACATATTGGTAAAAACATTTTCAATTTTCTCTAGTAATGATTCATCATTAAGGTTTGTAATTTAAAAGGGGGGAAATATTTTTGTTACATACAGTATGTGTATTTTTAACCAGGGAAAATGGAACATGCATGGAGATTTGTATGGATTAAAATCTCAGATGTGATTGTCCTTTCTTTTTTTGTTTGGGTTTTATCATTAGGTAAAAGGTTTAACATTTAACGTTTTTTAAACGGTTGTTAAAGTTGACTAATTTCATACTTATATAATTTGGTCGAGTCAAACATGAATTTATGTATTTTATTAATCATTAAAAAGATGATACATATTTTGGCACAAAACAAATAGTTCAGTATTAAAATGACAGGTTTTCCCCTTATATATATATATATATATTTTTTTTTTTTTTCTTTTGCTTTTTTGGTGTTTGTGGGATAACATTTAGTGTGGGTTACATGAGTTGATGAGAAACGCCCCATTACTATATCCTTCATGTTCAATAAGGCCCAAACTCGGTCCATATTAATGTCAAGAACAACAATATGGTATTTTTTTGGGTTAAAATGTAAATATTTTATTGAAAATAAAAAAGTTTAAATTTATAAAATGCATTATAAACCTATATAATGATTCTATAGCAAAAAAAAAAACTAAAAACATAGAAACATGGAAACATAATACTTAAAAAATTTCAGTTCGTCACTCGACGTAAGCACAAGTGCTAACAAAGTTAAACGAAATGATAACGATACAAATGTTCTTCCAAAATAGATTCAAGCTGGAGGAACGTAATCAGCCATCGAGAGGCGTAAGAAGCAAACCCACTTCACTAGATCGAGATGTCAACGGCAAAGACCAAAAACCCTCAAAGACTCCTCTCGCGTCATGAGGGAATCTGTGAATCCACGCGACCATGAGCTGACCCGATGAAGAAACCTCACTATAAAAAAAATGATCGATTCGAGCTTACTCTACCAAATTCCCTTGAAATCGGATAGCACAAAGCTAGATAAACAACTCGAAACCTCAAAGAACACCAAATTGGATTTACTAGCTCCTCTAATGCACAATATGTCGCAAACAAACACAACACGAGGCTACGCAAACAATAACCACAACAACTTCAGAAGTAAGACACAAATAACATCAGGCCTAAACTCTAACCAAAACTACTAGAATACGGAGATGCAAACACAAAGAAATAGCATGAAATAGCATTATAGCCCCCACCGGTGGCTGTACCAAATCCAACAATACATCACCATAAGAATCGGAGAGACACTCGAAGGATCAGCAATGGCAAGGTCTCACACCCGAGACGCTACAACGACCATTCTCCACAAGGAGGCGCTGGTGTCTAGAGACAAAAGACCTATAGAGGACCGACCATTTCATCGAGCCAACTTGACAAAGGAGAAATTACGAGACTTTAACCAGCAGCATTACCCTTAAACAAATCTTAGAGGGGAATGAAATAGAGATCGAGGTTCCACAAGGCATAGAGACAGAGGAAAGCCAAACCACCAAAACGCAGCGAAGCAACATTGCCTCGGCCAATGGAAATCTCTACAATCACAATCCCAAAAAGACAACACCGGACTTTAGGCGAAGACAGAGGCGACCCACATCAAACCACAACCATCCTCAAGTGCAAGCAGTCTTGAGAGAGAAGCCCAAAACCGCCGGAGAAGAAGACCGAGTCGCGGCGAAGTTTCTAACACAAAGAATGGAAGGTGACGAAACCACAACGGACAGAGAAGCTAACCACGGCCAGCAGACGCCACTCCACTCCCGATTGAAGCTTGTTGTGACACCAGAAACGCCAGAAAGGAGAATGATCTACGTCGGTCGAAAAACATGAGGCAAGGGAAGGGTAGCAGCTGACCTCTACCTTTATAAACCACTATCGACAAGCCATCAAACGACTGCGGAAATAACCCTAATCCCGAGATGCGGCCGTCACGCGAGACGAACAACCAACCCACTTGCCGCAAATATCATAAGAAGACTAGCAAATATAGAGAATATCAAGTGCTAGAGATCAACTTAAACTAGAATCGAAGATTTGCTCTATCACAGCACCGGTCGAGGCCGGATCGAAGAGGCGAGCGGAGGAGATCGCAGAAGAAAATTCGGCGATTGTTTTGGGGAAGAATCGTCGCGCGTGACTCTCTCACAATATGGTATTTATTTCCTCTTCATTTGTAAAGTTTTTTTTTAATAGGGTTCATTTGTAAAGTGGTATTGGTAACACTATGGAGGAAATACCATAATGTCGTACAAACACTTGTTGTATTTCAACTTCCGTTAACTCTTTATCAAAAAAAAAAAAACTTCCGTTAACATGCAAAAATCAAAGTCTTCATTTTCCTTTAATAAACCACATAAATTGTTTTTGGTTTGAAGAATTTTGTTTTTGTATTGTATGGTGAAGATGAAAACCAATTTGGGGACAATTCATGGAGGAACCAATTAACTTAAAACTAAATATATTCCTTTTAAGAAAACAAATCTTTGTGATACTGATAGTTGTTATCCAAAACAACTATTGCAATCAAACAAAATTACATATTTTAAGTAAAAATATCGGAATAATTAGCTGTAAACATTTGTTGTTACTACTTGTTAGCATGAACATGTTGGTTTAAATAAAGAAAATATGAAATCTGCTTTTGTTTGTACTAAAAATACATACATGTTAACAACTACACATATTTAGTCCCCCTTGAAACCGAGAAAAATGACCAAAATGTCCTTTTGTTTGCAACTAAAAATGACTAATCAAGACCGATGACGAAGAGCGTCAAAACTCAAGCCCCCGTGAGAAATCCTCGTAGCCGGAGGCCAAGCATTGACCGGCAAAGATCGGTGGTTCGCTGACATGGCAGCCTGTGGTTGTGCTGGTGGTGGGACCGACACGTGTTCACACGAAGGGCACATGGTCAAAGTTGTGGGTGGGCTCATGTGCATGTAGAACTGTGGTGAAAGTTTAAGTGCCCTTAACTCCGTTACTTCTTTCTGTAACCGACGGTTCTCTTCCGTTAAGTTCTCGCAGCATCGCCGTAAGAACTCACAGTCAACCTCCGTCTGCTTCAGCTTAGTCCTGTTATTAAATTACCAAAATAACCTTATAAGCAAACAAGATCAGCCAGTGGCAAGTCGGGAAATTAGCTCTAATTTCCTTACCTTGCTCGTCTGTTCTGAAACCAAACTTCCACTTGTCTTGCTTTTAATCCCAATTGCTTAGCCAAGGCTTGCTTCTGCTTCTGAAAAATACAAAAGAAACAAAAAAAAAAACATTGAAACCACTTTGACTCAGTCTCAATTTAATTAATTTCCCTTAATTAAATTGATGGCAAGAGTTGGTATTTGGTAATACCACAACAAATATCTTTACAAGTGTGAAAATCATAAAACATACTACTATATTGACTGCATTTATTGACTGACCAAAACAGTAATACTATTTGACAAAAACGAATTTAATAGTTTTAAATGTTGGAAGAAAATTGAATATTCATTTAGGCGTTTTTTTCCATTTCCGAAAACTATTTTCCATAGCCATCATTTTCCCGGGAAAATTAACAGAAAATTTTCTTACCGGATTGAGAGTACTGTGATCTTTGAAGGTTTCCTCGAGAATAGCAGATTGATCTTTAGAGAGTCTAAGTTTCTTCCTCGAATTATCACCATCTTCTTCGTCACTGATGATTCCTCTTGACCCTTGAGGATCTGTATCTTCTTCTCTCTCGCTCCTTTTCCCTGTAGAGCTTGAGACTGTACTGTTAGGAGACGATACTCCGGCGTCTTCATCGCCGTATTCACCCGTCGACGGTGGTCTGTTCACGTCGATTCCTCGGATGAATGTTCTTGTTTCTATACGACATGAATCTGAGTTTGGAACTGCATGCATAAGAGAAAAATGTTGGAAAAAAAAAGTTGACAACTTTATGGTGTTTGGTGTGTTTTTCCCGGGAAAATTAGGATACTGAAAAACTCTCAAAGTATTGATTTTTTTTTCCACTAAAGATAAAAAGGATGATTCGATCGATTTTTGTTTCACTAGAAACCCATTTATTTGAAATAATGAAGGGTTTAAGAGGAAATATACGGATTTGAAGAATCTGTGAAAAATCTGTTTTTCCTCGGGAAAATTAAACAGAGGATCCTAGAAAGTGAAAAAAAGGTGAGACCTTTAACGTGTTTAGTGTGTTTTCGGGGGAAGTTTAGCAAACTGAATAACTCTCAAAGTATTGATTATTTGTTCCACAAAAGATAAAAATGATGATTCGATCGATTTTTGCCATTTATTTGAGATAATGAAGGGTTTCAGAGGAAATATAATTATATGAATCTGTAAAAAGATCTCTGTTTTTTTCTCGGGAAAATAAAACAGAGGAGGAAGCCTAGAAAGTTAATGACGTACCTGAAGAATTAAAACTCTCGTTCCATGAAGATCTTCTGAGTAATCCAAAAGAAGAAGAAGATGGAGTAACAGAAACAGAAGGATTTGATTTGAGATCTATCTGATTCTTGGAAAAATTCAAACCTAAGCTCAGACCCAAATCGTCTTTCTCCAACATCATCTTCGTCGAAATTTTCTCAGGAAAATAAAAATGAAGACTTTTCTTGGACTCTGTTTTGCACTAAATTTTTCTGCCTTCCTTTAGAGAGAGAGAGAGGAGAGGTGATGAATGTCAAGCAAGGAAGAAGAAGGATTAATATATAGAGGTAGAGAGAGATTGTTTTATTACTTTTATTTTTTTTTATTTTAATTATTCAATCATGAGTGTGTGACTAGCTTGGGGGCAAAATAATTATTAAATTAATTATTCATGACCTTTAAGTTCACAGAAAATAATTTTATAATGATAAACTATGCTTCTTTGTCCCCTCCTTTAACTCTATTCACAACTCAAAACCAATGATCAAATCTAAGAAAGTAATAATTATAGTCACACCATTAATGATTATGTTAATATATTTATACTTTTCTTAATGTAACATCAATATTCTTAGTCAAAGATGATAGTATCAAACTACATTTCACCAATATATAATTTCTAGGATATTCATATGACTTTAACTAATTATTCCATCCGTTCATTATATAAGATATTTAAATATATTTTTTTCCATTTTCTAAGATGTTTTTTTCAAATATGTGATCATTTATATTATGCAATCATTATTTTTGGTTGATACATTGTTTATTAGATATTAAATATCAATAGTTTTAATGTTATAAAAACAAAAAACAAAATAAAATTTGTATCATTTTTAAATTTCGTGTTTTTTACTATAAAATATTGTATTATGGGATAGAGGGAGTATTTTATATAACGAGAACAACAAATCTTGTAATCAACATTTTTATCCACTTTGATTTATCTTTTAAATGATGACCAGCCAACAAAATTAGTCAAACTTTCATAATTTATCAAGTGTTCTTGACTTTACTTTGTGGGATTTCATTTTTAAAAGAATACTAGTATGTTTTGTTAAACATAACAAAAAAAAGTAGAAAATTAAATACTATATCCTTTTGATTGCTATTGTCGAAAAAGAGTCGAAAATGATTACTCTTCTTAATGACTCTAAAGGCCAAGAGTCACGCTTGTTGCACACTTTAAAAACTTTTACTTTTTTTTTTCACTTTCTACTTTTCAAAATAAAAAAGCTTTCATTAATTTCGACATGCTTTTTTATTTTATTTTAAGTGTCACTGAGTAAATTAATTAATGAATGCTAAATAAAACGGTTGAGTGAATTGAATTCAAACTTCTTTTTATGAAAATAAGAAAGAGAATCAAACTTCTTTTCAGATTTTCTTGTTCTAACGCATGAGTCGACCGCATGAGTTTTACTTTTGTCGTCGAACCACTTAATGACCAAAAAACAGTACCCAAGACCAGGAAATAATAATTTAATTAAACTAAATGAGTGAATTACTACGTTGTTGACAATGATGATGATTATGAGAGGGAATCATCATATGCCATAAATGTTTATCTCCGCTATACTTATTACCACGATTGAAGAATCCAGCCTCTTGAAGTTTCAACTATTATTAAATTTGCAGATTTAAAACAATTAATTTTTTTTAGAACAATTAAATTTTTAAATCGTTGAAAAACAAAGAATGTTTGAATAACAAAATGGTGATGCTATATAATATATATATATATATCATATTGTTATAAACGAAGTTGAGTTCGATTGACAACCCCGTTTAAATGAGATGTTTGACAATTTTTTTCAACGGTTATATATGCATAAAACCACTAACGATAAACGACAAAATTTATTGAAAAAAAAATCATTAAAACAAGCGGTTACGAGTGGCTATATAAGTCTATATCTAATTCCATCTATTGGTATGATATTCTCCGTTTAAAATTGTATGAAATTTTTACGGGTTTGACTGGTAACAAATGAATGAATAGTAAATAAGGTTATAAAAATGTAATATAAAATAAACGAAAATGTAAATAATTTTTTTTTAAAAACAATATAAGTATATAACAAATTTTTATTCATTCAAAAAAATAAGAAAAGATAAATAGATATATATATATATATATATATATAATCGTTGCCAAAGCCGTCTCGTTTTTTTTGGCGATTGGCAACCACCAATTTTTTCCTTCTACCAATCAAACTTACCTTTTCCATATGCATTTTCCTTTGGTAATCTTTAAAACGGGTTAACTAATCAAACATGTATAAATGCTTATGCATTTTGGTATCCATCTCGAAAATAGAATGCTTAAAAAAAAGATTTCAGATAACTTGAACAATTAGTAACATCATACATAAGACATGGTTAGATGTGTAATGAGAAATTTTATTTTATTTATTCAATAGCAACCGGTTACTTCTTTTTTTAGAAGTCAACCATTACTTGTTAAATCATATAACTATTTAAAAGTATACAATAAGTAAACATTTTACATTGGCAGAATTACATATTCAGAAAATAACCTATTGAATCATTTTAACATTATCATGAGTCGTATTTAATCATAGAGGTCGATTAAATCAGCATCAAAATTTATTCCTACCTTTAAAAAATTGTTGCAACAAGATTTTTCTTCCTTAAAGGATATTAAATCAGCATTAAAAGTGAGGGTCCGACTGACACGATAAAAGGGAAAAATGATCGTAAATTAAATCGAGAAAAAACATTGGACGGTCAAGATTAAAGCTTTTATAAAACAAAAGTTGAGATGTGATCTAACGGTTGATCATAATCGTCTTCAATAATGGGCCCCACTTAATCCAGCTACATATGCTTTGACAACCATCAAATATGAATTGGATCGATATGATTGGAATCAGACACACAAACTTTTCGTCCATCTGATTTTCATAATCAATGTGGGTCCAATTAATTTATAGTCGTTTTTTATGCAATCAGATTTTGAATATAAATTCTTCCTTTTTTCTTAGACAATAGTAACAATTTCTCTTACTTAGGAATTTTTTTTTTCTTAAATGCAATCGAAATTCGTCTACGACAAAAAAATTAACTAATATTTTCTTGAATGAATCGTAATATAAACGTTTTGCTTAACTTAATGATTTGCTATGTGGTTATTTGTAAGTTTATAGACGCCCACCAGAAGAATGTGTGGTTTGCATAATTTAAAAAACGCAAAAATAAGGTGCATGACACAACAAAACTTAGCAAAACAAATAAATAAAAAAATGTAGCAAAAAAAAACACAACAAAATTTAATGAGATTTAGCAGCGTACGTGTTAGGTTTTTAAAATTTTGTTAGAAATCATTTTATGGGTACAATTTCATTAGTGCTCAATTTCATATTTATTTGATTCTAATAATTCTTCTTACTATTTACCTATTGAGTATTGGTTTCGAAGTGTTTGAGTGTATTCAACGGATAAACTCGATCGCTAAAAAATATTACTCTCTCTGTCCCATTATATAAGATGTTTTGGCTGAATACGCGGGAATTAAGAAGAAAATCTTTTTTAACAAAACAACATTTATTAATTAATTAAAAATATAATTTAACCAATCACATAAAAGATTACATAGTTCAAAAAATCAAAATAATAAAAAAATATTTAAATCTGTATAGAAACTAGTAAAACATCTTATATATTGGAACAAATGAAAAAATTTAAAATATCTAATATTTTGAGACAAAAGGAGTATTAGCTAAATATTTGGAGCTTCAACTAATTATAACAAAGAAATCTTCTTTGTGCTATTGTTAGAGGTAGTTTTATATCCCCAATAATAAATTGCCACGATGAGACGTAATCATCCGACTTGGAAATAAATTAGACATGTTATGGGTGTATGTGACATGCAAGGTTTTATTAGTACATGTTGTATCTTGGAAAAATGCCAACCACTACTAAAGGGTGAGCAACATGACCCAATTAACCAAATGGGTGGTAACCTAGTGGTAATACAACGAAATTAGTTCTCTTGTGTCTCGAATTCAAATTTTTGTTGAAACGGAGAGTTATTCTTTAAATCGGAATATTCAAAAACTGTCTTCGGGCAGGCCCAACCTAGGCCTAATGCAAGGAGTGCAAATGCACCTATGTGCTTTTAAAAAAAATTGGCTCGAATTTAAGTTCCTTTTTAGATTTTTTTTTTGGGATAAATTAGGGTTTTTTTTCACCATATCTATTGAATAAAGCTTAAAAAATTTTACATAGCACTGGGCTCCATGTCGAGTTGGACCGGACCTGTCTCCGGATACAGAAAAGATTATGAGCCAAAAATTCGTAACTCCTACAATCTATAAAAAAAACATGACCCAATTAACTTATGGTCTTATAACCAATATAAAGGAAAATATAAGCATGTGTCCTCTTTAAATACCAATAGATAAACTACTAGTGGAAAAAGTGAAAGAGACGAGCAAAGACATATACTATATGGGATCTTACTAAAAGATTTCGGGAACATCTTAATCCCCGGAAGATAGTCATTTTTTTTTTTTAATTGCCACGAAAAATAGTTTTATTTTATTCTCTTAGTATTTAATAAATGACAAATGATGCTCGTAATTTTTAGATATAGCACTAAGCTAAACAAGACTCACTTCTCAATTATACTTAGTTTCATGTGGACGTTTGACTTGGGTGTGGGATAGTATTCGCGTTTCTTGTATTTCCGAAAACCATCATAACCATGTTACATGTGTAGGTATTATCGTCCCCCTAAACATACAACCAAACCTACTCGTGGAGACATTATACGCAACGAAACTCTTACTCTATATTCTTAAAATTAATTTTTGGCAAAGATTTCAAACTATATCGCATGAGATTCTGACCTTGTTAAGAGAACCTGAAATAGAAATAAAAATGAGTCTAAATTAGTTTTTAAAATGGGAAATTTAGTGGTGGAGTTCACGTGGAGGTACAGATAATTAGGAACCTTTTATAAAAAGTTTATAGATATATCAGCATATATCTATATCTGGTGCATATATTTTAGAAATAAATATAGGTTCTCTAAGGGAAAGAAACAAAAAAAATACTACTAGAAAGGAATAGAAGAATAAATAAGAAACCTCACGTGGACCCAAAATGATACGAGCCTAAGATCATTTTTATCGGTAAGCTTTTAGGGAGTCTTTTAAATTAAAAAATATTTTTCTGTTCCAAAATATTACTTCTTCTCTTTTACAATATTTGTCATTTTAATCTTATTTTATTGTTTTAAATTAGTTGTTTTTCTGCAATTTCTATGCATATTTATGATCAATTTTTCCAGTTTTGTCTTTAACTTTTAGTTCATTAGTTACTTTTATAAAAAAAATAATATATTAATTAGGGGTAAGACTGAAAAATTAATGGTTTTCTTAATTTGTGTGAAATCTTCTAGAACGACAAGTAATTTGAAACAGAGAGAGTATATGTTTTAAGTTTTTTTATTTGTTCAAATATATAAGATGTTTTACTAGTTTGTATACAGATTTAAAAGGTTTTTTTTATTATTTTGACTTTTTAAATTATGTAATTTTTATGTGATTGGTTAAATTATATTTTAACTAATTAATAAATATTACTTCCTCTGTCCCAAAATGTAAGATGTTTTAGGGTTTTTATTTTGTTTCATATTATAAGATTTTCTCTAGTTTCTATGTAAAATTTAATGTGATTGCCATTAATATTCTGCAAGATTTCTTCTTATTGGTTGATTTATTTGTAATTAGATATTAAATAATGATTTTAATGTAAAAGAATAAAACAAAAACTAATATTTATATCATTATTAAACTCTGCAGTTTTATCTAAAATTTTTTATATAATAGAAGAGAGGAAGTATTTTGTTAAAAAAGATTGTCTTCTTAATTTATTTCTGTATAAGTGATTGAGAGAATAATAAATACAGACCGAAGGAAGAGATAGAACGGTGAGACAGTCTTAATGCTTTAAAAATTAAATAAATAACTAAATTAATTTTAAATTATTAAATTAGAGACTCTTTGAGAAACTTACTGATAAAGATGTTCTAAGAGGCATCGAACCACGTGATTGACACGCACGCGCGTGTCGTTTTGTCTGTTCACGCGCCGACAAAGGAAGTGTTAGACAATCATACAATAAATCTTGTTCTTCCCTAAAAACAGCAAACTCCATGACCATCCATCATCATTCATGAGCCTCTCGATCTCCTTTTTGATCCTATAGATACATTTTTATTTGGTAACCATAATAATATTAGCTCATCATATTGCATAATGAATAGAGCGTGGCCTACTTTAATGATAAATGTTCGATTCACTATTGCACGTACACACTTTCGGCTTGATTGCTACCATTTTTTTGTGGTGGTGTGAACATTAGATTAGAGTAATTTTATATTTTTTCCGTTTCAAAATATAAGTTATTTTTGAAAATTTAATATTTTAAAATATAAATTATTTTGATAATTTTAGATATTTTTTAATTTTATTGACTATTGTGTTACCAATAGTATTTTGTATTAATTTTTCATTGGTTAAATTATTTTTATTATATAGATATATATATATTTTTTAAATAATTTTTAATATTTATATTTTTAATCAAAACAACTTATCTTAAACTACTAGCATATTGAGTCACTGGCCATTTTGTTCTTTAGCTTTTACATTTATCATTCATTAAGTTTGTAGATAAAACCACCATCAAAAATAAGTAAAACTCGAACCAACAAATTTAGACTGAAAAATAAAAAGCTTCGTTACTTAGCAAGGCAATCCACATAAAAAAAAATATTAATAATAATAATAGAATTGATTTTTTAGAAAAGGAAAAACAAAAATTTAGCGTCCGAAATTTCTCCAACTCTACCGTAAAGATTGACGACCATAAGATTAGATCCCTAAATTTTTTAAGACGCAATTTATTCATGGAAACAAAAATCAAGTATTTCATCGTCAACAAAATGTATATAATTTACATGAAGATGTGGAATCCTTTTTCAAGAACTTTTAAAACCCATATGAAAACTCTTATGGTCTGATGTAAAAATCCAACCATGTCACTTAGGAAATTCGAAGCTTTCCATGTATGGGCTTCCATGTTTCTGCACCTCTGTTTGTTCTATTGTTCTCATAAATTGCTGACCGGAGCACAAAGCACAACTTTATTCACCGCATATATAATTGACTCTTGTCCTTATATCATGCTACTCCAAGTTGGAGTGTCGGCTATATAGTCATAGCCACTAAGCTACTAGGGCTAAGACTCATAGGTTAAACTTTGGTGATTGTTTGTACATCATCTTCTCCAGATTTCATGTAACCTGGTCCCCTTGTCTCGATAATATGTTAAACTACATGATTGCCCCTAAGAGTAGGTGGGTTGATTATTTTTCTGCGGGTATTACACTGTACTTAATGGTTCAATTATTGAGTCTCTCTTGACCAATCTTGTTGTCGGTTTGATTTTTTTTTTCTTCTAGTTTCTCATAGTTATGTTGAATTTTAATCAGTGTCAAGTCTAAAGAAGAAACTTTACCACAATTTATAAATGAATGTTTCTTATGAGAAATGTAACATTATTATGTCGCACGGATTGACAAAACTATTTAAATCAATAATATGTACTGTATATCCATGTTTAGTGTGCTTGTAATAAATTTATAGTAATAAATCAAGCTCAAAATTTAGTTATTTTTGATTGATTGGAAAATTACGATAAACCATGAACTATTAAAATTATAAAACTATAATCTTGTTAAAAATTAAAAACTCTAAACGATTTAAAAAAAAAACAAAAGGAGTATATATTTCTAGTCATGTACACAGTACATATATGATATTTTTATCCAAAAAGACATAAGGGCTACAGATGTATAAACATTTGAAAAAGGTTTATTTTTAATGAATAAATTGAAAAATCTTGTTTGCGAAAAGATGAGCTCAGTTTCAGGAGAAAAGAAGAGATAAACACATTTTAAGGATAGCTAAAGCAAACCATTGAGGTATATAAATATTCATAATAGATTTGAACGAATTTTGATATGTGAAAATGAAATGGGACCAATAATAATCATGTTGTTTGTGCAAAGGAGGATGTGACAGAGTAATGAAACCCCACAAAGACATTGTAGATCTATCCACGTGGCATGTTTTGGTTGGAAAGTACATAAATCATTAATTATGTACATACCCCTTAAGCTAGTCGACAAGTCAACATCCCACGTGCGAATTGTGCGACTCTCGCTATTATTAATCGTTATACTGTACGAGGCTCGTGTGTCCACAACTATAACCCGCGTGACATGCACGTGGACTCTACCCATCCTGTTCCTTGTGTTATTCTTTTTCTTCTATCCATTTATCAGTTAAAATCGTTGCGTATTTTGTGTGCATTTTTACTGTTTTTTTTATTGTAAAGAAAAAATTAAAACACAAGATTGCGAAAATGAGACTTGAACTCATGACATTTAAATCGAAAACAAGTTTAATACCATTGTGTACTTTTTTTCTTACTGATTTATTTCATTATGTCATTTGTAGTAACTACTAAGCCTGGTTCATAAAATAAGCAAATCTTAACCACAAAAATGTAACTTACTTATTAGTATTAGTATCATTGTTGTATTACCATGTAACTATTTGAGTACAAACCAACATAATACATGTGCAGTGGTGGAGTTAGAAATATATTTTACGTTGGTCAATAATAATATAGTTATATAATATATAATAAATAATTTTGTTTCAAGTATAATTAAATAATAAATAATAAATATTTTTTTTATTGACTTTCTATTTTGAAAATTTTAAAAGACATTTTAGATGTTATTATTTGTATTTTAATAAATAAAATATAATGAAAATGATATTTTTGTTATAAACAACGTAAATTATAGTTTTTTTGGTAAATATATATAATTTAATAAATATTTACATTTTTGTAAATTAATTTCTTATAAATGAAAGATATATCAAACAGTTAGTAGAAAAATGCAAATTAATATACAAGAAATAGAAGAAAGAATTGAAAACATTATGGTTAAACATATGAAAAGAAAAAAAAAACAAAATTATCAAACAGAGTGCAAAGAAAACGTAGGAACTTTAATCATGTGTCAATTGACCCCCCTAATTGTGAACTAGCTCGGCCACTGTACATGTGTGTTGATAACAAAAATAACATTTTTTTTTAACAAATATTCCCCTCGATCCCATAATATAATATTTTATAGCAAAAACGCAGAGTTTAAGAATAATATAAATTTTATTTCATTTTTATAGCATTAAAAGTATCATTTAATATCTAATTAAAATATACCAACCAATAAAAAAATGTCTGCAAAATATAAATTGTCACAAACAATAAATTTTGCATAGAAATATATAAAACATCTTATAAAATGAAACAAAAAAATTATATTTAAACATTTTATATAATGGGACGGAGGGAGTACTACTTTAGAAATATGTTGTAGTGAACTTATAACAACTCAATATTGATATTTTATTTTAAGGTTTTACATTTTCTAATTTCCGATGAATATGCTGTATAATTAGGTTTACAAATTTATGAAGTTGTTAATTTCGAGACTTAATTAATAAGTGATTTTTTCAAAATAAATAAATAATAAGTATTTGAGAAGAATATCTTCTATATTTTAGTTTTCAGTATAGGTTTAGCAAAATTTCAACGAATTCAAAAATGTTTGGTTCATTTGAAATTTTTTATTTTAAATGATTAACATTGTACATACTTTAGTTTATCGTAGTTCCGTATATTTTATGAATAAACAAATTACTAATATATCTCTCAAAGCTGCTACTAAGATAAAATATTACTTGTAAGAAGAAAATATCAAAATACTATCCAAAGAAACAGATACCCGTACCGTGAAGATTTAGAGATTTTTTTGTGTGGACGATGATCAATCATTTTAAGGTAGATGAAATGAGCTCATCCATCGATTCGATGCTTACTAGTGAGGTAGTCTACATGGTTAGTGATAGAAGTTGTACTTATCTCCAAAAAAATAGCGAGCCAAAAATAAGACTTTTCGTCGTCAATTTTGTTTTTGTTTTTTTTCGTGATAACATTCTTCTTTATTTTTAGCTCAATAAAGATTAAAATTCTCTTCTTTCCTCTTACTATACGGCCCCAATTCCGTTTTTGTTGTTGTGTATAATATTTTACAAACAAAAACGCATCGAAAAACTATGCTATTGTTAGGGTTAAATTTGTGGACTCTTATTGGATTTTTCATCTGCAAACTGCATGTATGTCCAACCAAATATACCATGAATCCAAATAAATATAAGTTCCCTTAACATATTTTTCTCGTGGTGCGTATATTAATAGAAAGTATGTAAATATATAGCATCATCTATTAAAAAAAAAATTAAGATAAATAATATCAGTTAGATCTACGACCAAAGCAAAATATAGCCCACATAGTTGTGGTATAGTGGTTAATGAGACTTGAGAATATGCTAAAACACTTTTTTCAGGGTTCGAGTCTTTCTATAAACAAAAATCACATTGATGTGGAAAGTTTGGACTTCGATCTAGACATTTTACCTGGTCGTTCGATAGCAGGCGATCTTGTTATCCCGTGACATCACTCGAAAAACATTTCAAACCCGGGTCAGGTAGTCTGATTGTTCACTTGGGGAAAAATCCACTTCGATGTGTTTCTATTGGAGCTAACGTAATGAATCAATATGGTATATAAGAAAATAAAAAATAAAATATACCAAAAAAAGAAATAGCACGATTTTGGCGACAACAAGAAGAAAGAAAAAACACGATTTATTTGTGTTTAAAAACCAAATAAAAGGACAAACTTATTGTTACATATATTTATTTTTCTTGTTTGCATTTCATATGTTTTTTTGTACTCATAATAGACTACTTAAGCTGGTTCAAGGAATACTACAAAGAGAGTGAAGTAGGACCCACCAAATGACCACAAGGAGCATGGGAAGCATGTGAAGTTCACGTGAAGCCGACCCAACCGGTGGGACCAGGAACGGAGAAAATAACGAGTAAATGACCATTTTCTTCCTCAACGTTAATATCGCTCAATTATGTGTGGACCCCACTAGTACTTTTGTTCGATTTGACTTCTAATTATGGGGGTCTTCATTCTCTAATCATCACTCCTCTCCAATTATTTGGACTCCACAAATAAGTAAATAACGATGTAAAATATATACTATGATACTATTATACTATTATATATATATATATATATATATCTTTTGTTGTCAGCATATACTTTTGTCAACTATTTTCATTGCCCTAATTTATCTTCGTACTGTTTGTAATTATACATTTTGGTATATATTTTTTAGTTGAATAAAATTTGTTGATATTGTGTTATTGTTGTTGTTTTTTATTTTTCCTGAAAATGTTGTTGTTTTTTTTTATAATAAAATTGATATTGTGTTGTTTATAGCCAAGAATAGCTTGTAAGGAGTTTTGTGTACTTAGAAATAGCATCTATTTACTTGTGTCAACATATATCTTCGTGCTATTATTATTTTTACTCACATACAAAAAGCTATTTGACCAGTTAGGTATTTGTTAATATTCTTAGTTTCTTTTAACAATTTTTTTCTAAATATCAAACTAAGGAAGTGTATACTATTCTCTCCGTTTCAATTTAGTTGTCATTTTAGAGATTTTCACACAAATTAAAAAAATAATTAAATTTCTATTTTATCTCTAACTAATGCATTGTTTATTTGATATGTGTAGTTAATAAGCTAAAAATATTGGGATAAAAAATAAAAAAATTAGTCATAAATGTGCATTAAAAATACAAAACCACTAACAATATGAAACAAAAAATTAAGTGTAGAATGACAATTAATATGAACCCCATGGAGTATTATTTTGTTTTTTGTTTGTATAAAAATACAAGTTGAAATTTTTAATTTAAAAAGCATCTTTTATAAAGAAAGTACATTTCAAAGAGAAAGAACTTTTTTTTTTTTTTGAAAAAAGAGAGAGAAAGAGAAAGAACTATTTTCTAGAGAAAGAACTATTGGTTTAGTTAATTAAAAAACTGTTTATTGCGAAGCATATAAACTTATAAAGTACTACTATCAATTTTTTTATTTTTTTGCCTTGTGCCTAAAGAGTCTGGTGAAAACTGGCAGTTATGAACTTAGAAGGACATATCCACCAGTCATTATGAGCAAATATTAATGTAATCAATGCGCATAAATTTCTCCTTTTGTGGCAATTAAATTAGTGATCTTTCGGACCAAAATAAAATAAAATTAGAGATCTCATTTGACACCACGACTAGAGCTGGAAAACAAAAATCTAAACTAGTTATTTATTTAACCAAGGCAATGCTTGATACTTTGATTTGTCGAGTGGTTGTTTATTATTGCATACACGCATGGTTAAGTCACTACAAAAACAAGGTGTTTAGCATCGGATTTTTTTTGAATTAAATAACTTATTGAATTATATAAATATGTTATCATCACTTGTCATGTGATGTAAACAGTAGTGATGCAAATTAATACGTCGGTTATAGCAACTGATGCAATTATTACCATCAGTTAATATAAGTGATGCCTTCTTGTGTCGGTTAATATAACTGATATATTATATATATAACATTTTGTCTCGTTTCAAACAAATGACATATAATTTGCATCGTACTCTTTAAGTGATGGTAATTAAATAACATCAGTCCTAGAAGTGATGTTAATTTTAGTATTGGATGACACAAACGATGTGAGATCTGCTATCATTTATTTAGTTGATTTTGTAGTTATATCAGTTATAATAAGTGATTCTAGAATTCGTTTCAGCTCTCATAAATGATTGGAAAATCATGCAAAATTTAATTAATAAATGAAAGAATAATATTATTTAAAAAGTCAGTCAAAATTGATCAACCGAACAATTAAACTTAATCTTAATTTCGACTAGAATGATAAGTAAGTGTTAACTATTTATAAAGTATTTTTTCTTCCTCCCCCTACTAAGTTGTCGATGTGGGACAAAGTTTTAGCATCAATTGTAATTGATGTAATTTTTTTGAATCATTTTTATAAATGATGTTATTAAAAATATCACTTGTAATTGAAATGAAAATTAGTTTAATTACAGAATTTCTAAATTTGATTTTCTATCATTTCAATAATTGATCCAAAGTTTGTATCATTAATAAAAGTGATACAAATTACATATTTACTGTCGGTTTTTAAAACTGATGGAAATTGAGATTTTTTTTAAATCATTTAATAATTAAACGTTGTACATTGATTAATATTTACATCACTTCCTATAACTGATTTAAACATTTAAAAGTAACATCACTTGTAATTATATGACTCAAACTAATATCATTAACAAATGTGACACAAAAAACCCGATGCTAAACACTTTTTTTTGTAGTGAATATGTGTACATGACCTATACAGGCTGGGTTTTAAAAATTGACAACTACGAGAGGTGCAAATATAAAGAATCCAATCATTGTTTTCTTTACGTAAGATTCTTAAACAAATTTTACTCCGTTTATTTCATAATAAATACCTTATTAATTAGCTTTTAAATTTTGTGTCACAAAAAGTACTGTTTTTAAAACAAAGTTCCGGTTTATCCCTATTAGTAAGAGATATAACATTACGCAATGCATTAGTTAAAACTTAAGAGTACATACGAATTTAAAGTTTTCTCAATTTGTATAAAAACTCTAAATTACTCTTCTTTTTTTGGGTAAACATGCGCAAACCACGACACCATTAAAAAGACAGCCAACGTTATTAACTATCATATATGCATATGAAAAAAATTGGTTTTCTATCTATTTAAAAGAACATTAATGTGAAAAAAGGACAGGAAGGGATCGCAAACTAAAGGCAAGTTGGTTCGAGCATTACCATCTTCACGTGGAAAGGACGTGGAGCTCGAACTTCCATACTCGATTCACATAAATCAGAATCATAAGACAACGAAGCACACGTGTGTCCTCGTTTGCCCCCACTCGTGCCCCATAACGTTTTCATCTCCTCAACTACTATATCACAACAAATCTCCTCATCAAATTCGATGATCTACAACTTCTGATTTAATTCCAAGTGTCTTGTAAATTAACTGTCAATACTATATGATATGTATGTAGGACATATTATGCTAATGATTCGAGTAGTCATGAGATGACACTATCTATACATGCAATGCAAGTTTCCTCACCCGATGTTCATAATTTTACTCTACTGTCAAGGTCTACATTTTTTTGTTCTCTAATAAAACAAATTTTAAACGGTATACAAAAGCTCAAACTAATCAAATGAACTTATATATAAATAAAATTTTACGGTACGCGCACATATATTAATGAGCCACCAGATAGATTAAATTACGTAACCTAAAACAAAAAAAAAACCCTAGTGAACTAAGTATAAATTATAACCACTAAAATGTTGTAATGTTCTGGAACCATAATATATCGCTACCATATTTAATTTATCCAACAGACTTGAAACAAAAAGAATTACAACTCATTGTCTTACTAATTCGTTTGTTGTAGACTTTTTTTTCATCGAAAGTTTGGTTTTCATTCATTAAACCGATGTTAAACCAAAATTGTTTGGTACAACTTGTAAGGCTGATTTTGCCAAGAGATTGGTACAACTTGTAAGGCTGATTTTGCCAAGAGATCAACCTCTTCATTTTGCGATCTAGAGATAAACACAAACGATACATCGAGATCCATGGCGATTAGATTGATGTCTCGCATGATTCCATAGATGTCGAGTTGGAAGTTGTTGGAATTGACCAAATTTATTAGTTGCTTAGAATCGAAGGCCATTGTAAAGTGCTTGAAGTCCCCGGAGGCTGGCTGTGTTAAGGCTTTTCTCATAGTCGCTGCCTCCACCATCAGAACCGAGTCGATTTGGTGTTCTATTAAAGATCCTTGAGGCTTCACTCTCTATCTACTGTCCTTGATGATCCATCCTAGACCCTCGATCCGTCTTCCATGAAGCGTCAGAGAAGCATCAGATTTCTAGAAGTTCTGGTGGTGAATCGCAACATGATGTCATAGATAATTTATTTTGTAGTTGTGCCGCTAGCCATTCAAAGGCGTCATGAACCGCCTTGGTTATGGTCTCTGAGGTTGTAAACATTCGATTTTGGAAAACCCTTTGGTTGCGTGATATCCAGAGGGACCAAGCAATCCATGGGGCTCGTGGGCAGTCGCTGATTCCGGTTGGGGGAAGACATAGTTGCTGATCCGCTTGATGTAGGATAAATTGGAAATTGGGACTCCTCTCGGTAGTTATCTCCTCAGTGAAAGGAGCTAGCTTCCACACTTCCTGCTCAAAAAGATAGTGTAGCAGCAGATGATCAACAGTTTCTGGTTCATTGCATCGAACGCATAACGACTGTGCCATCAATCCTCTTGATGTCAGTTGTGTACCAACTGGTAATGCACCTTTCATTGCTTTCCACAAGAATAATTTGATCTTATGTGAGATATTGAGGCTCCAAACTCCTGACATCCAGTTGAAAAGTTGAAATGCTTATATCTGTTTGATTTGTTAGGTTTGGTTTATTTTCCTTTTGCCACATGATAACCTGATTTCACTGTGTAGACTCCGGAGACATTACCAAGCCAGACAATTCGGTATTCCGCATCCTTCATGCTTGGTTTCAAATGAGTTATTTATTTTTCCAGGTTTGGGAAGATCTCTTTGATTTACACAGTTGTGAACTTGTGATATACATATTGCACGATATCAATGATGTACAAATAGTATTTCTAATAAATGTTAATCTCGATGTTATAAGTTATAACAGCAAGCACAAAACTAAATCAGACTATATAAACCACGATCGGTTGCTATAATCATCAACGTGGACAAAATTAACAAAAATACAGGGGTTATATAATTTAATGGTATTGTTTCCGGAGGAATCCCTCGCACGTGCGGGTACGTGCATTTCCAAAAATAAAAATAAAATAAACAACGCATGCTTGGGAATGGGTTCGGTTCGGGGAGTGGTCCCACGTGTCTCGACCATGTGACCGGCTGAACTGGAACATGCGATTAACCGCTAAATAAAAAACGGCCATCATCATTTGCTTAATTAGATCCATAATCACTCCAAATTAATTAATTAATCTATTGCTTAAAAGCTGTGCCACACGTGCAACCTCGTCATGATCATAGATGGATTCTCAGATGATCTCTTTCCTTTATTTCATGGCTTGATTGCTTGAATTTACATATATACCCTCCATTTATCAATCAAACATTTTTTTTTTTTTCTGTAAAGACCCAGCACATCTTTACAACATTCAAATTAGAATATACATAAATTTTCTTAAGAGTGATCTTTTGTAAATGCAATTATGAGCAAACATTGGATTTTAACTTTAAATCGCAGTTATTTTGTCGTTAATTTGTATGTTGATTTAGTACCAATGATGAAAGAGTGTTTGACGAACCAGACTATGACCCAAAACGCAATACGACTAACTCGATCCAGTAGAACATAATTTATTGATTGCAATTATTAAGTTTTAATAGTAGTATAAAATAAGAAAACTAACTACTTGACTCGTTAGGACTTAGGACTATGAGTGTATATATTATACAAGATATTGCGACCAATATTTCATCAATACTCAATGGAGATTTGTAATCAAATCTCGGACATAATGATCTATATATATTATAATTATTAAGGAAGCTAAATCATTATTAATTTTATGTGGCCAAGCTGTCTTTCCCTTAAAATGATGGAAGTTGTTCCCCACAACGTATCTATAGTGATTGCTTATAATATATAGATAAATACACACATATATACACTTGTACATAATAGTGGTCCATAAGCCATTCTACGTGCAGTCAATTCCATAATATTATTATTGAATTTGATCCGCACATAAGAGGATGATACGCACATATATCTCCGTTCAAGAGTTTAATTTGATCTGTCTTTTTTGTTGATTAAAATAATAATAGATTAATTTGTACTACATGCGGTTCAAATTGATGAACAAAAAATGTAATCTGTCATGTACAGTGGTAACACATCCAAAATGAAGTGGTACATTCGATCTCCGTCGTGAAATGGAACCGACGAAATCGCCGGTGGTGCCGGATGCTCAATCTGGAGATGACTTCGTTCACGTGAATGTGGAGGAGGAGGAAGAGCATAGCAGCGATTCCAGTTCAGTGATAACCGGCGACGATTCGATCGGTGATTTTGGTGATATTGGTTGAAATTTCTGGTACACGTGTCCTTTCCCTTGTGCTGACATGTCACTCAATTGGAGAGTGCCATACATTTTTTATATAGTAGATTGTTTGATTTGAAATCATACGTACTATGTATATATATATGCCCAAACCTAATGAATAAACCTATTTAAAAATATGTAGATTAAAAAGCAAGGTGATGTCTTCACTAATGTTTTGGCTAAAATGTATAATAACACTAGAAGGTTTGTCTATGATTTTTTTTATTGTTTCCCCAATCTTGTCTAAAATTCAAATGTATATTTTCCAATGTTATTTTTAGTAGTATACCATAACAAAAAAGAAAATAATGAAATGAGCTAACTAAAATGAACTACCATATTAACAATGAGCAGTGTTCGTAGAACCTTTTTTTGTTTAAAAATTTTCTTAGTTGGAATTAAAATCGATATAACATCAGATTAAATTGTTGTAGTTAATACCAAAGTTAAAAAATTTGGTCTAATCGGCGCCTAACTGCTCAATAACTTTTTGAAACATTGAGTTCTAATAATCGTTCAATCAAATCGGTTTGTTAGTCTAGACGCTCAAAATCAATACTAATTAGTTTAATCTAAAAGTTTACAGATTTCTTGTTTCGTGTTATTAACATTTGAGTTTTAATCCCATAATACAAGACTTTATAGCAAAAAGTACGGAGTTTAAAAACAAAATAAATTTTATTTTATTTTTGTTTTTATAACATTAAAAGTATTAGTATTTATTATCTAATAAAAAATGTATTAACCAATAAAAAAAATGAGAAGTTTCAAAAAAAGAAAAAAAACATTTGGGTTTTGATTGTTTTAATCTTTCACGCAAGGGGTGATTTTGCGCCAATTTAAAGGTTTTGGTCTTTTATTTGGATGATCAAAAAGGTTTCGATGAGCCCATTAAGGCCCACTTATTTACCACTCACTAATCACTAATCACTAATCACTAATCAGTCAAAATACAAAAAAAAACGACTACTAATCACTCACTAATCACTAAACAGTCAAACAAAAGAAGAAAAACGAACAGAGCAAAGTCAACTTCGTAAAAGCGAATGGAGTCGACTCTTCTACTTCCGATCATTGACCTTTCGTCGCCGGACAAAATCTCCACCGCACAATTGATCCGCCGGGTATTTTTCCTCACCTCCATCTCTCTCTCTCTCTCTGGTATATGTATTCTGGATCTACATTATATAGTCACTCTGTTTTTCGTTTCTTTTCACTTGTTGAATCGATTGACTAAAAATGGGTTTTTTTTTTTTTTTTTTTTAATCTTTTCGTTTGATCGATCTACTTGACCCTTTACGATTTAATGAAGCAAATCTGGTTGTCGTTATCGTTTGAAGGAGATCTTGTGTGGTTTTATCAGACTGTGTTTGATCTAGACATGTCTCTCTTTGCTTATAAAGTGTTTGATGTTATGTCTGTAAGGCATGTCTCGATCATGGATTCTTCTATCTGATGAATCATGGTGTTTCGGAAGAGATGATCGAGAAGGTGTTGAGAGAGAGCAAGAACTTCTTCTCTCTTCCACTTGATGAGAAGATGGTAATGGCTCGCAGTGATCTTCGAGGTTACTCACCTTTATTCGACGAGAAACACGAATCTTCCTTGACCTCCAAAGGTTGATCCTCTAATGAAGTAAATTTAGTGATTGATTTCTAGTATTGGGTTTGGTTGGTGATTTAAGCTTCTTTTTTGTTTTTTTGTATCAGGTGATTCCAAGGAGATGTTCACTTATGGATCTTCACAAGGAGTTTTGGGTCAACTTTACCCTAATAAGTGGCCTTCTCAAGGTAACAACACTTCTTGCATTATCTTGAATTTCTTCTTTTGTTTATGTTGATTGTTACTCCTTTTAATCTTATGGTTTTATGGATGTTTATAGATCTTTTGCCGCTTTGGAGACCGACCATGGAATGCTACTATAAAAATGTCATGTAAGTAGCACTAAACATTACTACTTACAGTCGAAACTTCTTCGCTTACTCTTAGAGTTAGAGCTAGGCTCAAGTTTTAAAACCGTATGGTTAAAATGAATGAACAGCTGTGTTTACTCCAGAACTATATACATTCCATTGTTGTTTCCTTCTTGTATATGGTTCTTTTGCAACTCGTTATTCCAGTTGTCGCTTCTCAGGGATGTTGGCAGGAAATTGTTTCGTTTAGTGGCTTTGGCATTGAATTTGGAGGAAGACTTCTTTGAACGAGTGGGAGCGTTAAATGATGAAGCACCAGTTGTTCGCCTGTTACGTTATCCAGGTCTGTCACTAAATCTTGTTAGCATTTTGGAGATAGAATTAATGGCAAATGAGTAAGTGATTGAGGTTTCTTCCTTGTCACTCATATACAGGGGAGTTAAATCCATCTGGTGAAGTAACATGTGGGACCTCTGCTCATTCAGATTTTGGAATGATAACTCTTCTTGCAACAGACGGAGTTCCAGGGCTTCAAGTATCATCTCATAATTCCTAAAGTTGCTTATCAAAGCGATAGTTTCTTCTTCTCCTTCACTGTTCTAACAATGTTTACGTACTAAAAGGTTTGCAGGAATAAAGATAAAGAACCAAACGTTTGGGAAGATGTCCCTGGGATTGAAGGGTAAGTAAGGATGCTTTGATTGACACTATATAAAGTAAGGACCAAAACTTACGAGGATTTTATGTGAATAACCGCAGTGCTTTTGTTGTTAACATCGGCGACCTGATGGAGAGATGGACTAACGGGCTTTTCCGGTACCAAAAATGCATAAAATCCGAACTTTTGAATTTGGAGTTTCATCTCAGGAATTAATTTGATTTCAGACCTCTGTTTTTTGTTTTGTTTTATAGATCAACACTGCATAGAGTGGTGTCAGTTGGAAAAGAACGTTACTCGGTACAATGTTTGCTTTTAAATCAAGTCTCGGTGTCACTAATCACATTATCGTGACATAGTAAACGATTAAATGTTGTTGATTTAATTTGTTGAAGGTGGCCGTATTCCTCGATCCAGACCCAAACTGTGTTGTGGAGTGCTTGGAGAGCTGTTGTAATGAAACATCTCCTCCGAGGTATACTATATAACTCTCTTGATTTGTGCTTTAAACTTTTGAGTTTGTTTGTCTTTTGATTTTGTGCGTTTTTTAAAAAGTTTTGGTCTTTAAACCAAAAAAGGTTGATTAATTTAAAAAAATTGTTGCCTCAGGTTCCCACCGGTCCGGACCCAAGACTATTTCCACGAACGATTCAGTCAAACCCTATCTTCGTATTCCACTGGCCTCAAAATATAATATGAGAAGCTTGAGCAATTCGAACAAATCGGGGTTCACATATCCTAGTGATTCCGCCGGCCTGATGTCTTATAATCTGTATTCAATTCTGGGAATGTGTGTGTGTGTTTTGGTGTGGTTTGGTTTATTATCTTTCACTTCGTTTCGGGTCGTGCGTGCTATGTTTTTTATTGAAATCTACTCGTGTGTGTGTGTGTTTATTTGCGTGGAACTGTTTGGTTTCTCTATATTCGTATAAGCCAAAGCCAATGTCATTTGCTTATTTGTAGAAATGAAACCTGACGATATGAGCCTTATGTTCACAATAGGTTAATTTTGTGATGCCACATTTTTTTTCATTGAGGCCCACTACTTCATTTGGATTCGGATTCAAGTTCCACTTCGAAAGTTTAGACAAAGGCGATCTCTTCTTGTTGATAAACTATTGGTTTTGTTTATGTGTGTAAGGCATGTTTGGACAAACGTATTTTTTAGTCTCCCGTTAGAGGAGAAGATGTCTTTACTCCACCATGATTTGTTGGGTTATAATCCCATTGTACGCCGAGAAACTCGATCCATCTTTGACCTTAATCAAAAGGACTATACTTTAAATTCTTGTATTTAGGGTTTGTTTCTCATGTTTAGAGTTTAGTTTTGAAAGTTTACTTTTTTTTTTGAAAACATGAGGTAATTTGAAAACAGAGTGAGTGTAGCCGTCGAGTAGCCCACTCACCAGGTTTTCTAATGGGCCTAAAGCGTGACACCATTTTGAATGATCAAATGAGAGTGGTTAGTAGTCCACAACTAAAGTTTCCATTTTAGTTGTGGTATTTTTGGAAAAAATAATTTCAATAGTACTTTCTCCGTTTCAAAATAGTTGTCATTGTAGCCTTAATTTTTTGTTTCATATTACTTGTCATTCTGCAATTTCAATGCACATTTATGACTATTTTTTTCATTTTTATCCCTACCTTTCAGCTTATTAATTACTCATATCAAATAAAACATTATATTAATTAGGGACAAAACAGATTTTTAATATGTTTTCTTAATTTGTGTAAAAAACTCCAGAATGACAATTATTTTGAAACGGAGGGGGTATATCTTTGAGAATAGTCTTTGTTTTATTCTTTCACGCAAGTGGTGGATTCGGCGCCAATTTTTAAGGTTTTGGTCTTTAATTATAACCAAAAAGGTTTGGATGAGCTCATTAGGGCCTACTTCTTCACCTCTAAGATCAGTTTAAAAACACGACCAACGCAAATTAGTCCATTTAGTAAAGAGAATGGAGTCGTCTTCTCTTCTACTTCCGATCATTGACCTTTCATAGCGGGACAAAATCTCTACTGCACAATTGATCCGCCGGGTATCTCTCTCTGTTTTATGTATTTTGGCTCTCTGTTTTTTTTTTCCTTTCCATTTTCACTTGTAAATGGATCAACCAAAAATGATTATGATTTTTTTTTTATCATCAATCACTATATATTAAATCAATTGCGACCGATTGGATGGTTTTCCTGACGGACAACCCCAAACGGAAATGTCTGACTTACATGAGAGAATACATAACCTCGTGCTCGAGCTTCCTTTGCAATAGAGTCGGCCCGGACATTACTACTACGTGGAATATGAACTAAATTAAAAGATACAAAAGATTGTCTTAACATAGTGAACCAGTTAAGCTCCGCACTAAAAGCTGGCCAATCAAGTGGATGCATATTCATAGAAATCAGACTTGCACAGTCCGTCTCAATCCTTACTGAGGATAGTCTCCTCTCGCTTAGGCATTCCATCGCCCAAAGCAGTATGTCAAATTCAACATGAAGTGCCGAGATGCTTTGTCAACATCCTCTCATGCCGAAAGTAAGGAGGCCCGTATAGTCTCTTAGGCACCACCCTAGTCCACTGACCGGACCATGATCGATCCAAGATGCATCAATCTGACATGTCGAGAATTGGAGGTTCCGGGGAGATAAACCATGTGAGTCACCCTGAAGGCGTAAATCTTCTGCTTCTTCTTCTTCTTCTCTTTGATTAGCGATACTCCAACTCTTTGCCTCGAGGGTCGCTGTCTGGAGAGTATACCGTGGGGATATTGTTTTTCCGTTGAACACTTTATCATTTCTGGCCTTACCAGAGGATCCAGGGGAAAGATTTCCTTTGAGACTCGGATAAACCGATCTCGTTTGTTGGCAAGAATAGGAAGTCCATATTCTGGAATAAAGAGGTATTCGGGAAGAAATCCGGAGAGGACGGGAAAAATGATTATGATTATGAGTAGTACTTGTTGCATCAATCAACCAAAAATGGGTTTATCTTCTTGTTTGATCGCACTACTGGGCATTTACGTAGTTTTCATAATGGTTGGAAGGAGGCCTACCACGGTTTTATTATCAGACCATGTTTGCTTGAGTCATGTCTCTTTTTCTGATAAACTGTTTGATGTTATTATTTCTCTAAGGATGTCTAGAACATGACATGATTCGTTATGTTCTTCTTCTGCTAAGTTTTTTTTTGGGGTGTAATTGATGGATAGAAGTACTGGTTTCCGAAAATAGGGTTTAAGGCTTTTTGGGGTAAAATCCGTTGTTGTTTGAAATATTATTTTTTCCAATTTTTAGGCATGTATCGATCATGGATTCTTCTATCTCATGAATCATGGCGTTTCAGAAGAGGTGAATAAAAAAGTGTTCAGGGAGTGTTCTCTCTTCCTCTTGATGAGAAGATGATGTTGGCTAGCAGTGCTATTTGAGGTTACTCACCTTTATACCACGAGAAACACGAACCGTCCACGACCTCCAAAGGTTCTTATATCAACACATGAAAATTGCTTGATTTCTCTCATGAACAAAGAACACGTTGGTGATTTAAGCTTCTTTTTTTAATAAGGTGATTCCAAAGAGATGTTCACTTTCGGACCTTCAGAAGGAGTTTTGGATAAACATTACCCTAATAAGTGGCCTTCTCAAGGTAAACACTTCTTGCATAATCTCGAATTTCTTCTTTGTTTATCTTGATTGTTACTCCTTTTAATCTTATGGTTTTATGGATGTTTATAGATCTTTTGCCGTTTTGGAGACCAGCCATGGAATGCTACTATAAGACCATCTCCATAGGGAGGTTCTTCATGAGGGGTTCTACAACAAAAATACTAATATAAAATAGAGTGGGTATCTTAAATAGTTGAGAATTCCTATACTTTTGATAGGGGTTCTCAACTATTTAAGATACCCACCCTATTTTATATTAGTATTTTTTGTTGTAGTACCCCTCATGAAGAACCTCCCCATAGGGATGCTCTAAGAGTATCATGTAAATAGCACTAAACATTATTATGTTTTTGTTTTCGAAACTCTTTCGCTTTCGCTTAGAGTTAGAGCCATGGGAAAACCGCGTGGTTAAATTGAATGCCACTCATGTTTACTCTAGCACCGTACAACTAATTTTTTCGTTTGTTGATAACCTCAAAATTCGGATTTAAACCTTAATCTTCGTGGGTCCGGAGTTAATCTTTAATTTATTTTCTTTGAAAATATCCTTCCTCCTAACTAATTCTTCCATTGTTGTTTCCTTCTAGTATAGTGGATCGTCATGTCATTGTTCTTGTTTTAATGTTTTTGGTTGCTTTTAAGGGATGTTGCCCGAAAATTGCTTTCCCTAGTGGCTTTGGCATTGATTTTGGGGGAAAACTTTGAACAAGTGGGAGCATTAAATGATGATCAAGCAACAATTGTTCGCCTCTTATGTTATCCAGGGGAGTTGTATTCATCTGGTGAAGTAACATGTGGGGCCTCTGCTCATTCAGATTTTGGAATGATAACTCTTCTTGCAACAGACGGAGTTCCAGGGCTTCAAGTATCATCTCATAATTCCTAAATTTTCTTATTGAATCGCTTATTCTCCGTCATTGTTCTAATAATGTTTACAATACTAAAAGATTTGCAGGAATAAAGATAAAGGACCAAGGGTTTGGGAAGATGTCCCCGGCAGGGTAAGTAAGGATGCTTTGATTGACACTATTTATATAGTAAGAACTAAAACTTATAAGAGCATCCCCATTGCACAAATATTAGGGGATGCTTAACAATAAAGAGAATAATTTTTTTTTTAAAATCAGATAGAATAGGAGAGAGTCGGGTCTCTGCAAAGACATTTTTCTTCCATAAGACACCATATGTGTCCGTTCGATATTGGTTGTCTTTAATTAATTTTTTCTTCGTTTTATTTGAGAAATTTTTTGTTTTCTCACAAAAGACCCCAATTACCACGGCTCTGGGAAAAAATCTCAGACTCGTTTCATTTTTTTTACTCGGCGAGCTTGTGAAGAAGAAATTGGTGATTCATCGCCTTCGATCACTCCCAGGTATCGTCTTGTTCCCTCGTTCTTCGCCTTCATTTTCTGGTTATGATTTTTTCGTTTTCTTTCTATGAATGTTCATTCTACCTGCAATTTTGTGGATCTCCATATTAGCCGTTTTCTAAATTTCGCGATCCTGTTTCCTGAATTTGATCTGTTTGTGTTGATTTTGATTCCACAGTTATGTATTTCGATTATGTGCCTCTGATTCTCTTAGATCCGTTGGATCTGCGGAATTTCATCGGAATTCTTTACATATTATACTAAAAACACATTTTCTATTTAAATTATTTTTTTATTGTAAAGACACCCATATTTAAAGATCACCAATGGAAAGAGAGAAATGAATACAAAATTAATGAGGATGTTTAGATTAAATTAATATTAAATTTAATATTAAATTATGCTTAAAATACTTTTTAGGAGATGACCAATGTGGATGGTCTAAGGGTTCATGTGAAAAACCGTAGTGCCTTTTATTGTCAACATCGGTGACCTTATGAGGAGATGGACTAACGGGCTTTTCCAATACCAAAAATACAATGAAATCCAAAATTTTAATTTGATAGAGTGTTATTAGTTTGTGTATTTTAGTTGATTTGTAAATCTATAGTAAAGTTTTATCTCTGGAATACATTTGAATAAACCGGAGTTCACAACCTTATAATTTGTACTATTATTTCCAGCTGATGTTATTGTAATCTATATTCAATACTAAAGTTTCTCACTGTTTTGTTTCTATGGGAATTAAATTGTTTTGGAATAAAGAGGTTTAAATTGTGATTGACATTTTGGTGAGCCCATTAAGGCCCATTACTTCATTTGTAGATAATTTATCATTCCTTCATTAGTCAAAGCAATGAAAAGCAAAATCAATTTCGAAACAGAGAGGAGAATGGAGACGTCACTTCTACTTCCGATCATCGACCTTTCTTCGCCGGAAAAAATCTCCACCGCAAAATTGATTCGCCGGGTTCTTCTTCACCTCCATCCCTCTCTCTCTTTCTGTTATTTGTTCTGATTCTATAATAGTAGAGTAGAGACTGCTTCTTCTTCTTTTTCCCAGAAATTCTTTGTACTTTTCCAGTCTCACTCGATTTGTCGCGGATAGTAAGTGATTACGAAGATAGGAGTACCAATTAACGAAGATGGGTTTATCTTTTTTGTTTGATGATTTTGAGTATCGCCTTGTGTGGTTGGTTTGCTTGAGAGTTGATGTCTCTATGGACTATGATTGTTGATAAACTGTTTGGTGTTGTTTATGTGTGTAAGGCATGTTTGGAACATGGATTCTTCTATGCCAAGAATCATGGTATCTCGGAAGAGTTAATGGAAAGTGTTTTTGAGGAGAGCAAAGGCTTTTTTAATCTCCCTGTTGAGGAGAAAATGGCTTTACTCCGACGTGATTTGCTTGGTTATACTCCGTTGTACGCCGAGAAACTCGATCCGTCCGTGACCTCTATAGGTTGGTTATGTTGTTTGTAGCATTGCATATGGGATTGTTTTCTTGCTGAAGTTGATGTCTTCTTTTTGTTAGGTGATTCCAAAGAAAGCTTTTATTTTGGCTCTTTGGAAGGTGTTCTTGCTCAACGTTACCCAAATCAATGGCCTTCTCAAGGTAATTTCTTACTATACCTGTTTCATTAATCGGTTTTTGATCGTCTCTATCTCTCTCACTGGTTATGCTGTATGTGAAGATCTCTTGCCATCATGGAGGCAAACCATGGAATGTTACTACAAGCATGTCCTGTAAGCAACTGCTCTTTTCTCTTCTTTCCGAAAAGTGCAGCTCAACTAAAACACTCCCATATTGTTTTCATGGATCAATTTGGTAGTAGTGGTTGATATTTTGCTTTGCAGGTCAGTAGGTAAAAAATTGCTCGGCTTGATTGCCTTGGCATTGGATTTAGATGAGGACTTCTTCGAACAAGTTGGAGCTTTGAATGATCCTGCGGCAATTGTTCGCCTCTTACGCTACCCAGGTATCTATGTACATCAAATTCTGGTTGGATTGATATTAATCTTAATGAACCATAGTGAGAATTAGATCTTCACATAGTAAAGGAGCATTTAGCTAAAATTATGTAATCAGTGGAACATCAAGCCAGGAGTTCGAGTCAGGTTTTGATCTCTGCTCTTCTTATATGATATTAGGTGAAGTGATTTCGTCAGATATAGAAACATATGGTGCCTCAGCTCATTCGGATTATGGAATGGTCACTCTTCTTTCGACTGATGGAGTTCCCGGACTTCAGGTAAATACCGCTTGTAATTCGCGTCGTATTCTTCTCCTTTAGTAACCTTATGTACTTGTGCAATCTTAGGTTTGTAGAGACAAATCGAAACAACCACGCATTTGGGACGATGTCCCTGGAATTAGTGGGTAAGTCTAACTTTTTGCGACTGAATTTTCAAGATTTGTTAGAAATAATTGTTGAAACTCCGGCGGGGACTTTGTATGTAAACCGTACAGGGCGTTTATAGTCAACATTGGTGATATGATGGAGAGATGGACCAATGGACTCTTCCGGTAAAACTTTATTAATCAAGTGAGTTTGGTTTATCAGTTTTGTTTGAAATCAAAACATGTTGTGTTTTTTTTTTTGTTTGTAATGGATTTAGGTCTACATTGCACAGAGTAATGCCTGTGGGAAAAGAACGTTACTCGGTAACTAATTTTTTTATTTTTTTATAATTTCTATACAAATTGATAAAGTTTTTGATCAAAGTAATGAATTTAAGAAGTTTTGTGTAGGTGGTGTTCTTCTTGGATCCCAATCCAGATTGTAATGTGGAATGCTTGGAGAGTTGTTGCAGCGAAACTTGTCCTCCAAGGTATTTATTCTTGGATTTCTCAGTCCTAGACAGGGTTTAGTGGCTAAATCGCATATTTATTAAATTTTTGGTCTTGAATGGTAAAAGAACAAAAGTTTGAATCCTTTTCTCGTATTATTCAATTTTTATTGGTGCAGATATCCTCCTATCCTCGCCGGCGACTACCTAAAGGAGCGTTTCAGGCTAACATACGCCACCTCCTAGTCTGGCTTTTGAGTTTTTTTTTTGTTCTGTTATTATATGTATATATTTTTTTGTTTCTGATATACTAAAATGTAAGTATGTAGAAAAATAATAGTATTAAGTATTAACATACGTTGTGCTTTAAAATAATGTGTTCAAAATTGAAGTTTGATTTGTCTTTCTTAAAATAATTAGTCAGTCAAAGATAAAAAAAAAAAAAAAAACTAAAAACTGTTGAACTTGAAAGAGAGTTTACGTATTTCGACCATATTAACACGTGGCCATTAACATTGGTTTATGCTAAAAATACCGTCTTATTCAATTATAGCCTTGTTTTTTTGTTACAACTATAATACAAAACGATAACGATTACCTACACGCATTTCTGACGTCATAATAACAAAACATTAAATGTAAAAAAAAAATAACAAAACATTTTCTTCTTTTTATCAATTTTTTTGTTGTTGTGTCATCTTCTTCACCACCATGCTTCGGATGCATCAGCCATCATGCATGCATACATTTTTTTTTTCCCATATTTAATTATTTTTTTACGGTCGAAGTCACAAGAAAATATGTTTATTTTACAGACGGTTGGATTATATATTAACATATGATATTACGGTTGTATTTTATTTTAATCTTGGTCTTTATAAATTAATAATTTATAATTATACGTACCATGGTGGTCAACACAAAATTATACATTCCATACGTTCCACTTCTCTTTTTTTCGTTATTCATTGAATAATAATTACTCTTAATTGGAAAAAAATCCAATATTTATTCATTTTCCACGTGAGTTTCCTTTTATACTATATGTCTATAGTGAGACCAAGACTGGATCTGAGATAAAATCCGAAATATCAATTTTTTCTTTTTCTTTTTCTTTTTAAACCGTCAATTTCTTTCTTTTCAATTACAGAAAAAGAAAAATAAAATAAAAAATATATATATATATATATATATATATATATATATATCTTTATCTACCAACTACTTCTGCAATTAAATCGGTAGAGGCATTGGCTCTGCAATTGTGCGTCTTTGTTTATCTTTGGGAGAGAAAAAAAAAAAAATCATTTCTCTGAGTTTTCTCGGGAAAAATTGCAGTGTTTAGCTACTAGATTCTGGTTTTTGAAAATCATGGAGGGAGTTGATCACCTTGCCGATGAGAGGAACAAGGCGGAGTTCGACGTCGAGGAGATGAAGATCGTCTGGGCTGGTTCTCGCCATGCTTTTGAGGTTTCCGATCGAATTTCTCGCCTCGTCGCCAGCGATCCGGTGAATTCTCTCGATCCTCGTTTGTTTTCCGATATTTGATTTCGTTTTGGATTTCCAGAAATTGTTTATGTCTGAGATTAGGATTAGGATTCGGATTAGGGATTTTTCTGTGTTGTTGGATTTGTGAATTTATAGATTTTCGTTGTCTTTTATAGGTTTTTGAGAAAAGCAATCGAGCTTTGTTAACTAGGAAGGAGCTGTTTAAGAGCACGTTGAGGAAATGTGCTCATGCCTGGAAGAGGATTATCGAGCTTCGACTCACCGGTATGATTTGTTATTATGGTTTCAAAGTTATGTTCTGAGTTTCTTTACTGTGAAATTGCTCATGTGTTCTTTCATTTTGTGTTGTTGGTTTCGTTACAGAGGAAGAAGCAGGTAGAATGAGGTTCTTTGTGGATCAGCCTGCCTTTGTGGATCTTCACTGGGTACGTTCCTGTGACTCGTTTATCGATTGGTTATAATTTATTTCGACGCTTCTCGAGACTGCGTTTTGATTTGTGGTTTGTGTTTGTCTTCTCTAGGGAATGTTTGTGCCTGCTATTAAGGGGCAGGGCACTGAGGAGCAGCAGCAGAAGTGGTTATCGCTGGCGAATAAGATGCAGATTATTGGGTGTTATGCACAAACTGAGCTTGGTCATGGCTCAAATGTTCAAGGTCTTGAGACAACCGCTACATTTGATTCCGAGACAGATGAGTTTGTCATTCACAGTCCAACTCAGACATCATCCAAAGTGAGTAAAACCTAGAAACTTTTGGTTGAGTATGCACAATCTCTTAGTTGTGTAAGATTCTTTTGTTGATTGTTGAATAGTGGTGGCCTGGTGGCTTGGGAAAAGTTTCTACCCATGCTGTTGTTTACGCCCGTCTGATAACTGACGGCAAAGACTACGGTGTCCATGGTAAGTACTTGGAAAAAAATTCCTAGGATTTTCTTTGTTCGATCTTTTCGTGCTCCGGTATTGATTGCTTAAACTTCCTCTTCCAGGATTCATCGTGCAACTGCGTAGCTTAGAGGATCATTCCCCTCTTCCGAATATAACTGTTGGTGATATTGGGACAAAATTCGGAAATGGGGCATACAATTCAATGGACAATGGTTTTCTTATGTTTGATCATGTTCGCATTCCGAGAGATCAAATGCTCATGAGGTTCTCTTTCTTACCCTTTTTGGTCTTATATGAATAAGCATTCACGATGTACTGATAGTCCTAGAGGAAACGGCTCGTGCTTATATACAAGCTTATGGTTGTGCATTTTCCTCCTCTTCTGAACATTTCAGGCTGTCAAAAGTTACAAGGGAAGGAAAATATGTGCCATCGGATGTTCCAAAGCAGCTGGTTTATGGTACTATGGTGTATGTGAGGCAAACAATTGTGGCAGATGCTTCCAATGCACTGTCTCGAGCAGTTTGCATAGCTACAAGGTACAGTGCAGTGCGGAGGCAGTTTGGCGCACATAATGGTGGCATTGAGACACAGGTATTCATTCAAATCCCGTTTCATATTCAAGGATACCAATGGTTGTGAATTTGTGATCATAAGAAATTCAAAGTATTTTTAATTAGAAGAACTTTGCTAGTCTGATTTAGGCAAATTTGTCTGTTAGTTTCTGTTGTATTGTTTTTCTTCAACTTGGTTGTGTGGAGTTTTTTCTTAACTCATGAACTTTTGGTGATTGTTCTGAGGGCTCTGTATGTTGTAATCACAGGTGATTGATTATAAAACTCAGCAGAACAGGCTATTTCCTCTGTTGGCATCTGCATATGCGTTTCGGTTTGTTGGGGAGTGGCTGAAATGGCTGTACACGGATGTAACTGGAAGACTGCAGGCCAGTGATTTCACAACATTGCCTGAGGCTCATGCATGCACTGCAGGATTGAAGTCTCTCACTACTACAGCCACTGCGGTATGCTCTAGAGCTGATCCTTAATGGTCACTCTGGTCGGTTTTGTTTATCTATGGGGACGTTCGTTCACATATTGGAAAATGTGTTCCCTCCTTGACGTGGTCTTGGAAGTGTATTCAGACTTGAAAATTCAGCTTAATCTCACTGTTGGGTGCAGGATGGTATCGAAGAATGTCGTAAGCTATGTGGTGGACATGGCTACTTGTGGTGCAGTGGGCTTCCTGAGCTGTTTGCTGTTTATGTTCCTGCATGCACATATGAAGGAGACAATGTTGTGCTGCAACTACAGGTAGTTATTAAGTTTATGTATCAAGTGCGAGCTCTTTTCACTTACTAGATGAATATGCTAGTTTGAATAGATTTATTAGCACGTGGCTCTTCTTCAGCTTATGGCTGCGAGTTTTGGATTTTTTTTCAGGTTTTTGTGAGTTTCTCTTGTTTCACATTCTTTTGGCTTTTGACATCTGAAATTTGTTTTTCTGGCTGATATGTGAAACACTTTTGAAACTTTTGATTCATTATATTTTCCAAACTATGCCCCCTTGCCATTTGTGGTCATTTACATTATTGTTGAAAATTGCGTTTATAGGTTGCTAGATTCCTCATGAAGACAGTCGCCCAGCTGGGTTCTGGAAAGGCTCCTGTTGGCACAACGGCGTATATGGCTAGGGCAGAACATCTTTTGCAATGTCGTTCTGGTGTTCAAAAGGGTGAGTGTCCTAGTTTATTTGTTTTTTCCTTCTTCCTACTACAGTAAACTAATGACAAATCCTCAATGTGATTCCCGAGTTAATGATGAAGTTAATTTTATTCGTTGGGTATGTAGCTGAGGATTGGTTAAACCCTGGTGCGGTACTTGAAGCTTTTGAAGCAAGAGCTCTGAGAATGGCTGTTGCTTGTGCCAAAAATCTCAGCAAATTTGAGAATCAAGAACAAGGTACTCTCTTCTTACTCCAAATTATGATTTGTAAAAGATAAGCTTCAAATTTGTGGGCGAATCCGGCAAATTGGTCACCATGTCAGACCTTAAGCCAAAGAACCAAAATCGACAAATTTTTCTCACATATTCCTCGTTGTTTGCAGGATTCTCAGAGCTCTTGGCTGATCTGGTTGAGTCTGCAGTTGCTCATTGCCAATTGATTGTTGTTTCCAAGTAAGCTCCTGAGTTATCACTTATCGAATACTTAAGTGATTCTCTCGGGTCAGCTCCTGAGTTTCGCCTATTATGTCTCGGTTATAGGTTCATAGCGAAACTAGAGCAAGATATAGGAGGCAAAGGAGTGAAGAAACAGCTGAATAACCTGTGTTACATTTACGCTCTCCATCTCCTTCACAAACACCTCGGCGATTTCCTCTCCACCAACTCCATCACTCCCAAACAAGCCTCTCTCGCCAACGACCAGCTCCGTGCCTTATACTCTCAGGTCCTTCTTTTTCATCTCTCTCTGCATTTGGTTCCTTTAAAAAGCTGAATTTTAACATTTTGTGTGTTTTAGGTCCGTCCTAATGCGGTTGCGCTAGTGGACGCCTTCAATTACACTGACCATTACTTGAGCTCGGTACTGGGGCGTTACGACGGTAATGTGTACCCGAAGCTGTTTGAGGAAGCGTGGAAGGATCCATTGAACGACTCAGTGGTTCCAGATGGGTACCAGGAATACATCCGACCTTTGCTTAAGCAGCAACTTCGTAACGCGAGGCTCTGAAGAGTTCTTGTTATTGTTTTGAATAAAATTCGCCGGTTTAAAAACTGGCGATACTCTTATATTTATATATATGTAGCAATGTAACAGGCTGTTTACGGTCGTCATCTGTCGAAATTGAGTATTTAAACGAAACATTAATACATTGATCGTCTTTTTTTTTTTTTTTTTTTTTTTTTACCAATTTGGTATGTGTATTGAAAAACGACGGAATTTGTTTCTTATGTAATAAACCACTGTGACTTTCTTCTCCTCGTCAATGAAGAACCTATCCAATTAAACTCAAAACCAGTTAATAGTGTCAAATCCACCACCAAAACTTATTCCACTGACACTACGTCGGGTTCAATCTTAGTTGTAATCCAAATCTCCAAAATATCATATGATAGTTTGGAGATTTGGATTACAACTAAGGTTGAACTCAACGTATTTAATAACAGAGGACTGATAAGGCTTCCAAAACTCACAATACATTTGTAAACAAAAATATTCCTAGTCGTCAAATAGAGAGGAACATAATGGGCAAAGGTTGTAGCTGCAAATCGATAGTACAAGAAGATCAAGGCTCTTAGGTGTATACTTGGTATATATAACCCTAATTCAATATGGGCTTAGTAAGTTAATAAGGGATTGACAAAGGATATTGAATTATATCTAGTGTGATAATTGGGCTTCAGAGAACTTATGCTTCACCTAAATCATAACTCAAATGGATATGTGGGATGTTTTTAATTTGGGTTCGTAATTTGAGGGAGGTTATTGGTTAGATAATTTCACTATTTTTTCAAATAAAAATGTTTTTTTCAAAGCTAAAAATATGTTACAAATACATTTTTTTAAAGCTAAAAGTATATACATTTTTGTCAACCAAGTTACATGTTCTATATAAAAATAGTTTGCCTTATTTTTGATTAATATTTAATCTTCTTTTTTTATTTTTGGAGTAGCAGAAAAACAAAATTATGGTTGCCGCCAGAATGGACGCCAACCGAAGAAGAACTATGGCAAAAAAGTGTTCCTTAGATCTATCGTTTTTTCTTTTTGCCGGTTTTTAGAAAGTAATTTTATCTTTCAATAATTGATAGTTTGTAATGAAGAGTTTTTGTTTTTAATTTTCTGTTCATCAATAATTTTCTTTTCATGCTAAGAAGTAAGAACTAATTGGTGGGATCCAGTTTTTTTAATATTATATGAATAAACCAGAAAATTTTGGACCATTAAAAGTCCATACTATATATACTATGTTTTTGCAATGGCCAATATAATTCGAATTCAGTTATATACATCAAGTTATATTGTTTGTTAATTTATTACTTAGTAATTTAACCCTTCAATTAACTTGAATGTAATATGAAAATCCTAAGGAAGAAATAAAATTGTTTTCAGAAAGAAGTTTGCTTAAACATGCATTTGAAGTATTCAGGATTGTGCTTTGTTTCAATTAGCATCACTTGTCGACATAAAACTTCCAGACCTTTATATTTATTAAGCATTTAATAACCGAATTAGGTAGGTGAATTAATATAGTGCAAACTAATGTTTTGGTTGTAATCTTCTTTATCAACCAACTGTTTTAAAAAAATTAAAACAATTTCAAAAGTGGCATTCATATTTCATTGTCTAATAATGGTTAGTAGTTATAGTGTATAGTAATTATAATTAAGACATCCAAACTGAATTTGCTTCTTTTTTTTCGTCATCAAGCTAATTTGACAATCTACACACACACACACACACACACACACACACACACACACACACACACACACACACACACACACACACACACACATAAATATAGAGTTTTTTAAACACATAACTGTATACATATGGATGTGTATTAATGCATGTATTCCTCTTTAGCAAATTATTCGTTGAAACAGAAAAAAACATAAATTATTCGTTGAAACAGAAAAAAACATTAGCAAAATGTTATAGTAACAAAAAGGGTCTTTCAAAATAAATACATACTAATTTTCGTTTATCACCGATATACAAATGTTTAAATCAATTTTGGGTCTCTGGACATGTTATTTCACGGTCTTCTGTGTATACCATATATTCATCTTCAAAAATAGTGGGAGAATACATGGTAAGGATTTCATCTACTGAAAGAAGATGCATATCCACACCAAAGTTGATGTTTTCGGGAGGAGCGTTTGGTGGTTGTCCTAAGTGAGATGATGGATTAATTCATATGTATCATTATCAAGATGGTCTCTGTAAGGACGATAAAGAATTTTCCTTTTGAAAACTCTTTGATGTTCAAGTCAGGCAACAATCAGATGGATTGTGTTTATTAGTATGTGCGTGGGTTAAGTGTGAAGCCTCGTCCGAAGACCAAAGTCTTAGTCTGGTTGGGTGTTTAAGGGTAGAAGAGATAATCCTGATAAGAAAAATGAGGTTGAAACTCTCTTTATAAAAATTGAACCAAGAAGGATCCTCCCATAACGCATTACTCATCGTGAATATTTTTAAATACATCTTTCCACCGATTGCCTATAGATAGACCGTGTTTGTCATGTGTTTTGCAACCAGAACCGGTCCTGAGCCCAAACAAAGCAAACTTGGACTTGCGGTCCTGTTTTAAATATATATTATTTCGGCCATTATTTCCCATAAATCGGTCGGCTAATGGTAAAGACTCTTACAAAAACTCTTGACATTATCGGTCTATGTTATCAAGGTAAAAAAACAAGAGTCTTACATAGAAAAAATCTCAAGAGTCTAGGACCATCTGTAACCGTGAAACTCTTGATGATTCTTAAACTAATATTTAGTATTAAAATATTTGAGACTTTTAAATTTTTTTTCTAATTTAACTGTTAGACTAACCTAAAATTTTTTCAATCTCTCTCCCCTTTGATTCTCGTCCTCTCTCTCCATCTTCGTCTCTCCCATTGATTTCTCAAGGTTTCTTTTATCTGGATTTCGCCTGAAACCGACGAGATGGCGACTATGGATCCGGAAGGGATCGATTGAGTTCGTAAAACCATCTCTGATCGATCCCTTCCAAATTTCACTGGCAAAGAAAAGAAGAGAAAAAGATTTTCTTGCATAAAAAAAGCGGTCCCATGACAATGGAAAACGTGGAACGTTGATACCGTATCAAGGGTCACATTTGGAAGAGACGATTCAACAAAAAGATGACCAAATTTTTTTTTTTTTTAATGGCTTGATACTGCTAAAGTATCACCGTTACAGATGTTCACAAGAGTCTTTACCAATAAAAAATTGTTTCTTTGTTATCTCGTCCTAATCGTCAAACGGCCCCACGATAAAACCAATACGTAACCTTTTTTGTTCTTGGGAACTAATGCGTAACTTGTTCCCTCTAAACTATAATGTATACATTTTCAACATCATACTTTCTACGTATACGCAACGTGTGTTTATGTCGTTTTGTGTACGTGCGTCGTCGATATCAATCTTCTACTCAATTTATTTACTGTCTCCTACTCAATTTCTTTACTAAAAATGCTTCTTCATTAAATTTTAATGTATCAAAAAAACTTCTAGGCAAACGTCCAAAGTGCAAAACACAACTCGCCGATTGTTTATAAGACTTTTAGGCAAACGTACGAACACTAACTGACCGTAGGGCCATGCCTACCATGCAATTAGAAAGGCATTCGCCTTGAGTCCCGGATAATCTTATATGATATAGTAAAGTTTTTTAAAATTCAAGCCATGGAAAGCTGCCATGTGTCATATAATTTTTTTGATAATTGTATTTTTAATTTATTTATTGAAAAAAAATTAAGTGTCTTTTAATATCTTTGCTGTTTTAGCAATTAATTCTAACAATTTAATAGCTAATTCTTATGTACATTAATTCTAACAAGTTACAATTAAGTGATTTATGTACATTTATGTAATTTTTATGTATATTACAATACAATTTATATGTAAATTTATGTATAGAAAATATATATTTTATTTATCAAATCCAACAAGATTCTATAAAAAAATATTTAATTTTTTTGTCTTTTATATAGATAACTGTGATATTAAATAAAAAAATTACAAAATAAAAAGAAACATAACATGAAAAAAACAATAAAGATGATGTGAGAAAATTAAAGAATAATTTTAAAATGTTTTCATAGCTTTTAAAGCCAATTTACCAATTTACTAATCACCCTATAATGCAATTGAAACAATTTGTGTTCGACAAAGTAACGTTCCTAACCAAAACTCTCGAAAGAAAATTTTACTCCACCACAAATTGTAAATCTAGAAAAACATAGTCACTTCAACAAAGAATTGATGTGAAAGATTAAAATCATAGCAAACCGACAAATAGAGTGAGACAAAAATACAATCAAGCATCAATTATTCTCTTCTTATGATTCAAAGTTCTAAAGAAATAAACAAAAAGATGCATTCCAATATCTCTGTTGAGATGATGTAGATGATTTGGTATAAGCAAAGTATATTACAACTTGTCTGATCAATAGATTTTTAAAGGCGTATTTGATGCAAAAAAGACGACCAATCATTTTTTTAGTAAATCGTAGTGAATATTGATTCAGACATACAAGTTGGGGATTTGTGCCAAAGAAGATGTCTTCCATATACTGTAATTTTATTAATGAATGGTCTATTTCTTTGTATATATTACATTGTTTATGTCCAACAATTTGCTACTAATGCTTAGTCTATAATTATTTACTATAAACACCAAATTTATAGAATATTAAATTTATATAATTATTTGGTATTTGCTACTAAATACCAAATAATCAATAACTATAAATAGTTAATGTTAAGTTTAACCATGCTAATTTTTAAACTCCACGCAAAACGTGGACAATCTCTAGTATATATAATTTTAAGGGCCCCATATTTTAGAGATCAATTGTAATCTAGTGTTAAAAGTATAGTAATATTAATCTTTGAGATTTTTATCCCAAGCTCAAAACCACTTTGAAAATAAGAGTTTATCTTTTTATGTAATTAATTTTTAATATACACTCTAACAATTATTGTTAAAAATTCATACGTAAAAAATATTTTATTTTCAAATTCGTGCCAGGCCCCTAAAAGTCTGGACACAACACTGACTGACCGTTGTTATATACTTTGTCCCGACTATGGTTATATTTTTTTTGGTGAAAGGAGGGGAGAAAATTCTCCCCATTTTTATCCAAATTAAACGCAAACAATTACATATGAACTCGTCTTGTCTGAGGAGGTCCAATAACATCCTCTCGCAAGAACGACTCCATCTCAAAAGGAACACTAGATAAAGCATGAAAACCTAATGGTAAAGAAAATGCATAGTTAGCTAATCTATCGGCAAGACGATTAGCTTCCCTATACACGTGAGTCACCCGAACTATCCAGTCCCTCGATAAAAAGCCATGACACATATGTACCAGGAATGACAGCGGATGAGAATCACCTATCTCTGTCTTAAGAAAACCCACCACCATCTCTGAATCAACCTCTAATTCTAATCTTGTAATTCTCCTCTCCCAAGCAATATAGAGCTTATAATAAACTCTCCACAACTACGCAAGTGGTGCCGAACAATGCCCAATATTCAGCACAAAACCTCCACACTGTTCTCCCTCACTATTACGCAGAACCCCACCAGCCGTAGCTAGACCCGGATTCCCACGAGAAGCACCATCAGTGTTTAGCTTCAACCAACCAGTCCCAGGGGCCACCCATTTAATCATTCGATCAACCCTAACCAGCGGCCCTCCATTCACTTTAGCTTTCTCGTTCGCCGAAACTACTTCCTTCACCCAATCTTTGATAAACTGAACTCAGTCTCTACATAGCCTATTATCACCAAAAATATTTCCACACCTATATTTCCACACCTCCACTTCCATCCCCACCACACCGCTACTGCAAAGGTAGTAGACCATGCTCCCTCGCTACCTCCTCCCTTATTACCCAAATTCTCAAAGACTCATTCAAGCAAGGATTGAGCAAAGAAACTATGTCTCTTTCTACGAGGCATGATAAGAATCCAAATCCCTGCCATAGCCGGACAGTCCCGAAGAACATGTAAGATCGACTCCACTCCTCCCTTACACACCTGACAAATAGCCGTGTCTCCGATATGCCTCCGATGCCTTTCTAGATTTGTCATGATCGCTTGATTCACAACCAACCAGAAAAAAACTCGTACTCTTTTTGGTGCCAAAACTCGCCTCACTCGTTCATAAAACCTCTCCATATCCGGTTTAGGGGAACCATCCTGTGTTAGCAACCTATATGCCGAGCTCACTGTGAACTTCCCATCTGACGTGCTCACCCAAGACATTCGATCTTTAGCCGCAGTCACTGTGTCTAACACAACATCCGCAAGATCCAACCGTCTTTCCTCGACAACATACGGTAAGATCTTTGACAAATCCCAACCTCTGCCATCAATCCATAATTCCCGAGCTTTTACTTGTTCATAGCCAGCTGGTAACTCTCCAATTACCATCTCCTAAAGCGAGCACTTTAGTAACCACCGATCAGTCCGAAAATTGATTCGACGCCCATCACCAATCACCCAACTCATCCCTTCGTAAATCACTTCTCGCAATCCAACTCTTACACTTTTCCAGGTAGATGACCAATTGCTCTTCACTTCTATCCAACTACGTGTATATCTCCTACTCGGTATTTACTTCTAACCACTCTAGCCCATAGACTATCTTGATCAAGCAGTACTCTCCATCCAACCTTACCAATCAGAGCCGTATTCATATCACTCGCTCTTCTAATTCCTAATCCACCTTCTCGCTTTGGTAAACACACTCTCTCCCAAGCAATAAGATGTTGTCTCCTCTTAACCGATGTTGAATCCCACAAGAAATCTCTCGAGATTCGATCCAACTTATTCAAGGTGGAAATGGGAAGCTTAATTGTACTCATCGTATGGATTGGTATCGATGATAAGACTGTTCTCGTGAGTGTAATCCTGCCTGCGAAACTTAATATACTGCTCCTCCAGCTTGATAACCGTGAAGAGATTTTTTCCAGAACATCTCCAAAAGTCTCGTTATTAATTGGTTTATGAAAATCGGCATTCCCAAGTATTTACCCAACTCTCTGGTCGACTTAATCCCACTTTCATCACTGATCAACTTTCCTAGCTCCATGGTTATATTAACTTATCGTTCTACAGCTAAACTTTTTTGGATAATAGTAAATGTATCAATTCCAACCATACTAAATTAAGATATGGTTTGGTTTTCAATAACGTGTAATATTGTAAACATTATACTATAAGCTTACCTGATATAATCTTTACTGAGTTAACTTTTATGACAATTTTTTTTATAATAATTATAAACTTGCATCCACTGGTAAATAATTAGTTATGAGATTTAGAAAGTGGGATTAAAGATGTATTCAAAATTGATACTTCCTCCATTTTCAAAAGTTATGTTGTAGAATTTTTTTTTTTTTTTTAAATTAATTTTTTTATCTTTTTATGTAGCATTTATGAAGTAATAATGATGAATTATAAATTTCAAAATATATTAATTGATTTTATTGAGTTATTATTGGCTAAAAATTATAGAAATTGTTTAACAGAAAATAATGCATTAATAGTTAAAAATTAATATATTTTTTTAATATGTGTAAAATCTTTAAAACATCAATTATTTAGACAAATGAAAAACGTGAGTCAGCTTTGTAGGCAGACATGAGTCATGGTCGGGAAAACGAATATAGAACATTTTCGGAAAAAAACCAAAAGATAAATTATTATGAAAATTATAACTTGTTATTTTGTAAAAGTAAAATAAAAATAAATGAGGGGCCACAACTTACAACTGAAATCTATTCTTTCCCTAATATTTACTGTACCTGTGAAAATGTGTACATACACAGAAAAAATCGTGCATCTACCCTTAAATATATTTTTATAAACTTTGATAATACGATGATTGCTGGCCAAAGCACATGTCAGATTTTTAAGTGTGGAAGATTAGTCTCGTAGTCATACATTTCCTAAAATCCAAATCAGAAACAAATTAAATAATTTTTTTTTGTCGGCCAATAATTTTCATTAAAAAAGCCCAACAGGCCATTACAGAAAGAAAAGCCCAATACAATAATTTTAATACCTAACATAATCCAACCGAGCCATCGCCGGAATTCCGCCAATACTCCGATTAGCCGCCACTAATCATCTTCGAACCAACGGAAAACCGTTCTCCTTCTGCCGATCTCAAAATCTGTCAAAGGAATTGCCAAAACATCCGAATATATCCTCCAAACCACTTCAAAAACCTCCGCAAATCGCCATCTCCGGGGAACCTCCGTCACCGCTATACCCAAAATTGATGTAGACTATGTTCCATCATTGCTCATGCGTCCTTGAACAAGAGGTCTATGACGAAAATATTACTCTTCGTAAAAATGGAGAAAAACGAAGAATTTTTGAATAAAACCGGACAATCGATAGCAATAAACAAAGACAGAAAAGATCGGAACTATCTAAACATCCGGATGACACCAGATTTATTGACTCCAGTCAAGCCGGAGAACCGGATCTAGCCGGATAAGAAACGAAGCTAACCGGAAAATCTCACCCGAAATAGATCGGATAAAACTATCTAGATCTAAAATTAAAAGAAAATAAAAACATATAAACAATCGGACCGGCAAAACGCCAGCCGGAAAACACGTAAAATTTGAGATCTAGATCAGAGAAAGAAGTTTCGAGAGAGAACGAGCGGAGAGAGAGAAGAGCACGAAAAATATTTAGTTATGTTTGAAACAAATTAAATAATTTAATCTCTTAAAATAACTCCATGCTTAGCCATCTCTTTTATATTTTTAAAAAATTACTTAGTTGCGGATTAATTTTGTCTGCACTCATGTCTCTGGAAGACTTCCAAAACTCATTTTTCGGATCAATGCTAACACACATGACACATCTCCATTATTAACCAAAAAATGAACTTGTAAATCTCTCTATTACATGCAAAAACAATTGGTGATGAGACGAATCATACATAATTTACAGCTAATTAAACACATTTACTCTATGAAAATTAGATACATCGACATAGCTCATGTGAAAGATTGATAAGTGAATAGATTACCCATCTTATAACCCGATTTTTGAATGTGATAGATATGAGATTTTAAACGTTTTTCCTCGACTATTCTTGTCTTTTTATCTTACACTGATTTTCACTATAAAATTTTATCATATAACTCTAGTCAACCTAAATTCTTTCCTTCTCAAAAAAAAAAATGATTGTTTCTCAAAAAAAAAAAAAAAAACTAATTAAATTCCAATGCGATGTCAAAATTTATGCGTCTTAATTATCTCAAAATCAATTACGGTGAGTTAACTTGTTGGTGCAAATCAAGCGGGAACTAAGAAATGCAGAAGTGGATTTGAATAAGTCTTTGATTGAGTCTTTGTTTGAGCGAGTTTGTAGGACTTGCTAAGTCATAATAATAACCTATTGTTATGGTCAGTTAGTTGAGGCAGAGAATCTGTTTTGTTTCAGTATTTTTAGGCTTTCAGTTTGGTGTAAAGGCTATATAAAGCCATTTCTTATCATTAAATAAAACACGAAGTAGCCAAAGTCTAAACAAAGAGCATTTTATCATTACAAATTGGTATCAGAGCTCCGTTAGTTTTCTGAATACTTGAGAGAGAAGCCGCAGCTTCAAAACACAAGAGTGAAGAAATGGGTGATGACAAGATGAAGTTGACGCAGTTCGAAGGGCACTGGGATCATTGGAGTGAAGTCATGGAGAATTTCTTCAGAGTCAAAGGATTGTGGAGCCTGATCGATTTCGAGGAAACGGCGAGCACAGTTGTGCTAACAGCAGACAACAGACACAGTTGGACAATGCCAAGACAAATGATTACAAAGTGAAGCATTACCTCTATCAATCCATTGATAGGGTAACGATTGAACAGATTTAGAACATCAGGTCCTCTAAGATCATTTGGGAGTCCATGAAGAAGAAGTTCGGAGAGAACGAAGGATTGAAGAAGTCTATGCTACAAAAGGTGAGAAGAGATTTTGAGATTTTTGAATTGAATGAATCTGAGAAGGTGGAGGAATATTTCAAGTGGGTGCTAACAATTACCAACCAGATGAGAAGCAATGGAGAAACCATGACTGAATCAAAGGTGGTGGAGAAGATTCTCAGAACTCTCAGTGAAAAGTTCATGTACATGGTTGTATCCATAGAAGAGTCCAAGGACATTGGAAGAATTTCAATAGATGCATTACAGGCATCTCTGGTAGTCCATGAAGGAAAATTCAAAAAATCAGACAAAGGTGATGATCAAGCTTTGAAAGTGGCCTACGGACGAGGCACTAGAACCAGAGAGGCAGAAGACGTGGTCGAGGCAAAATGTACTTAGATAAGAGTAATGTGGAGTGCTACAAGTGCCATAATCTTGGACACTTCAAAATAAATGTCCAATGTGGGAATCAGAAGCAAACTACGCTGATTTCGAAAGGGAGGAAGTACTTCCAATGGCTTACATTGAAGAAGAAGAAAATGGTGAGGAAGATGCAGAGCTACTGTTGATGACGTATTCTGGAAAACAAGAGAACCTGAGAAGGAGGGCATGGTTTCTTGACTCAGGGTGCTCAAATCACATGAGCGGAGATCGAGAGTTGTTCTCAACATTGAGTGGCGATTTCAAGCACTCAGTCAATGTAGACAATGATAAACGAATGGAGGTGGTTGGAAAAGGGAGTGTAAAACTCGTATTAAACGATGTCACATACAATATAAGTGATGTGTACTATGTGCCTGAGCTCAAAACAACTTCTTGAGTCTCGGTCAGCTACAAGAGAAGGAGTTAACCATCATCATACGAAAAGGTTTCTGTAAGATCTACCATGATGAGAAATGGCTATGAGCATGAACATAATGTTCATGTTGATTGATCAAGGCGGTAATGAAGATAATCAACAATGCTGCTTGAAGACAGCTACAGAAGACATGGCAAAACAGTGGCATGAGCCTTATGGACACCTTAGTCACCGCAGCATAAAAACATTACATAGCAAATAGATGGTGCGCGGTCTACCAAACTTCGACACACAGAAGTTTACATGTTCATATTTCCTAGTAGGCAAACAACCAAGGAATCCCATTCCCTAGAAGAGCATGTGGAGAGCCAAAGAAGTACTTGAGTTGATTCACTCAAATATTTGTGGTCTTATTAGTCCTGAAACCACCAGTGGAAAGAGGTACATTCTCTGTTTCATAGACGATTATAGTAGGAAGGCATGGGTATACTTTCTGAAGGAGAAGTCAGAAGCCTTCAATCAGTTCAAGATATTCAAAAAGCAAGTGGAAACTGAGATCGGAAAGAGTATCAAATGCTTAAGAACTGATCAAGGAGGGGAGTATACCTATCATGAGGTCTCTAATTACTGCAAAGAGGAGGGTATTCGGAGACAGCTAACCATGGCCTACACACCCCAACAAAATGGTACTGCAGATAGGAAGAATCGCACGGTTATGAACATGGTTAGGTCTATGCTTTCAACACGGAAAGTACCAAGAGTTTTTTTGGCAGAAGCTGTGAGCTGCACCTTCTATGTTCTCAACAGATGCCCTATGCTAGCTGTGAAGGACATCACTCCACAGGAAGCTTGGAATGGAGTAAAGCCAAGTGTGGAACACTTCCGAGTATGGGGAAGCATAGCTCATGTGCACATCTCTGATGAGAAAAAGAGTAAGTTGGATGATAAGAGTAACACATGCATATTCTTTGGTTTCTCATAAGAATCTAAAGGGTATCAGCTATACAATCCGAAGAACAAGAAAATCATGGTGAGCAGAGATGTGGTATTTGAGGAATCAAAAAGTTGGAATCATACAAATATTGAACTGACTTGGAATGATGGCAACATGACATGGAAAGATAGTGGAGATGAAGAAGAATCAGATAATGAAGTAGAGCAGCCTGTGGAAGCTGCCGAAGAAGACCAAGCTGCAGACCAAGCTCAAATTTTTCCACAAATTGAAGTCAGGGAGGGAAGAGTGAGAAGACCTCCATGTTATTTCAGTGACTATGTTACCAAAGATGACGATAAAGAAGATGAAGTCAACATGGTCAAAATAAGTTCAACCGATCCTTTAAGCTTTGAAGAAGCAGAGAAGAGTCCAAAGTGGAGAGAAGCCATGGATGAAGAGATGAATTCGATTGTGAAAAATTAGACTTAGGAGCTCTCAAATATACCAAAAGGGGCAAAGTGCATTGGAGTAAAATGGATTTACAAAACCAAGCTCAACGAACATGGAGAAGTGAACAAGTTTAAAGCGCATCTGGTGGCTAAAGAGTACTCTCAAGAACATGGAATTGATTACACTAAAGTGTATGCATCTGTGGCACGAATGAATACCATTAGAACCATGTTGTCTAGAGCGGCTCATAAGGGATGGGACATCTATCAATTAGATGTAAAATCAGCCTTTCTTCATGGAGTTCTTGTAGAAGATGTATACGTTTAACAACCTAAAGGGTATGTGGTTAGAGTAGCAGAAGACAAAGTGTACAAACTCCATAAAGCTTTGTATGGATTAAAGCAAGCTCCAAGGGCATGGTTTAGCAGAATTGAAGAGTATTTCATCAAGGAGGGTCTCGTGAAGTCATAGCATGAAGAAACTCTATTCTTCAAGATAAACAAACTCGGTAACATTCTGCTTGTTAGTATCTATGTGGATGATCTTATATACACATGAGATGATAAGTCAGATGATGAAAGATTTCAAGGAATCGATGCAAAAGGAGTTCGATATGACAGATCTTGGCAAGATGAGATATTTCTCGGGCATTCAAGTGTTGCAGACTCCTCTCAGGATTCACATCTCTCAAGGGAAGTATGCTTTTGAAGTTGTGCAGAGGTTTGGCATGGAGAGTTGTAATGCAGTTTATAATCCGATGGTGCCTCGAAACAATCTTGATATGGACGTTGATGGAGAACGTGTTGATGAGACCTATTATAAACAAATAATAGGAAATCTTATGTACATCACGACAACAAGGCCTGACCTGCAATTTACTGTAAGTCTTCTGAGTTGATACATGTCGAGACCCACACAGATGCATTTACAAGCTGCTAAAAGAGTTCTAAGGTACTTGAGTAGTACCATGGACTTTGGTATTTGGTACAAGAGAGGTGGAGATGGTGAGATGTTGATATACAGAGATAGTGATTTTGCTGGAGACGTTGATAGGAGGAAGAGCACATCCGGATACGTCTTTCTCATAGACAATGCAGCTGTTGCTTGGTCATCAAAGAAGCAACCAATTGTTACACGCTCCACCACTGAAGCAGAATATGTGGCTGCATCAGCTTGTGCGTGTCAAGCTATATGGTTCAATAGGATACTTGAAGAGCTAAAATACGATGTAGAGGGAAGCACAATCATCTTGTGTGACAATACTTCAACGATTAAGCTCTCCAAGAATCCTGTTTTTCATGGAAGGTGCAAGCACATTGGGGTACGGTTTCATTTCTTATGAGATTTAGTTAATGAAGGTGCACTACGTCTTGAACATTGTGGATCACAAAAGCAAGTTACTGACATCTTTACAAAGCTGCTGAAGAGAGAAACGTTTGAGAGCCTAAGGCACAAGCTTGGGGTTGGCTCGGTTGGAGATAAGCTAAGCTTTGTAAACCAAGGCTAGCTTAAGGAGGGTTTGTTGGTGCAAATCAAGCCGGAACTAAGAATGCAGAAGTGGATTTGAATAAGTCTTTGATTGAGTCTTTGTTTGAGCGAGTTTGTAGGACTTGCTAAGTCATAATAATGACCTATTGTTACGGTCAGTTAGTTGAGGCAAAGAGTCTATTTTGTTTCAGTATTTTTAGGCTTTCAATTTGGTGTAAAAGCTATATAAAGCCATCTCTTACCATTAAATAAAAATACGAAGTATTCATAGTCTAAACAAAAAGCATTTTATCATTACATAAAGAAGCTATATTTCCTGTATAAATTCATATCTCATTTGCTATCGATGTAAGATTCTTAATAATATATACATTTATTTTTAACTAAAAAAAAATTGGTTTAATTTTTATCGGCCGTCTTTTCTTGTAAGATCAATTTCTTATTTACATATGGGTTCAAAACCAGAATAATATAACCAAATTTTATTTCTACTTTGTTCAAGTAGATATAATTTAAGTTGGATAGACTAAAATAGGAGAAATAAATAATAACTATCTTCTATATATTAATTGAAAAGATACTATAGAAAAAATCTTAGGTGTCAAATAGCAATTTAAAGATTATATCATTTAATTTAACCAATCAAATCATTTCAATTAAAAGTATATACCATGGTGAAAATTCTTTACATATTCTCATTAATTTTTCACATAAACTTATTAATACATGTTTTAAAATTTTAAACTCAACTTAATGTAATATTTTAAACTTACCATATAACATCTAATTTCTGACATATTAACAAGCTTTTTTATTATATTTATAACAGTGATCTATTGTATATTTATGTATTTAGATTAATATAGTATGAAATGTTTTTATTATGATATATATGTAGTCTACTATATATATATTTAATCACACTTACAAATTATATTTTTATTATGATATATATGTAGTCTATTATATATGTTTAATTACACTTACAAATTACATTTCATTATTGAAAATTATATATTATTTTTCTTTTGTTATGTTCGATAAATTCAAATGAAGAACAATTTTATATGTAAAAAATATTGAAATAAATAATATTTACATACGTTTTGATCAATTTACAACAAAAATATTAAATCTGATAAAATTAACATAAGTTTGATTAAAAATATTCAATTTTATTATGCATAATACATATTATTTTTGTACGTTTATAGATATTAAAAATTATACGATTTGTCATATATGTTCAAACATTATAAAATTATATATGTTAAAATCAATTAATTAATTTATTTAATTATTTAATTTAACGCTTGAATGCTGGGCAAAAACTAATTATTATTTTAAGAAAAGCGAGTCTCTAAATTAATCTTGAGATTTTATTTTAACGAAAAAAAACAAATGATAACAGTACACTAGAGTGATAACAAACGAACAAGTGTCCAATTCAGGTCCTTTCTAATTGTTTTCGCCGTCCAATTCATGTCTAAATGATGAATATTTTATTATACATATATATAAAGTAAAGTAATATATTTTTCTTATTTTTTATTCTAAAAAAAAAGGAAATCTTACAATTATTGTTTATTCTAAAAAAAAAGAAATCTTACAATTATTGTTTATTCTTAAAAAAAAAAGTAATCTTATTACAAGAACAAACAAAAAGAAAAAGAAAAGAAAAAAAATTTAAACGCAGTCAAGTCTTCTCTTTTTAAGCTTTCAATATTTAATTTACATATATATAAATAAATATACATACAAGAATAATTGCTCCGTATTTGGATGTATATATTAGAAAGAAGCAAACCAATCTCTCTTCCTCATCATAACGATTCCTACTCTCACCTCAAAATACACAAAAAAACATTTTCTTTTTTCTTAATCTTCCCACCAAATTCTCTCTCTTTCTCTCTTCTCTTGTTAGTGTTACATTTATCATTTCTTTAGAATGCAAGACTCTTCTCCTTCGGGATCGCAGCGTAGTCTCCGGTCACCGGCACCGGAGAGAACCACCGTGAAGAGTAGTAAAAATGAGCAAAACCTCAAGGGTGTTTCTAAGCATCCGAATTATCGTGGGGTCAGAATGAGACAATGGGGAAAATGGGTGTCTGAAATTAGAGAACCAAGAAAGAAATCAAGAATCTGGCTCGGCACTTTCTCCACGCCGGAGATGGCGGCTCGTGCTCACGACGTGGCGGCTTTAGCCATCAAAGGCGGCTCGGCTCACCTCAACTTCCCGGACCTCGCTTACCATTTGCCTAGACCGGCGAGCGCCGACCCTAAAGACATTCAAGCCGCAGCCACCGCGGCCGCCGTCGACTGGAAAGCGCCGGAGTCTCCCTCGAGCACGGTGACGTCATCGATGACGTCATCTCCCGTCGCCGACGACGCTTTCTCCGACCTCCCTGATCTCTTGCTCGACGTGAATGATCACAAGCTCGATGGGTTTTGGGACTCGTTTCCGTACGAGGAACCATTCTTCTCGGAAAATTATTAGGAGGGAATATTCCGGCCGGAAAACGAATTTTCCGGTGGTTTTCCCGGTAAAGATGTGAAAAGGGAGTCGTTTTGTACGTTTTTGTCTTTTTGTTTGGGAAATTTCATTTTTACGTGTGAGTAAGTTTCCAAATGTGTGATGTGTAAGTACAGTTAATTATTTCTTTCTTTTTGTATAAACATGAATTCACAATTCTTTTCTCCATAATGAAACACATATCAAAATCAAACTAATCTCCGAAATTTGTAAAACAATTGAGATTGTGTATTTGACCCTTTATTTTTCACATCGTTTAGGTTTGTCAGAGTCCGACATAGACTTTCACTTTACTCCCATTGAGCCGGCTAAGAACATAGGGGTTTCTTCATAATTCCAATTTTTTTTTATATATAGATAAAGTAGTAGTATTTAGTATTTACTATTTATTTAGGTTGACAAAAAAAAAAGTATTAGTATTTATTTATATCATTTTGGTATACCTCATGCAAGAAAAAAACTATTAGAATTGAATATATATATATACTCTTTTTTTTTCTTCTCATGGTTAACACATAGTTATTGACTTTGTATTATTTATTCGCTATGTATTCGACTGAAATGTTGATAGCTCACTTGATTATAAAAAAAAAAGAATAAAAGAAACGTTGAGTTCTTTCTCTCAAATGTTTGAATTTTTGTTTGGGAGCTTGTATTAGTTATTCATGATGTATTCGATCTCAAAATCAGTATCTCTAAAAGTTTTTGAATTGAATAACAAATATGAAATACGATTATGTGCATGCAAAAATTTGTAAAGGGCATTATATTTGGTATTTGACTGTATAGTCTATTTGACCTCTTTTATCGTGACGTTTGTAAAGGTAGCTTGTATGATATACCTAAAATACTGGTCTGGAATACTTCAAAAACATGATGTAATATTTGAATGTTTGATTTATTTTCAGAAGGTAGCTTGTATGATATATAATCTCTACATAGTTTAATCGAATACATATATATATATATATATGTAGTTATTAAATTTCTGAAAAAATAATATCAGAAATACAACTCTAGGTAGTATACAAAAAGGAATTATTTTGTATTGTATATTGAGAAATCTAGCAGCCAAAGCCAAAGTAGGTAGAATCCAAAGAGAAAATTGGTGAATTAGTACAAGAGACAAACTTTATGGTGTTTTCTGTCATTTTCCATTTTCCACTTTTATTTTCTTCCTTTTTTTCTCTTCTTAACGTCTTATTGGCCCTTATAAAGTTGGAAAATTAAAGGACCAATTGGCCCGTTTATTAATTAAAATTTGTGGTGTATTTATTGTAGGTTTAGTTAGTACTGATTTTCATTTTCATGTGCATTTCGTGTCCCTTTTTTTTTCCAAAATCCAAATCAATGTTGTTTTTACCAAATTTAATCTAGAAAACTAAATTTTCTATTATATTTTGAAAATTATTTCTCTAACTTCTGTACCCTCTCTCACTCTCTATCTTAGACTTTTTTTTATGGTTCACGTCAAATTTTGTTTTACTACAACCTACAAAGTTGAATTTTACTTGTTCGTTTGTATTCTTTAGACTATTGACATATTATAATGTACAAAGCATAATTGTGTTAAACTATTGAATGAAGTATGAAATCTTTAAAAACACCAGCTTTAACTATTGTTTGTTTAAGGCATGTGTCTACCTTGTCGTTGTTATTGTTGTAACTTCCATTGCATGCATGTAGTTTTCGGTTTTTTTTTTTCTTCAAAATTATTTCTTGTACCATTGTAAAAAAAATTAGTATGAATCTTAGTGGGGATTATTGGTTTGTGTATTTTAATGGATTTGGAAATCCAACTAAAATCTAGTGTTACTGGTTCTAGGATTTAAAAATCCATGTTCAAATGTATTGTTATTGATTATATGATTTATAAATACTAATTCAAATCATATGCTATTCAATTTGATTTTAAAGTGGATTTGAATGGATTTGGAAAGATTTTTTTTTATGTCAACAATCACCATATATTAAATCAATTGCGACCGATTAGATGGTTTCCGTAACGGACAATCCCAAATGAAAATGTTTGACTTACATGAGAGAATACATAGTTTCGTGCTCGAGCTCCCTTTGCAAATGAGTCAGCCCTGGACATTAGCACCACGTGGAATAGTCAGCCTTGGACATTAGCACTACGTGGAATATAAACAAACTAAAAGATACAAAGGATTGCCTTAGCATAGTGAACCAATCAAGCTCCGCACTAAAAGATGGCCAATCTAATGGATGCGTAGTCATAGAAATCAGGCTTGCACAGTCCGTCTCAATCCTCACTGAGAAGAGTCTCCTCTCGCTTAGACACTCCATCGCCCAAAGCAGGCCGTCGAATTTGGCATAAAGTAAGGAGGCCCGTATAATCTCTCAGGCACCACCCTAGTCCACTGACTGGACCATGATCAATCCAAGATGCATCGATCTGGCATGTCGAGATTTGGGAGTTTCGGAGAGATAAATCATGTGAGTATAACCTGTAGGCGTAGATCTTCTGCTTCTTCTTCCTGTTCTTTTTTATTAGCGATACTCCAACTCTCTGCTTCGAGGATCGCTGTCTGGAGAGTATAACCTCGAGATATTGTTTTTCCATTAAACACCTTATCATTTCTGGCTTTCCAGATATACTAAAGATTTCAGGGGAAAGATTTCCTTTGAGACTCGAATAAACCGATCTCGTTTGTTCGCCATAATAGGAAATCCATATTTCAGAATAAAGAGGACGATAATGCCCAAAATTGTAAGGCTGGTGAACATTCGAAGAATAGATGATTAACCGTCTCTTCTGGTGAACCACATCGTGGACATGTCATGTTTGAACCCATATGTATGTATGTCAGTCGTTGGCATGTAGGAACATAACCAGATAGTGCTTGCCACATGAAATGCTGAAGCTTTTCGGGAGCTCGGGTCTTCCATGGTTTTTTTAGAATGTCTAATGCTGCTAGCAAGTGTGTATCCTGACTTAACGGTGTAAACCCCATAGTTGTATGGCTCTACGCATACCCATCATGTATGGAATTACGACTAGACCTCATCCCTAAAATGAAATAGATATCCTCAAGATGGATTAGGTCTCTAATTAGAGGTATATCCCATGATCTCGAATCACCTTTTATCAAGGCTTTGATCTTGAGTAGTGGATCATGGTTGTTTGCTTTAATTAGTTATCTCACCGGACGAGCCAGGATGTCGGAGATCCATAGATCACTCCAAATTTGTGTTGTAGTTCCCGCGCCAATGGTTTTCCTAAGGCCTTGTTGTAGTAACGATTAAGCCGCCGTGATACTCTGCCAACCAAACAACGAAGAATACTCCTTAGCTTCCAAGGGACTAGTAAGTCTAAAATATCATTCTTTCAGAACATGAGATAGAAGGGATGATGGATATTGGATAAGATGCCATAATTGCTTAGCAATGAGAGCTAGAGTAAAATCATGGAGGTGTCGGAATCCCAACCCACCCAATTCTTAGGGTATACAAATTTTGTCCTATGCGATCCAGTGAATTCCTCTACTAGCTTGTTTTTTCCTCCACCAAAATGTAGAGATGACACTCTTAAGTTTATCTGTTATACAATTTGGTAATAGAAAATACTACATAACATATGCCGGAAGTGCTTGAGCTACAAATTTGATCAAGATCTCTTTACCTCCGGTGGAAAAGAATTTTACAGACCAAGCATTTATTCGGTTGTTTAGTCTATCTTGGACATAAGCAAAAAAATTTTTTTATCCACATATATGTTCAGGTAATCCTAGGTACATGTTTGTGCCTCTTTCGTTATTTATGCCACAAGCTCTCTTAATATCTCTTTGAAGTCTGGTGGAGACTTTGCTCCCGAAGGTGATAGATGACTTATCTAGGTTCAAAAACTGTCCCGAAGCGTTTCCATAGATCTTAATGATCTTAAGGATCTCTGCACATTGCAAGACGTCGACTTTACAAAAAAAGACTATCATCTGCAAAGAGAAGATGAGTAACCGGAGGGCTAGCTCTAGCAACTTTCAAGCCTGTAATCCGTCTCTCTTCTTCTGCCCCTTGTATGAGGGATATGAGTGCCTCTGTACATATTATGAACACGAAAGGAGAGAGAGGATCTCCTTGACGGAGTCCTCGCGAGGGCTTTATCCTACCCTTTGATTCTCCATTAATAAGAATCTGGTATGAGACCGAAGAGATACTGAACATTAGCAGTTCGACCCATTTTGAAACAACTCGACCCTTTTTTCTAATTCGGATTATTATTCCCATAAATAATAATCCTCAACATCAGGTTCAAACATATAAAATAACCAGCAACCCAATCATAACCAGCGGAAATCAACTCAATTCGAACAAACGATTATCCATTAAATTCAAATGAACCAACAACCAATTCAATCAATTCCATAATCTAGCAACTTAGCAATTCTAAACAATTGCACAAACGCAAATAAATGAGACTCTAGATCATCTTCTCTTCCCAGGCATGATTCCACGATCACACCTTTTCTTTACCTGCATCACATGGCAAAACGAAATGCGTGAGTATTATCATAAAAACTTAGTGAGATGATCATTCCATCACCGGCTATACACACATGCATAAAAGAATACCATAATACCAAAAACCTCAATCAACAATGAATAATTGCGAATAATTCACGATTACAGACCTTGCATTGATTGACACACATCACTTGTGTCGATTGACACAGAGCACTTGCGTTGACCGACGCACATCACTTGCGTCGATCGACGCACATCACTTGCGTCGATCGACGCACGTCGCAGTGTCGGAGAACTCAAGCCTATCCTCTCATGGCTTATTCCAGAACTCGACGTATCGATCTCCTGCACCAAAAAGGTCAACATAGACATTCAATAACATGAGAATCACTCAAATCACACCACCAATCATCATCAAATCAATCCAAACCTCAATCAAACGCATCATGACATTTCAATTACCCAGATAAGCCATGGTCACGCACTCACCTCGATTTCAGAAAGGAACAAGGGCTAAGAACACGAAGAACACACGAAAGTAGAGATTTATATCACCCAAACTTGGATTTTCTTCTTCCCTCATGAAGAACACGCACTAGATTTGATTCTAGAGCCTCACAAATCACTATAACAAACTTTCAAGACCAAGAACACAAAGAAATCAACAATGATTCTTCCTTTCTCTTAATCCTCTCTAAAATCACCTTTTTCTCTCCAAAAACTCTGAAAAATGCAACTTCTCATGGATGCTTATTCTTTTATATCTGAGCCCTAGGGTTTCCATAACCTGAATCGCAAATTGAACGATTCAGAACTGAACCCATTGATTTAGTTAAAGCTTGTATCGATCGACATACCTCCCTTGCGTCGATCGACATACCTCCCTTGCATCGATCGACATACCTCCCTTGCATCGATCGACATACCTCCCTTGCGTCGATCAACGCACCTCCCAAAATTCTAAATTTTGGTTCACGGGCGTTACACATTTCTCTGCAAAGCCCATCTTTAGCATAAATGCTTTTAAAAATTTCCATTCCACTCGATCAAAAGCCTTGCTTATATCAGTTTTGATTGCCATAAAATTAGATTTACACATCGAGCTTGTGCGTAAGGCATGAAAATTCTCTTGGGCTAGCAAGATGTTGTTCATGATCAAACGTCTAGCCATAAAGGTCGATTGTGTCACCGATATCAAATTCGGGAGTGCTAGCTTTAGCCTCTTACACATGAGCTTAGAGATGATCTTATAACTCACATTACATTAGCTGATAGGTCTGAATTCTGATATTTCCTCCTATTCTTTTTTGGTATTAAGCAAATATTCGTCTGGTTAACTCGTGGGTCAAAGCTCCCCGAGGAGAAGAAGTTTTTAACTAGCTTAATTATGTCTTGGCCTATAGTTTGCCAAAATCTTTGATATAGTCTGCTTGTCATGCCATCTGGCCCTGGTGCTATATCCGGGTTAATATCAAACAAAGCCTCTCTAATTTCATCTTCGGTGGGTCTTTTTTAAGATTTTGATTCATTGTCTCTGAAACTTTCTCGTTAATAAACCGGAGTGAAGACTCTTGGTCTTGGTGACCAGATGTAGTGAAGAGTTCATGGAAATATTGTGCCGTCACTCGCTCGATTACCGGAGCGCTTTCCACCCACGCTCCATTTCGGTCTTTAAGACGAATGATTCGATTCTTAGCCCTCCTTTATTTTGTAGATGCATGGAAGAATTTTGTGTTTTGATCTCTTTCTTTACGCCAAAGTTGTCGACTTTTTTTACTCCAAAACTTTTTCTCCTCGCGGAATGCAATGCACAATCGTCTTTTAATATTTTCAATTTCCTCCAAAGTAGTAGCATCATCTTCCTGCGCTCGGTCTAACTCATTCTTTAGTTCTTCTATAAGTCTGACCGTATTAGTTGGCAGAGTTTTCTTCCATTTGGAGATATGTTTCCGACAAGCGACTATTTTCTTGTGGAAACTCGCATTTGAGGTTCTGTCTACTTGGTTCCATCTCGAAAATACTGCTTCTTTAAAGCCGAGTTTTCTTACCCATCTCTTGTCAAAACGAAAGCTCTTCTTACTCATTTGCGGTCTCGCTTTGATATTGGCTAAAATTGGTCTATGGTCTGAAACCCATAATTCAAATACTCCACATTAGTGTGGGAAAACATGTGATGCCATTCTTCGTTTCTAACCGCTCTATCCAGGCGACACTTGAATTTTCCACAAGGTCGACGTCCCACCCAAGAAAAAAGAATTGCCCCTATAAGGAAAATCGATCATCCTGCAGTTATCTAGCATGTTACGAAATAGAATAAAGGAGGTTTCTGCTCTCCTCCTCCCGCCCCTTTTTTCATGGTTTTCGGTAATCCATTAAAATCGCCTATCATGAACTAAGCGCCATTTCGGTTCAAACTTATCCTCGTGAGTCTTTCCTAGACTTCTTCTCGTCTTTCTACTACCGGGTCCCATAGACAAAAGTCATAAAAATCCTATAACCTTCTAAAGTTGATTCAACATCAATCATACGATCATCTGAATAAGAAATGACAGTCTTGGGCTCTTTCATATAAAATAGATCTAGACCACCGCTTCTCCATCTTGGCTCAACAGTACAAACATAGTCATAACCCATAGATATTTGCAAATTTTGCTGAAAATGATGACTATTTTTAGTCTCAGATAAAAACAAAAATTTCGGACGAAAACACCGTTGTAATTCTTCAAAGTGTTCTTTTGTTAGATCGGCTCTCGTCCCTTGAAAATTCCAAGCAACCACATCCATTTTCACAGGGGAATAATGAAGTAAAATATTTGCTTAGCAATATGCTAGATTTTTATAATCATAAAGAGTTTAAAGATCACCGTTCACCACCCTTCAAACAAAACTCTTTGTGAAACTTGCGATCTCAGTAACAATTTATGAAAACGTCGGAATCTCTTTGTCACAACAAATGCTAGAGAAGATTGTGTCTTGCAATACATAGCAAAATGCTAGAACCACCGTAAACACACTTCAACAAAGTGACTGTTCCTTTTGATATGAGCAAATGAAACTTCAACCCGACGAGCGCAACTCTGATTGAGATCCACACCGAGAACAACTCCAAATATGGTAACGGAGGAGAGAGATTTGCCGTCGAGACGAGACAACGGGGCACTTCTCTGTGTTTCGAAAACCGTTGAAGAAAATGACAAGATCTAAATCACCACAGGCCCGAGGAGCCGAGAAGCCGAAAGGCAAGAGAAGAGGGCAAAAATCTGCAATCGCCAGTGATACATCTATCGTTGAGGAACCAAATCTTGAGATGTAGAAGACACGAAGCTAGAGATCTTAGCATAAAGCTAGAAGCAGGACTAGAGGTGGTTGGTGACACACCGGTGAAAACCGGTGTCGGCATGTCGGGTTTGTTAAGAGAGAAGTTGATGGCGGATAAAGAACCCTGCAATAGAGGAGGAGGAAGGTAGATATGGTTAAATCTTCTCGCCGGAGCAAAAAGAAGATGGAGATGAGTTCATAGGTTTGGAAAAATTTCCAATTGAAAAATACAAAGAAATAAATCAGAAGGTAAATTTTCATACTTTTAAATATTTCCAAATCTTATAAAATTTACAAATCCATTAAAATATATAAATCAATAACACCCGGTAATATTTTACCCCAAAAATAAAATTTTACATATTTGATCTAATTTATGTCTAAATAAATATGCATATTCCAAAAAAAGTAACTGAGTATGCTCATTCTTTTTGTTCTTTAATTAGAGTATTTTCAATGTATCACTCTGTTTTTCATTCCAAAACAGAATAACTCTAAAATAAAGTTGGGTTTTACTTCAATGTATTATTCTATTTCTTACTCCAAAACTAATTTTAAATATATTTCTCTTTATTTATTTATTACTAATTACTAAAATACATTTTATTTATGAAACTTACAAATTGATCCTATTATTTTTTTGTTTTATAAATTAGAGTTGTAAAATTATGTTTTGTTATATTAATTTACACATGCATATTAATTTTAAAATATGCACTTTTTTAAGAATTAAATTCGTAATAACATATATAACTTAAACATACATACACATTTTTAACAAAAAAAACTTATTTATACATTACAACTTAACACATCATAATATAATATAATCATTTTTCTTGAATGGTAACATATTGAGCAAAGAATCAAGTGGTGGCCTACTAGTAAAAAAGCTTAGAGGAAGGAGGTGAACTCTTCCAACTTGAGTTCGATTTCTTTCTGGGAACACTTTCACCTCCATTTAGTTAGTCGAAATAGTATCATGTTTTACGCCTATTAGAAAACTCGGTTAGTGGAATACTCGATGGCTACACCTATCCTGAAAGATTAGTCGGGTGGTAAAAATCTGAACATTCCCGTTTATAAAAAAAAACATATTGAGCAAAGATTGAATGCCATCTTCGAGTCCCCCGAATAATTGCAAAAACACATAATAAAATAAATTTTCGAAGACGAATATGGTGATGAAACAGAGGAATGTTTTCGTGTAAGACTTTGTTAACGTACATTTGCACATGTCACTAAATTTTCCAAATAATCACTGTTACGGTGTTACCACAATTTTTGATTATTTTATTAAATAAAATAGAAGGTGAGCTGGTTTTTCTCGTATCCTCTTTGTACTTTGTCCTTTCTAATCATTTTGGGACACACACACACATATATATATATATACTCCTAATATACTTTTGTCCCTGCTCAAATAAAAAACATTTTATGTTCGGATACTTATACAATTAAATTTAATTACAGTTTTTAAAGAAGCAATTTCTTAAAAAAATAATTTTGAGAATAGTTTTTTTTTTTTTTTTGAGAAAAATTATTGCAGAATATAACCTAAACTTGGTTTGTTCTTAATAATTTTGAAGTAAATTTAATAATTCCAATGAACTAGAAAAGTTATCAATAGTTTTTTGGTTGAGATAATTTATTATGGACTGGAAGACCAACATTCAAATCATTTTACTGAGATTTTAAAAACATTGTTCACTGTAAACAGTTTAAATAATAAGAATATTCACCTTTTGTATATTTGACAATTTGTCCGTGTTCTGGTATAAGTTCTTCAGTTTTACAAAAACAAAATCTCTATGTCGATAGTTTAACAATTTAGAATGTATATTGTTATATTTGTAACAAAAATATTTAGTATGATCATTTTTTTTTTAAGTTACACATATTTTAACTGATAATAAATTAATTGATTTGTAACATTTTTAAATTATTTTTCCGATGTGGAATTTTAACACGTTTTTTCGAGAAAATGTTTTTTACCGACCAATTTTTGACCAAATTTTATTTGCAATTATCCTACATGGATCATCTTATTCGGATCAATAAATTTGGATATGATACTATGTCAAATTAACTTTTTAACTTAAAACCACTTAGCAATACATAAATTAACCTCAATCCAATTTATTACCTTATGCCGGGTCTAATCTTATTTAATGTGGGATCTTACTAAAACAATTTTGTTTATAATATCCAATTAGTTCAAAAAGTATTGGATCCATCTATATGGATTTGACCTTTAGTCCTAAGAAATTGTTGGCTAGTTGAATCAGAAACTAGATATTTTTGTAGCAATAAATTCATTATAAATAAGCATATTCTTTTATAGATATTTTGGTAAATTCATATAAAAATTAATTTGGGCATTTCAATCAAATCAAAAGATGACTAAGACTCTTTGTGTTGCGAGTTCGACCACGCCAATGAAAGATACTTATGAGTCTTGTACGGACGTTAGATGTAGATCCTGTTGTGTATTTAGCAGCAAATGTTGAAACACCATCATTCGCACCAATATTTTATAAACATTTTTTAGATAATTAATCTTAGAAGAAATTTCGTTAGTTTTTTTTACGCTAAATCCAATTGATAACACAAAATATTAGAATAAAAAAAATCCAAGAAAAAAAAATAAACAAAAATTCAATAGATATTAAAAAGGTGTGGTAGTATAGTGGTAACACAAATTCAATAGTGTTTTGAATTCAAATTCTTTTTAAAACAAAAAATTATTTTTTAAATTAAAATATCTAAAAGCTAATTTTGGATATCGAAGAGATTATTAATCATAAAAAAGATTTCTATTATTTACTTTAAAAAAAAGAAATTTGGAAAAATACATTTTTTATGTTTTTAAATTTGAAAAATACATCATTTTTTTTTGAAAACTAACTCTTTTCATGTGTGATATGACCATTTTGTCCTAATTGTTATAAAAAATTATATTTTTTAATAAAGCAAAATTATTTCGAAAAAGTAATATTTTGTTTTGTTTGAGATAAATATGTATTATTAATTAAATTTTAAAATTTATAATTAGAAAATATATTGAAAATTTTGAATAATTATCTAAAAAAAATTAAACTATATAAAACAAACTCAATAAACTGAATCATAATTTCTATCATATATATTTTTTAAATAAAATATTTTGTGATGCTAAGGTTATTTTAAATTGTAATTTCAATTTTATTCATAAGTAATATCTAATTATGTAAAATTTCGATGCTATGAAGTGTTCTTCATCTTTATGTTTAATTGAACCAATGATCTAAAGCCAACAAAGTTTTTTAGTAGGATAATAGAAATTATGCTAAATTTATTTGTTAACTTAAACCAATCAAATTAACAAATACGATTGATTTGAAAATAAATAATGTTGGTTTTGTTGGATGTTTATTTGGCTTTTATTTTATAAAATGGTGAATATTCTTTTATATATAAGGCCCGTAAATCTACTATCTTTAAGATAACTTTTGAAATATTTTAATAAATTTTAATTAATAAATACATATTTATCTAAAACAAGTACAATATTAAATTTTTGAATTAATTTTAATTTATTAAAAATTATAGTTTTAATCAAATTAGGATAAAAGAGTCTTATCACACATGAAAAGAATTAGTTTTCAAAAACAAAATAAAATAGTGTATTTTTCAAAAATTTAAACATAAATAGGGTATTTTTCAAATTATCCCAAAAAATAGTTCAAAAAAGTAATAGAAAACGGTAAAAACTAACAGTACAAAATCGTTTACACTGAAACTAAATATTACGGTTTTCTTATAATCAGCAACTATTAAAGCGTATTACTATTACCAATCAAACCAACATTAGATAGTGCTTATGTGGGATAGTTTGGACCATATACTAGCATTGACCAAAACAACATCATTATTAAATAATATAGCGACAGTTTTGAATATGATTGAGCCTTAATGCTGCATTCCATATATGTATATTGTAATATATTTATGGATGTCATGTCAGTAACGATTTTCAGATTAAATTGATTTGATTATATCTAAGTTCATCATTAATATAATTGCGTCTAGAAACTAATCTCATGTTCATGTCGGCTGTGGATTTTATTTGTTCGACCTAAGTGGCTAAAAATAATAATTAAATATTTATTTGGTTTTATTAATAGCTGATTCTTAAAGCAACATTCTTTTTCCTCAATAATATTTTCTATTACTCGACAAATGAAGCACTTATACTCATTTATACAGTCTACACATTTGGGACAATCCAAACGTACTGTGTACACATGACACTGCTAGACATATGGGTGTTGCCGGAACAACACTTAATCCGAAGTTGAACATATACACAGTACTCCGAATGGGGAAAACAAATAGACCAAATAAGAGTTAGATTCGAAACTTAACAAAAGTTACTTGAGAACGTTCCCTGGACGAAGGTGAGTCACTCATCCTCAAGCCTATCATTTTTGCTTATTATGCAAGAATCAAAAGTGGATAAACTATTAAATGGGTGATGGTTTAGCTAGTGGTATACGGTATTAGTTCAATTTTACTTCGGAATAGTGATTTACAATTTAAATATAATATAATCAACTACCGGTTTCAAACTTCGAAATAGATTATATCCGAAGATCCATAATTTACATTGTTTATAACAAAAAATGATAATTCCATTAATCAATCATATTTAAAAAATAAATAAATAAATAAACAATGCATAGAGATATAAGCGCCGAAGTTATGTACAAAATTTATGATTTAACATGTATGGTAAAAATATGGTGTATGTGTATAACAACTGAATATTAAAAATGTGTGTCTTATTTTATTGGGTTAGCGATATTATAATAATTTTACGAAAATTCTTTGTTATAAATTTTATTACTATTCTAATCAAAACATGATAATGATGCTGATGTGATCATGACAGTGATTACGAAGACTAGAACGAGACAGAGAATCCTAGGCCTTTAGGTTCGAAGACCACATCTTCTCTTCTCCTTATTATTCGTATGTTTTTTTAAAAAATTAAACAAAATTTCATTCCCTATTAAAATATTTTAAATCACATACATTTGTTTTGGTGTACATGGTTTAAATCGCTATGAATGAGACATGCGTAAGTGCGGTATTTGACATTTTTTTAATGATCCGCTTTGACTTACACCAATCAGCAATAACAATTGTGTATAAGTGTTTTTCTATTAAAAAAATAAAAAAATGATTGTAGCCAAATGCGGTACCGATCCATGAGTTAAAATTGTGTTCCGCGTATAAAAGTTGATACGCGGTTTAGGGAAAATAGGTGCGGTTTAGGGAAAATAGGTGCGGTTTTGTTCATTTTTTTTTACAAAAAGTTTTAAAAATTCTGAAAAAATTATAACAATAAATTGTACGGATCCATACAGTTTTCTTTTGTAAAAATAAAATTAATGTTATACAAAATGTTTTTACCCGCACATATTTATTATAGTCACCATTCAATATATTTTATTTTTACCGCACTGTAAGTTTCGCATGCTTTGCTTTTCCCGCACAAACCGCAGTTAAACCACACCGCACTACTAATTTATTTGTTCCGCACCGCTCTAACCATTGTCACCAATCGGTTTGAGTTCTCTTCTACCTAAACATTTTGTCTGATTGACTACGAATACTATTTAATGTATAACTGCAATTTTTTTTTTTGTCAACCATGTACAGTAAAACTTCTATAAATTAATAATGTTGGGACTTTGAAAAATTATTAATTTAGAAAGATATTAATTAATCGATAAATTAATAAATATTAATTTATAGAAATAAATATATTTTAAGTAATAATTTTCTTTAAAAAAATCTTCGAATGATGTTAGCTTAAGGAATTTAGTTGAATTCATTTGCAAAACTAACATGCAATAACCTTAAATTTTGATTAAAATTTTTGATTATCGCAACAGAATGGATTTTAATATCATAATAGACAATCCAATTAAAATGATATGCGTTCTTATGTATAAAATTTAGAAAAAATCATGGTTATTATCCTTAATGTTGATGGATACATCTAGAAAGAGTTATGAGTAAAATAAATTATTTTGTCTAAATTTTTCACAAGTTTTAAATATTTACCAAGAAAACAATCTTAAAAGTTTTTGATGCAGTAAGTAAAGTTAAAGATGACTCTAATAAGATTTCAACTTTAAGTCAAAACAAAATTCATTAACGTCATGGTTTAGTATATTATCATAGTTATATATATGCATAATTATATATGATTATTAATTTATACTATTATTGGAACCATATTTTACATAGAAATTTTATAAATATTATTATCTTATCAAAATTCGTTAATTTTTTACATTGGTCCGATTCGGTACTGAAATTTTTTATTAATTTAGAGTGACTGTTAATTTATAGAGGTTTACTGTATAACTGCAGTAATATGTTCCAAAATCCAGATTAATCAGAGAATACTTATGAAAAAAAAAATCCACTAATCCAAAATATAATGATTAATTATTTAAGATTGTAAGATAGTCTTTTTTTTCAAACGTCTGAATCTTTATTTCAAATAAAGGAAGTAGCATAATATGAAAACAAAAACCATGTGTCCTCCGACAAAAGCAGGGTTACAACGCAAGCAATATCGAACTTCTAATGAAAAGAAGTGAAAGATGCTACTATACATACTCTCGGGCAATACGTTCATGTAACCAAGAAGGGCCACCAAGAGAAAGATAAGATTGAAACTTTCCATCCCGTGTCACAATTTTTGGAAAAGATATTAAGACGTTTTAAAAAAAAATCGTAAGATAGTCAACAAAATTTACAATGTATCATACCTTTCTATTAAGTATTATAAATTATAACCAATTAAAGCTTTCAATTGAATCGATTTAAATGGCGTATATATTTATAAATTGTTTAATTGTAGTTCCAATCCGTGAAATGCGTGTGAAAAAAAAAATGTTTTTTATTGACATAATTCATTTGTCTAAATACAAAATTGTATCGTTTTCTAATTGGTTGTTGCCTTGTTTGATATAAAGACAATCAATCATTAATCAATTATTAGATTAATAGATTTCCGTAGTAAAAAATATGTTTATAAATGGTGTAGATAATATTGTCACTGTACCAGTAGTGCAGTTCTACGCTTTAACTATCTACATCATAAGTATGATCATGTGAAAATACATTCACTAATAACATCATTTTAACAACCAAATCTCATACTTGGGTTGTGTCTTTTCCAAAATAATCGCTTTACGGTTATTTTTAAAGGTTGCGTCTTTTTCATAAAATCGCTTTATGGTTTACTTTTAGGAGTTGCATTTTCCGATATATAACCGATTTATGATTATTTCATAGAGTTGCATTTATTCAATATATTGTTGTGTCCTTTCGAAATTAGCCGCTTTATGGTTATTTCAAAAAATTGTGTCTATTCGATTTCTTTTTTTTTCCGGGTTATTTCCAAATAATGCGTCTTTTTGATATAATTGCTTTATCGTTATTTTCAAGATATTGCATCTTAAAAAAAACATTTGAACTAATTTATAGTTATCAGTATATTATCAGGCATGTCTTTTTGATGTATAAATCTTTTTATGTTTATTTCATAGAGTTGCGTCTATTTGATCTATGGTTGCATGTTTTCGAAAATAGCTAATTTATGGTTATTTCCAAAACTTTTTTCCTCTCGATATAACTGCTTTATGATTATTTTTAAGAATTGCGCCTTTCCAACAAAATCGTTTAACCTATATATTTATGCTTTTAACTCTACATATTTTTTTGTTGAACATTTTTTTTATGGTTACTAATTTTAAAATTCACTCAAAGCATAAAAATGATAAAAAAATGTCATTCTATAATTTTAAAATTATTCAAAAGTATTGATCTTTTTACAACGGTTGTGTCTTTTAAAAAAATAACCGTTTTGTGGTTATTAGTATATTCTTTGATTTTGATTGATTTCATTCTCAAGAAATGGTTTTATGGTTATTTAGAATGGTTGTGTTTTTTACATGTTAAGTATTTTATAGTTTTTTTTCGAAAAACCCGTTTGAACCGTTTTATGGTTATTACGTCTTTTCAATATAACCGTTTATGGTTATTTCCAATGGATGCATAACATAACCGATTTATAGTTATTTCCAAGTATTGCATCTTTTTGATAAAATTGTTTTATAATTATTTTCAAGGATCATGTATTTTTTAAAAACCGTTTTATAGTAATCAACATATAATAGATTGCATTTTCTAGAGAAAACTGCTATAAATTTTGTTTTTCTAACTCTATTTATCTGTTTGGTTGAACAATTTTTTATTTATGGCTACTAATTTTGAAATTCACACAAAGCATGATGTTGGTAAAAAACAGTCAAAAATTATTTTTGAGTCTCCTAAGTTTTTTTCCTTATTTAAATAAAAATTCTAAAAAATATTTTTGAGGATCCTGTTTCTTTCTCATAATTTTTTCATTTGTAACCAATTTTTAATATTCTAAAAATGTTTAAAAAATCATGTTTTTCATTTTTTTTACCTTTTTTCTTTTAATCATAAAATCACACAAAATGTATTAGATTTTTTTTGTAGCATCACTTTTCGTTAAACGGTATCTTCTCCCCCGATTTCGCGGGGTCTGAATCCTATTATATACAATAACAATTATAAATTTATTTCCAAAAGTTATATTTTTGAAAGAATAATATTGAAATATGTGTATTAAACAATACATAGTGTAAACCTATGTACATTTATTAAATGAAAGCGGATGACACATACCTTCAAAAAAGTATCGTTTTAATATTTTATTTTATTTTCGTAAAAATTATCGTTTTTACATTTTCAATATTCCATAAAAAACATTGTTTTCAATACATAATTTGAGACAGTTTTTTTGTTTTTTATGTATTGTTTTCGATTCACAACTAACGAACTAACATCTTATTAACTAAAACCTCGATTGTAATTGAAAATCTTATAATGATTTGATCAATCACTGGACAAAAGTATCACAGTCTACATCTTTTACAATAGTAGATTGTTGAAGCCAAAACTGTTGTTAAATGGGTTTCTGAGTTTAGATAAACGTAACTGATTAATCACCCTACTATAACCCACCAGTCTGGTCGATTTTCCTGGTTAAGATTGTTTCTATCAGCCCTATAAAAACAGTTAAACGTGTACACTAAAAAATTAAGAAATTTTAATTATGTAAATAACTTTTATGTATTATAATTGTATTTTGATCGATTTAGTATTATATAAACATTCAAAGTGCATACTAATCACTCTGGGATTAGCTTTAGCCATATCCCATGGTGGGAGATGTCTTTTCGATCCCTCGTCGCTGCCTTTCCAGCCTTGAAGTCTCGGGTTTGAGTAAAATTGTCGGAGTACTTTGTGTGTTTGAAGTTTGTTTTACCTTGATTCTTTATGAGTTGGTTTACACAAACTTTCTATCATTTCCATGAATTAGAGATAGTTTTTGGCTTTGTTAGAACTGTTAATAAAATTTCTTAGTCTAGGTCTTACGATTATAAAATTTCCCTCGTTTGGGTTTTATCTCCCATATTGTGAACTGTTGGTTCCGGTATCGTATGTTTTGACAATTGGTTTTGTGTATCCCGTCTTGTAATCTTCTTAGTTTTATTAATCTTCTTAGTTTTATTAATACATAATAAAACAATTTAGTATGTTTTATTAATACTAAATGATTTAGTATTGAGGAGTAAATGATTTATTAAACGTTGTCGCTGTTAAATTTAGTATCCCTATGGAAGTTTAATGGCGTATGTGTTTGAGTATGGTTGGTTCTATCAAATAATTGTGTCTAGACATTTAAAATTAAATTTTAAAGACGGATACAAATAAATGTGGTTCAAACACTTACAAGAATCCTATTGGAAAACAAGATCATGATGTAGAAATTTCACGTTAGAGTAAGTCCATGTTTGATTGCGACACTTTTACTCTCATCATTGTCTTCCACATATATTAGTACAGAAATATATACATATTATCTATCATTATGTATGTGTGCATATATATATATATACCTTACGATAGCACCAACAAACCCATATAAATTTTGAGTTTTAAAATTAGTATTACTTTTAAAGGATAAGTAAGATGTTTGAATTTGTCTTTTGGCTTTGTCACCTAGTTTCTATGCACATTCTCAACTTTCTTTGACAATAATTTATCATTTAATTACACATTAGTACCAACTTCGTTCACATTACCATCAATTGATATCGTTATCTTAACCGAATCCACCCACCTAATATTATAAAATAATATCATATATATCAAACCTCTTACTAGTTTGTACGTAATTGACAGATTCGAACCGGCTAAAAAAGACTAGTTAATAGTAAGAAGTTGGTATATAGTTGTCAATTGTTTAGTTTTCTGGTATATCTATGAATCTATATGATCAAAAGATAGAAGTATGCATTAGTTAACACGATAAGCAGAAGCTGATTAATAATTATTTTATGCAATTAGGTACCTTATACTCATTTGTGCACAACACGTTAAGATCGAATGTTTATCCGTAAGATGTTGAAGGTGTGTGTAGTTTCAAAGAAATAAAAAAGATCGAATGTTTATCCGTAAGATATTGAAGGTGTGTAGTTTAAAAGAAAAAAAATCTATCTAACGGTGTGGTGGTTTAGTGGTAACACAAAAAAATTGATTTTTTGTACCTATGGTTCAAACTCTTTTTAGTACAGAGAGTTATTTTTTAAATCATAATATCTAAAAAATGATTCAGGATAGGCCCGGCCCTATGCATGTGCAAAAAATATATTTGCATAGGACTCATTTGTTTTAAAAAAAAAAAATCAGCCCAAAATTTTTTTAAAAAGGGTTCGAAATTTTTGTTTCTTTTAAAAATAGAACCCGTTTTTGTAGTATATGTTATATAGAAATAATTTTTTTTTTGCTCAGGGCTCTGTTTGTAGTGGACCGGGCCTGCTCAAATATCAAAGAGAATATAAGCAAAAAATTTGGAACTCCCATAGTTTATATAAAAAAAAAGAAAAAAACTCTGAAAACACTAACTAGTTTGTCATGGTTGAGTAGGTTCTGCGTACGGTGTATTACAAATTTTTAAGAACAAAATTCAAATATTACTTTCCCTAATTCAAAATATAGTATGTTCTACTTAAAAATATAAAAATAATTTGTTTTAAAATATCATTTAACAATAATTTCAATACAATTTAACCAATTAAAGAAATACCCAAACATCAAACACATTTTTTTTTTTAAATGGTAAATATATCTTATATTTTTAAAAAAATTTCTCTAAAATATTTTATATTTGTAGTAAAAAAAGTATTATTTTATTCGAAATTATTAGTGGATAATAGCGTAATGGTAACACAAAAAAATTTAGTTTAGTTTTGGTGTCATGCATGACTTCAACCCCTATTAGGATAAACCCTCTAAATTAAATTAATATATAAAAATCTGATTCTAGGTATTCGAAATATTATGGATCGAATTCCTACAATTCCAACGGTTTAGGATATTATTTAAAGTGTAGCCGGAAAATTTGTTTAAATATAAAAAATTGTAAACAACAATAACAGAAGCAAATTTAACATAAGTTTTATTTTAATACAAATTTGTCAAATGTATCGAAGTAATAATATTAATACAAATTCCGCATGGTAACTCAGCATTCCCATCAGATAATCTTTGGTACAATTTCGATTTACTTTTCTCCCGGATACCTCTCCGCGTAGAGTTAGAGAAGTATGTCAGATGCTACCCTTGGCTAATATGGTATCTATGGAAGGCACGAAATGACAAGGTGTTTAAGAACATTGATCGACTACCCCCTGAAATTATAGACCTAGCCAGTAAGGAGTCTGAGGCCTGGTTCCTAGCAAACGAGAGGATGGCAACGGAGAAATACAGTACTCAGAGCCCTCCTGCATTATTGATGCCACGAGCCACATTCATATGTTCTATAGATGGATCTTGGAAGGAGGGCGACCATACGAGTGGGCTAGGATGGATTCTTCAACTGTGGAACTACTGACTTGTTAGGCCTACGAGGAGTGGGCAGGCACCTCTCCCCGCTACACACAGAGCTACACAGTTTACTATGGGCCCTTCAGTGTCTGCATCAAGAAAGGCGATATTGTGATATGTTCATCACGGATTCACAGGAGTTGACAGCAATGGTCATGGACCCGGACAGCTGGCCGCGTTTCAGGACCGAGCTAGAGGAATATAAGACTTTTCGAGCGTGGTTCCCGGAATTTACTCTCAAGTATTGTCCCCGAGAACAGAATGAGAAGGCCGATTTATTGGCCCGACGCGCGCGATCTCGAAACGTTGTTTTTTCTTATGTTAACACGTCGACCCTGTTCTGGTTCCCAGACAGTGTAGTTGGGTAACCAAATAGGGAAGTGTTTTGTGACAAAAAAAAATATATATATATATTAATACAAATTAGGTAAATGTATCGAAGTTTTATTATATATGTATACGTATAATGTGGCTAAAATATCATTCAAATTAGGACGAATTTAGTAGCGTCACATGTATATAGTTTGGAATTTTTTTGAAGTGTTACTTACAAATTTAGTTTAGGCAAATCATATAACATTATACATTAACTTTGAAACTTTGGCTGGCTCTAAAAATGTTTGGACTCTATTCTACCAAAGTCCAAACAACTCGATAGAGGTAAGACAATAAATGATCAATATTCATTATCGCTTGATAGCCTAACAATGATGTCATACAATTCTAACTAAAAAACCTTAAATAAAGAAAACATGCCACTACTCAACCCTCTCCTAGGATCTAGACAACATATGATCAATATTTCTAGGGACTCATGATCATCAATATAGTTGCAACCTTACTATTCGTTATGGTTTTCATCGATTATGTGCTAAAAAAATAAAATCGACTCAAACTCATCGTCTTTCTTAAGAAAAACGTAAACCACGTCATTAGTATGGTGTAATTCGGACCTATGTCTTCTAAATTTTTTATTCTAACCAAATCACATGTTGTTCAATACTAACATGAGGGTCAAAACTGTAACGATTTATTTTCACTTTGTATCGCTTGTTTGTTCACTCAATCTCAAAAACTCTCACGATTAAGAAATTCAAGAATAACGAATACACAAAAGCAAGAAAAGAACACACGAAACGTTTAATCCAGTTCGGCTCAATCGATGTGATTGAAACCTACGTTTGGGGCCGATTCAATTTGACAAATCCACTAGAAGAAGAAATGATACAGCTCTAAACCTGAGCAAGGTCTATCAATGGAGGATTCGATCACAATCTACTCCACGATATTTTGTTCTGAGTTACAAGAGAAAGAAGAGAGAAAGACAATACATATACATATATGCGTATTGTTAACGGCAAAGACTCTATCGCGACTAGAGGCTTAGCCTTGATCTTATCTCTTCTTCCTAACCGGTTTAATCAAGCACCACCGGTTAACTCGTTCATTTGATGTATACCAGAAATTAGAATCATAACCGACTTCATTCAACACTCCACCTTGATTCTAACTTTTGATACTCTTTTTCTTCATTCTTCTTTTCTCCTTGGACTTGCACTAACTTGGATTTAACCTCGGCATCAGGTCTTCAACGATCACCTGACCAGTTTGAGATGGCTCAAGGCCGACTCAAACTTCTTCACTAGTATGCACTTGGTAAGCATATCAGCAGGATTCACAGATGTGTATATCTTCAGAACCTCCACTTCACCAGCTTCAATCTCATCCATGACAAAGTTGTACTTCACCAAAAAATGCTTGGCTCTTTCATGAAATACATGATTCTTAGATAAACTTATTGGAGATTGAGAATTGCACCAAATTGCAACCTTATCCTGTGATAATCCCATTTCTTCGAATATTCCATTAATCCACATTGCTTCCTTCACTACCTCAGACAGTGCAATGTATTCAGCCTCAGTAGTTGACAAAGTTCCAACTCACTGTATTTCCACCCACAGTAAATACATAGCCACTTGTTAATACTCTCTTATCCAAACCTGTAGCAAAATCAGAATCACTAAACCCAACCTTAAACTCATCTTCTTTTGTATACACCAGATTCAACTTCAATAATCCTCTTATGTATCTCAACAACCACTTCACTGCCTCCCAATGAACTTCTCTTGGTTTACTCATAAACATATTAACCAAGCCAATAGCATGAGCTAAATTAGGACGAGAACCAATCATGGCATACATGATACTGTCTACTGCGCTTAAGTATTGCATTGTATTAGTATCAATGCATTCTTCTTCATCTCTAACTGATGCCAACTTAAAATGTGGACCAATTGGAGTATTCACAGTCTTCCCTTCCCACATATTAAACCTATGTACCACCTTCTCAAGATAGCTTGACTAAGACAAACTCAAAGTTCCTTTAATTCTGTCTCTCTTGATATCAATACCCAAAATTCTGCTAGCTGGTCCCATGTCTTTCATTTCGAACTCACTGCTCAAAACATCCTTTATCTTTTGAATCTCTGACATCTCTTTTCCAGCCAACAACATATCATCAACATATATCAGCAAATACACATAATCACCAAGACCAATCTTTTTCACGTACACACATGAATCATTTCCACTTCTGATGAACTTTTGATCAGTAATGAATGTATTAAACCTGATATTCCATTGACACGGAGACTGCTTTAGTCCATACAGAGATTTTTTCAACAAACACACTTTATCCTTGTTTGAATTCACCTCAAAACCCTCTAGTCGCTCCATATACAATTCAACATCCAAATCACCATTTAAGAAAGCTGTCTTCACAACTATTTGCTCCAACTCCAAATCTTGATGAACTACTACAAACATCAAAATTTGAATTGATATATGTTCAACCACAGGGGCAAACACCTCTTGGTAGTCAATTCCTTCTTTCTAAGTGAATCCCCTAGCCACCAATCTAGCTTTGTGATGTTTATCCTCAACTCCAGGGATACCTGACTTTAATTTTTAAAGCCACATGTTACTAATAACTGTTTTATCCTTTGGTCTGTCTACCAAATCCCATGTTCCACTCTTCAGTAATGAGGTCATCTCTTCACCCATAACACTATTCCATTTCTCCTAATCTTTATCATCAAGTGCCTCATGAAAAAACTTAGGCTCATCTGGATCAACCTCCTCTGAAACTAACAGAGCAAAATCCACTTCAGTGTAATCAACAAACTTAACAGGCTTCTCAGGTTTTTTTCTAGGTCGATCTCTTGCAATCTGATGACTCTTAGCAATTATATCAGTGATAGTCACTTCCTCTGGATTCTCATAGTCATATTCAGAGTCACTTGACTCTACCTCAACAGCTTTATCTTCAACAACTCTACCTCCAACAGAATCACTTATAACAGGACACTTTAAAATTGTCTCAATTGCAAGTTTCACTTTCTGAACATACTCAATTTCCACTCTTGCATCTTTACTTGACTTCACAGATTCTCCTTTTGACTTCAGGTCTTTGTACACTGCACCTTCTTGGAATGCGACATTCCTTCTTATAACATTCTTCTCTTCATCAAGTAACCAAATCTTATATCCCTTAGCTTCTTGAGGATAACCAAGAAATATCCCCTTCAATGGTCTTGATGAACAAACACGACACAACCAAATCTCCTAAGATGTCTATATCATGGTTTTCTACTCAACCACAGTTCTTCACGCACATTGTGATCAATTGCAGAAGCACGATATCTATTTATGAGGTATGCAGCCGTTGCAGCTGCTTCTGCCCAAAACTCCTCTCCAAGTCCAGATTCAGTCAATAGACATCTCACCTTTTCCATCACAGTTCTATTCATCTTTTCAGCAACCTCATTTTGTTGTGGAGTGTATGTGCAAGTTCTATGCCTCTCAATACCATTCTTCTTGCAGTATTCATTGAACCTAGAGCTACAAAACTCTAATCCATTATCAGTTCTTAGAACCTTCACCTTTTTACCAACTTGGAACTCCACAAGCTCCTTCCATTCACAAAACCTGACAAAGGTCTCATCCTTTGTCTTTAGGAACATCAACCATACTTTCCTTGACTTGTCATCAATGATAGACAAGAAGTCATAGAGGGAGTCACATTAGGTTAACCCCACAAATCAGCATAGACATATCCCCAGATTTCTTCTGTATTATGCTTCCCTACGTTGAAGCTTAGCTTCTTTGACTTGCCCAACACACAATTTTCATAAAACTGCAGCTCCTTAACCTCTTTCTTTTCAATCAGCCCTTTACCAACCAAAATCTTCATACTATTAAGTCCCAAGTATCCCAGCCTACTATGCCATAAGCTAGTTTTATCCCAAATGACTCAGCATTATAGTTTTCACTCACCACAGTATCACCCACCAAGATCTAGAGGCCATTCTTTAAGACTCCCCTTAGAGCTGTTTTACCATTCTTAAAGAACCTTTTCTTACCATCTCCACCTTCACACCTGTACCCTAATCTATCCACGGTTCCAGTAGAAATCAAATTCCTTCTAAGGTTGGGAACATACCTGACATTATGCAGGACCTTGATGGAGTCTCCTTGAGTGTCAAGCCTGATTGTTCCACTGCCATATGCCTCTATTGTGTGATCATCTCCCAACAAAATCACTTTCTTGTCTTGTTCATTAAACCCAGAGAACCAGTCTCTCCTTGATGTCATATGGTAAGTACAATCTGAGTCAATCACCCACTTGTCCTTTGCCTCAGAATCTTGCATACTCAATGCCTCAGTATACACAAGCTTTTCAGTGATAACTCCAGCCTCTCCTTGGTCCTCATTTCCAAATTTCCTCTTTCTAGCATAACAATCTTTCTTCATATATCCTTCTTTCTTACAGAACCAACAAGACACTGTAGAACCGGAGTTAGACCTGCTTCTGTTTCTGCCATTTGAACCTTTGTTGCCTCGGTTCACAACTCTTCCTTTGTCCTTCACATACAAGCTCACTGCTGGATTCTTGTCATCTTTAATAGCTTATGATATCTCTCTTTCACGAGATCTTGCAGCTGAGATTACCTTCTCCAGAGTTAATGACTCTCTCCCATACTTAAGAGTACGCTTCAGGCTATCAAACTTAGGTGATAAAGAAGTCAAAAGCAGGATAGCCTGAACCTCATCCGATACAGTGATACTAAGCACACCTAACTCAGCTAAAATCTTCAAGAAGTCATCAACATTCTCATTAATCGACTTAGAGTCTAACATCTTAAACGTATAGATCCGTAACTGCAGGTGGATCCTATTCGGCAAAGATGTTTCTGTGTAAAGTCGATCTAACAACGACCACATTGCAGCAACGGACTTACAATGCTTAATCTTCCTAAGCACATGATCACTAACATTTGTTATGATCAATCCCATAGCCTTCTCATTCTGTTCCAGCTTGTCAGTGTCAATAATGGCGGATCAGATGAATCGCTTTCGTCTTCGGCAATTGGTTTCTTCTCTTCGGCTTTAGTCACCGAAATCCCCGATACCAGATTCGGATCTAACATGATCTTCTTCAATCCCATAATCACGAAGTGCGCAAGCATCCGAATCTTCCTGAGCGCGAAATCCCCTTCGCCATCAAATCGATCCACTTCGATCTGAGTCGTCGTCATGAGATCCCTAGCCATAACCAATGGCTCTGATACCACTTTGTAACGATTTATCTTCACTTTGTATCGCTTGTTTGTTCACTCAATCTCACAAACTCTCACGATTAAGAAATAAAAAATAACGAATACGCAAAAGCAAGAAAAGAACACACGAAACGAAACGTTTAACCCAGTTCGACTCAATCGATGTGATTGAGACCTACGTCTGGAGCCGATTCAATCCAGCAAATCCACTAGAAGAAGAAGTGATACAGCTTTAAACCTGAGCAAGGTATATCAATGGAGGTTTCAATCATAGTCTACTCCACGATATTTTGTTCTGAGTGACAAGAGAAAGAAGAGAGAAAGACAATATATATCTGCGTATTGTTAACGGCAAAGATTCTATCGCGACTAGAGGTTTAGCCTTAATCTTTTCTCTTCTTCTTAACCGGTTTAATCAAGCACCATCGATTAACTCATTCATTTAATGTATAGCAAAAATTAGAATCATAACCGGCTTCATTCAACAAAAACTCAGAAATGTCAAACCATCGCAACTTAATATGACAATAATTTTCTTTTCACAGCCAAAAAAGAAGAGAAAGAGAGAGTAGGGTCCAACACAAAAAGAAGAACGTACTAAACTTGAGAGACAAGTGAGAATCTAAAACTGTCACGTGTCAGAAACTTAGTAGTGATACGTGGCAATGAACGCCGCCTCCATGGTCCAACAGAACTATACGGACAAAAGTGGAACTAGTTAACTCGTCAAACTCAAAACTTCTCTACAAAATTTGTACAACATGTAATTAAATACACGACGGTCTACATTTCTCAAAAGTGATTGCTCTCCATTTTCAAAATTGATAAGACCATGGCGAAAAAATTTAAGGACAAAATATTTGAATTCATGTGTATCTAAATTATTTAAAAATCCGATTAATCTCGACGCGAATGTTTTTATCATACTATATGGATTCTAATTTGTATAACTATATAGAATATTAAAGTTTTGCAAATAGCATCCCAATGGAATAATTTGTGTATGAGCTAGGTCTAATTTATATATAATTTTGGTTTTGTTATACGTTATCTATATTTATTTATTTTTTGATAACCAGAATATGTCCGAATTTTTGCCATCCGACTAATCCCTCAGAATAAATGTAGCCATCGAATAGTCCATTCACTGAATTTTTAATAAATTTAAAGCGTGATAATATTTCGACTGACCAAACTGAATCGAATTTAGGTTGAAAAGGTTTATATTTTTTTCTTAAGTTTTTTATTACTAGGCGATCACCACTTATATACTTTTTCTTTAATATATGAAAATTTATAGGGTGGGTTTGAAAAATTAAATTTATGAGGGGTATGCATATATAAATTACATAGTAAAGTGTAGAAAAGGACAGTGTATATATTTCGTGCTGACAGTTGTTACGAGACATACCTACACAATTATAAGCCAATAAGTTGAGGTCAAATGTCAAAATGTTTCGTTAAATATGTAATTGTACAAATATAATATAAAGTTTCGAATGTTATATACTAACACGTACATATGCATGTAGACACAGACAATAATACGTGGAGGACCACAGGAATACCGGTGCATTTTTATGTTATATGGTCGTAATAGTTGGTCCCATTGTTTAAATTTTATGGGGCCATTACTTATTTATAAAGCAATAATTATACCTTACTTCGCTCCCGTCGCCGAAATACAATATTGTTTTTTTGCATGATAACTGGGAAGTCTCATGCTTAATTTCTTTACTATTTTATTGGCTTTACAACTTTTCAAAATCTTTCTCTGTAAAAAAATATCTCTTATCCCTATGTAGAGAAGAAGACACTTACAGAATTAATTTAATAGACTTATATTGTTAATAGAATTATGAAAATTTAAATTCAGATGGTAACGTAACGACAATACTAGTACAAACTATTATTTTTTTGTTTTTGAAAAACTTTGATGCATATATTTAAAGGTAACAAGTAACAAGAGTTTTACAATTGTTAGATAAATCTTACAATTGAGAGAATGCATATATTTGGAACAAACATATGAGAAATTGCAAGAAAGAACAAATCTATTTCTAGAATTTGGAAGTTGTGAAGGTGTTGAACCAATGTCCATGCCAAGACGATCACGAGTGTAGAAGGAGATCCTTAGATAGCTTTTTAGAGAAACTAAGATGAAGAGTCGTGGCTGCCACGTCCTCTACGTTTCTTTCCTTCCACCTTTGTCCATTCCATCTCTTGGAGTTTTAGCGTAGGTTTTACTATCCTACCTCCTCGAGTCTTTTGAGACGCATCACCCATCGTAAACCCTGAAATTCCCGTGTCTAAGGTAGCAAAATTGCTTCTAAAAACATTCCCTTCAAACTCATTAGCCAATGAATCCGACATAGTGGGAGTACAAAGTTTTACCGTATCAAAAGGAGGAATAAACGTTGAAGTAGGGGTTGACGGTTCTGCCACTACACATGTAGAGGCGAGTGTAGTTACAGTTTGTGCAGCAGCAAATGCGATTGTACTGCAGTAGCTACTCCAATGGGAGTATCAGTAAGAATTAAGAGAGATCCATGAGAAGCATCAGTATTTGCAGTTGCAGCAATAACAACTTCAGAAGTTGTTACAGTAGGTGTTGCAGCCACATCACTCACTAAAACTGTAACCTCAATAGGAGCAGTGATTGATGAGCTAAGACATCTCGATTCCTTATGACCGAGCTGACCACATCTATCGCATTTAGAAGGGATCCAAGAATAGTCTACTATCACCAATGAGACAATACCTTTTTTTGTCTCTAGTCACAATTCTATGAGGGAACTATTTATCTAATTCCATTTCTACCAAAATCTTAACCTCCCCCATCAAAGACGGATCTAGCCTAGGCTTTCAGTTAGCACTGGTTCCCTAACCCCAAAGCTATCCAACTAGTTCCCACATGAGAATACAAACAACTAGGGATATCTTTAAGAGTTACCCAAATAGGAGCTGATGTAATTTCAGGCATAGCTGATGTTGCTTCAGCAATCCAAAGGGACAACAAACAATAAACATTCATCAACATGCCATAAACTTCTTTGTAGAACCCATGCTCTAGTGGAGGCATCATGGATGTGAAACATGAAAGATGATTCACCTAGTTTACGAGTAAAATTTTTACATTTCTTAACACAAACTATTTTGATATGTGTTTTGACTTTTGATCCACTGTAAAACTTTAATTTGTGGGATATTTATTGACATAAAAGGTCATTATATCTTCTTTTTTTTTCCACGCAAAGTTTGTATATGAATCTGGTCTCAGTAAAGGTCAAACCTCCAAAACAACATTATTTAGGCTGTTCAATCAATTAATACGATCACGAAGAACAATTTGTTTTTAATGAATTTTTTCCGAAAGATACATTCAAAAGTTCAAAAGTTCGAAATTTAATTAATTTTAATGGTAAATAAGTAAATTATATCTTGGTGTTTGATTCGTAAGTAAGTGAACTTATCATTTCCCATGAATAATCTTTGCAATTTGGTTTTTTTTTCTTTCCAAGTACAAGCTTTTTTTTTTTCATTTTAAAAGCCCATTAATGATCAATATTGGCCTACTACATTTGAAAGGATAAGCCTGTTTACTAATGCAGTTTTTTGTATATATAAATAGTTTTCTCAGTGTTTACAATATATGTACAGATAATTAAAGGATAATGTCAGGAATCAGAAGAAGAAGAAGTTTGGTTGGAATCAAAAACTTGGATCTGATTAAGTTTGTTAAACCAAATGGAGTGAAGTATCATATGAAACACATCATACCTTCTAGGTTTAGTGCTCCACAAGAAATGTCTCTGAACCATTTTCACATTCCTCTGCATTCTCAGATATTTCCTCATCGGAATCTCCAACAGAATCTCCTTCAGCCGTGGAATCTCTTTCTCCGGGACAACCACCGAGAACGCCGACCAATCGAGCACCTCGCTAAACGGTAACACGAAGTTATCAGCGATCACTACGGGTACGCATTCGTAGTATATAGCTTCAACGATTCGTGGACTGTTCACTTCGTAACCCATTGGACATAGACAGTATTTGCTTGATTTCATGTGTTGAACATAAGTCATTTTACGAGCTACGTTGTGTGGAAGCGGACCGTAGATTTTCATGTCTACGTCTTTGTTTCTCCAGTGTTTTAGAAGCTGTGGACGGACTCTACCGTGAAGGTTACCCGCGAAGAAAGCGAGAATCGGACGTTGAGAAACTCTGTTTCCGTTCCCGATATTGCGGAGTGGTCTTCCAGAGTTTCTTATCGATGTTTCGGGGAGAGAAACATCTTTCCCCGGGACAAAGATTCCGTCTGATAAGTCAGCATTACAGAGAGCTTTAATCGTGTTTCGCCCTAGCTCCGGGTGTTCATTCACCGTGTAAGGACCCTGCACAAAGATGATTTTGGAACAGAAAGATATATAAACAAAGGAAAAGATTGTTTTTTTAAGAGAGAAACATTTTCGGGTACCCAATCGTGGCAAGCGACAAGGAAATGATCTGATCCGTGTGTGCGGTTCCAGAACGGGTATTTGATAGAGAGCTTATAGACGTAATCTCTTAAAAAGATCGATAAAGGTTTGATGTTATGTGATCCAGGAACAAATATAGCTTGTTGAAGTTGCTTAACACTGTATGGCATGTAGAACAAGTGAGCCTTCTCAGGATTCTTTGTTACAAACTGTGTGTTTGATTCCATTAGCTTCATGAACCAACCTTCTGATGCATATATACCGTTCAAATGCGGTGTATGGAATACGGGTTTTTCTCCATCCGGATATATATACACTTTTAGTATTAGTTCCATAAGCTCATAGCTCCTGAGAAAAAAACACTTATGCTAATTAACTTTGGTATATCCAAAAGCAAACTCTGGTCTTAGTAATATATACATATATTTTGTTTTGAATACTAAAAGGTTATAGGCCTAAGTCCGTACATCCCCTCAGGCCGGGGTTCTTAGTAATATTACCTTTTGAAAATAGAGAGATTGCGAAACACTGGAGCAAATAAATCTGTCTCGTTTAAGATCTCTGGTGCATGTTGAATCTCGAGTTTTGCGTAAGATAAAGCTTCCTTTGGTGGTAATGAAAGAGCATGTCTCTGTTCAATTCCACAGAGATTTCCATGAGAGTGAGTGAGTGATAGAGAAAACAAGACAAAGAGAGACTTACAAAAAAAAACCTGACCTCTGAGGAAGAAAGAACACGTCTTGGTGCAGGTGGAGGATCAGGGAGAATTAACTCGTCTTTCGTCTTCTTTCGTTTCTTCCTTTTTCGCCTTTTTCTCAGTTCGGTTTCTTGGTTATCAACAGGTTTACCATTACTACTACTAGACACAGAAGAATTCTTCAATTCCACCATAGGAGTTTCAATCTTTGCTTCACTAACAATTTGTATATTCAAATGCAAAGAACCATTCAAGTAAATAGGCGAAGAAGAAGAATCAGTTTCTTCATCATCGAAGAAAATCGTTGGTGTGTGAAACAGAACAATAATTGTGGTTATTATAAAACCAAGAAGAAATGCATTTCTCCATATGATTCTTTGTCTCCTGAAACCTTTAAATAGTTCCTTCATGAATTGCCGTAAAGGGCTTTTCATCTTCATCATCTACAAATCAAAATTCTTCTTCTTCTATGTGCGATGATTAATAATAATCCATCACGGGTGGTTTTAATCTCCCATTCAAACTCAGAAACCCTAAATTTCGCAATAGATCAACAAATCTGATGATCCAAAAAAGAAAAAAACGAAGAATGAATCCATTAGAGGAGGATAGATTCAAGTAACTAGAAACCCTAATTCCTGAAGAGGACATGATCGAGTAAGTACCTTGATCTTTGCGATTCTTGATCGGTGAGAGAGAAGAATCGATTGGAGATTTTTTTTTTTCTCTCGATCTAGAGAGAGAGAGAAGGAGGAGGGAAACGAGAGACGGTAACGGTAATGTTATTAATAAGTTCTTTTAAGTTTTCTATAATTAACCTTTTTTCATTGATTTCTAATTTTAGAAATAATTACAAATCGGATCAAATCGTGTTTCTAGTGTGTGAGCTGACGTATGCATTACGTCAGTTTATGGTAAGATTGAAATCGGATTTTAAGAAAAAACTAGGTGAGTAGCTGCGTGCACGTTTTAACTTTAATATTTTTCATCTTTTTTTCTTATTCCGAGTTATATTCCGTAAAGAACATTTTGAAAATTATCATTGTAGCAGTAAATGCATAAGGAGACTGGTTTAAAAGTTTTGTAGTTGAACTAACTACAATGTTTTCATAAGAGCATCATTATCTATGAAATTTGGTGGGTATCATTAGATATAAAATTATTAAAATTTGAGTAAAAAGAAGAAAAAGAGTGTTTTTGGTTGAAATAATGGAGTGTATTGAAATATAAAATTAATAAAAATTGAGTAAAAAGAGAAGATGAGTTGATACTTTTGGAGAGAGAGTGTCTTTGTATCAATGGATTGATATTTTTGGAGAGAGTTTAAACTTTAGTTGAAGTGTGTTTAAATATAAAATTAATAAAAGTTGAATAAAAAGATGAAAGAGAATGTATAAAGTTGAGTAAAAAGAAGAGAGAATGTGTGTTTTAATAATTTTATATCTAATGATACCCACCAAATCTCATGGATAATGATGGTCTAAGCTCCAAACCTCCAACATATTGAGGCCTTGAATATTAAATTGTTTCGTTGTAGTTTTAGTCTATGAACATAATGATCAAATCAATAGAGAAAAATAGTTGATGGAGCTAAATGTTTAAAATATAGGATTTTAATTTCGTATTGTGAAATACGCATTGAAGTTCAAATGACCTTGAAAGTTATCGAATAAAACAACATATTTTAATTTGTACACACTAATGAAATATTTGATGTATTTTTGTTGACATTTCTCTATAAAATCCAAAAAAACTAATATATAAAAACCAATCCAACATACTATTTGCTAGTGGTAATTAACTTATCATAAACGCTACAACGAAGCTGAGGATGAATTGCATATCCTTCTGAACTGCCCATTCGCATCGAGAGTTTGGGAACTCGTGCCTGTAGTCTTCAAGCCTTCAAGGACATCGACGCAGAGCATAAGTGATCTTCTAACCTCAGCTTGTCGACAGGTTAACCTCCCGCCAACAGGTTTATCTTTGCCCTCTTTGTACCCTTGGATTGTTTTGGCACCTATGGAAGACGAGAAACCACCTGATCTTTGAGAATAGAAGCTTCACAGAAAAAGAAGTGGTCTTAAAATCTATAACAGAGTGCCGAAGTTGGTAGGCCGCACAACTAGCCATAACAAAGCCTTTGTCGCCTCCGAATTTGGATCCTCCACTGTCCCTGCTCCCATCGGACTTTCATGGTTTTGTTGATGCAGCTTGGATAGCTTCTTCTCTGGAATGTGGTTTAGGCTGGTTTATCAAAGACTCAAGATCGAGTATTCTGCTCCAGGGGTCAGCCTACCGTCGTCAAGTCCCCTCGGCCGTGGTGGCAGAGGCCTTGGCTTTAAAATCTGCACTTATCGCAGCCATTTCTGCAGGTTTCCGATCACTTAACTGTTTTTCGGATTCACTCTCTCTTGTCACTCTTCTCAAATCGGGTGGAGAGTGCAATGAGTTGAAATCTCTTCTGTTTGACATTCGTTGTCTAAAGACAGGTTTCTCTTCTATCAGTTTTAATTTTACCCTGCGTTCGGCAAATGTTGTCGCCGACGCTTTAGCTAAGCAAGGTCTTGTATCTTTGAACAATTCCTCCTTTGTTGGAGTTTAAATCTAATGAAAGTACGATTTGATAAAAAAAAAAAAAAACCACTCCAACGTACTATTTGCTAGTTGTAATTATTAACTTATCATAAAAACCACTCTTTGATCCCTTGCCGATGGTGTAAGTGAAAAAAGGAAATTCAAATATCTCATGCAGGAGCCGACATTCTATGTTTCTTAAATAATAGTGGTAGGCAAAAACATATGAATCCGCAAAATTTGATTGCTTCATGATTTTTAAAATAGAGAAGATAGAAGGACAAAAGCTAACATGATTAGATATTTAAGATATTAAAAAAATGTAAATTAATATGAAAATAAAGCAAATTAAAGCATAAAACTTTGAACTTCTTTCTCAGACTACGAAGGGGTTTTCTTCAATTGATTAATTGTATCAGAACTTAAACCTTTCAAGACGTTTCCCCCACTCTTCTTAGATATGTAACCTATAGGGAAGCCATAAGAAGAAATACTTAGGAAGCCTCTTAGGAAGCCTTTAATTAATCTCCATGACCATAATAAACATAAGGAAATTTGGTTGGCTTTTACTCAACGTAAGTAGAAGAAATCAAATAAAGTATAGAAATAACTCTAGAGAAACTATCTTAAGGTATCGGACCATTGATTTGGCTAGCATGTAATCGTTTTAGTTTGCAATCGTTTAGAAAAGAATATTTATGTTTAGGGATTGTATACCTCTGATTTCAGATATTAGATTGTTGAAAATCTCCTTGTAGAAAACGTTTGTCACACCTTGGTTTGAACTTCTATCAGACATTCTGCTCCATATTTTAAGACTTCTTTTGATGTTTCCCTTGTCTGTAGATATAATTCGACTTTAACCAAACTCCGCCCTTTTGATGCAGACCTCAATACCATACCTACCTTTGAATTGAATAAAAACCGAGTGTATACTCTTTTAGCTTCTAGCTTGCTTCTCTTTGTTTTGCTAAGTATTTTTGGTGGATTCTATTGCTTAGAAAACGTTTTGAATCTCAATCTTTGTGTGGATTCACTAAGGCTTAGATTTGTGTTCTTATCACAAAGGCATTCCGCACCTTTGCGTGGCGAACTTCGATCCTTCAAAGCTTGTCAACTCTTGACATCTTGTGATCAATAAGATTTGGTGTGATTCCAATCTTATATCACCTCTGAAGCAGAGAGTCAAGGGCAAACGTGCACACTGGTTTCTGTAGATATAATTCAACTTTCTCCAAACTCTTGTTAATCGTCATTGCGTAACAAACGCGTACGGGGAACTGACGCCTCTTCAATTTTTAAGGATATTTCGTATCTGCAGTTGTGATGATGATTCTAGGTATAAGCAATTTCTTCCCAACGCTTCCTCTAGTCAAAATCTCTGCTTCCAGAACTCTTTTCCCTAATTCTGCCATTGCAGAGCACTTCTTTTTGGATAATGTTTCTTTTCAAGATAATTGACGCTTTTTGGTAATCCCGAGCAGTTGATACTATTCAAATACTCTACATTATGTAATAGATTTTCTTCTTCAATGTTAGTGGCATCGTTTGATATACTGCCTGAGCTAAGATACTGAACGATGTGACCTTACAGTTGTGATAGAATATATTGATTTACCTCATCAATTGTTTCATTTATCTTATCTTCTGTTTTGGATTGAAAATCTGGGTACATAGCATCGAATATGCTTGGCAACGAATATGCTTCGCAAACCATCTCCTCTTCTAGGCAGCAGTAGTTCACTCGCTATCTCCATGGCCTCAATCATCGTTAAAATTTGCAGCCATTGAACCTACTGTTCTTGCATTCCCGTCCCCAACTTCTAAAATCCATCTTCAAAACTCTAAATCATCTTGTTTTAGCCGATTGTTTTTTCAAGAGTGTTGACTTCACATTTATTCCACACTCTTCTCTCTAAGCTTCTTAGAATCCATGCTGCATAAAGAAATGAGTCCCTGTGTATAGGACCTTTAGTAAGTCAGCGGAGTTCTTTAAAAGGAGATAACAAGGACGCAATTAGAGCATTTTCCTCAAATATGTGAACAATTGGAGCATTGTCAACAATGCAAACGTAAGAGAATAATTTGCCTTGTGGGTAGTAAGATTACTATGGTAACTGAGCAGGAATAAGATGAGGAGATAGCGTTGAACCTTTTGAGAAAGCAAAAAATCACACAAACAATATATATATATATATATATATATATATATATATATATATATATATACCGATGTGTGTGTGAATGTTATACAACAATTTGGGTTCAGGCCATTTAACTTACGACGAAATTTGGGTAATGAGCATATGCATTCATAGCCTTAATTTATGTTATAAAAATCTCAGTGAATATTATCTTTCTATTAAAGATTTGGGAAACCATGATACGATCAGATGAGGAAAAGGAAAGTTATATGGAAAGGATATTTCATGTTTCCAACTAATGTAGATGGACATGGGCAACTTACAGAACAAATGAGTTTTTGCCGAAATTTGAAAATTTTAACTCAGCAGCCTGCTTTGTGTAAGGCCATGAGATGTCTCATATGATAATACTTCCTGTTACTACAGCTTAGAGCGTCGGGAAGTACATCTTTATCTTCAAGTGTGTCTTTATACCCTGAAAATGCAGTGAATTTGATGTCTCAGTAAGAAAATCGAGTCTGGATTGTAAGCAGAGAGCAACAAAGTCAATGGCTTACTGTTTCTAATGACAATGATCTTTGTGTCACCATAGTTTTTGTTAATGTATTTCAAGACTTTTCGTAAACCGGTCTACGCAAACTGGATACTTTCCAGTGGCCGGCTGAAATATTAGTAGCAGTCTTAGATAGAAATCTCAAACATGTAAAACAAAGGGAAATATCATATAGATGACACATATATTATTACCTTTAGAACCCATGTGGATTTTTCGCTGCAAGTTAAACGAAAGAAGATTAGAAGATGAGATTTCAATAGTTATGACATAAGGAAGCAATGAATTTAATGATCAGAAAGCAGAGCATACAATGTAATTGGAAACGGGTTCTTCCGCCGTCTAGAATATTCCGAGCTAAATCCTCCGGCGTTGAGATTGAGATTCGCAACGATTCGTTTCCTCTCCCATTGAAACTCTGACGATGTTGTTGTTGTTGTTGCAGCCTGGTTCGGTTATGATCTCGTGAACGAATCGCTTAACTGCTGAGGGAAGAGAAAGTGACGATGGAAAATCTTTAATGTTGAATTGAGATTTACGTTTCAGAAGCGGAGGAGATATTTTTGGGTAGCCACGTGTCATTTTATCTGCTGCCGATGTGTCACTCTACCGGAGAGAACCGTTGTTCTTTCATATAGTAGATTGTTGCTTAATTTTTCAAAATTAATATGCTTTTCTAATATTTATGAAAATTTTAAAAAATTAATAATATAGAAATAGAGATAATGTTAATTAAAATATATTAATTGTTTAATAACACCAATTAGTTTTTAAGTTTTGTTTGGACCTATTAATAGATTTATTATGATTTCATTTCATTTCTTTTTTTGGGTCAGAGTTTCCATTCTTCTTTGAAATCATTACTATTTTTATTATTTCGATCAAACCGATTCTATATAAAACCTACACTCCGTGAATAGAGAGGTGGTTCAAGGATACAAAACCAACTTTAGCTAACGTGTCGGCTCCATCATTTTGTTTTGTAATTAACACGTGTTACATCGGATTAATTTTGTAGGGGCTATATGTATGTCGAAAGTATTTTTTATTATAATGAATTATGTAAATTATAAAATCTTAAGTTAAAGGAGAAGTTTTTTTTTTTTTTTGATTCATCTGTGTTATATATAATGGTCGAGAAAAGAGTTCAAACAAGATACAACAAACCCAACAACAAAACCTAAGGAACCAAATATTTTCAAAAAGACAAATCTTTGTCTTCAAGATACATAAAAACTACTACAGATTATAAGGTATTGATTAAAGAGGAAATCAAAGAAGTAACCCCAAGTTCAAGCCACGAAGCCAAGGCACACCCGTCAAAGGAGAAGCTAGCTACTATGTTTTGTTAAATATATAAATATATGTCACAACTTGAGCCGGATTCATATATATATATATATATAAAAAATCTTAAGTCAAAGGAGAAGCTTTTTTTTTTTTTGATTCATCTGTGTTATATATAATGGTCGAGAAAAGAGTTCAAACAAAATACAACAAACCCAACAACAAAATCTAAGGAACCAAAGATTTTCAAAAAGACAAATCTTTGTCTTCAAGATACATAAAAACTACTACAGAAAATAAGGTATTGATTAAAGAGGAAATCAAAGAAGTAACTCCAAGTTCAAGCCACGAAGCCAAAGCACACCCGTCAATCAAAGGAGAAGCTAGCTACTATGTTTTGTTAAATATATAAATATATGTCACAACTTGAAGCCGGATTCATATATATATATATATCTTATTATATAAGACTTCATACGTAAAACGTGATAATTAACAAAATCCTGACACGTCTCAGTCGATCGATTAGATTTTGAAACGTGTTAAAAAAAAATCCCATTAAAAGTTTCTATATATATATATATATATATCATGCAAATCTTATTTCTTTTTTAAACTTAAATTTTTTTTTTTATCAAATAGACTATAAAAATTAATATATATCAAGATTGTTTTTAATATTAATAATACATATGTAAAAACTTCTTAGTTCAAATAGACTTAGGTTTATATACCAAAATCGTCATACATTATAATATGTTGTCTTCACATAATAAGCGTATTCTCACAAAACAATTTTAAATTTCGATAATCTCTTCAACGAATTTTATTTCAATTTTTTTTATTAGAAAATAACATCAATTATCTTTTTATTCGATAGGTGATATAGATTACGAGATCTAATTGTAGTATTTTCATTCGTTTCCTGAAAATTACAAGCTAAAGCTTTGTGCATCATTCACTTTTTGCAAAATTTGGAAATACATTATGTGAAAGAAATTTTATTAAAATTTACAATTTAGTTTGCAACTATAAATATGAGTAATTCGTCAAAATTTTGGAAAAATAGATATATTTATATATAAAAATGACCTAATTCAATTAGGAATAGAAAAAAATTACTATTTGAAAAATATTTGACAAATTTAAATTGAAAAAATAATATAATAAAAGAATCAAAACAATTTAATAATGATAATACTTCTCTATTAGTGGTTTTGCACTTTTCAGTTTTTTTTTCCGCAGATTATAAAATATTTATAAAAACTGAAAATTTCAAATAGGAAAATGAGTAATAAATTCAAATTTTTATAAAAAAGAGAGAGTAATTAAGTAATAAAAACTAAATTACTTTATATATGAATAGAAAAAATTAATTACGTGATAAAATTTAAGAATTACTTGAAAATCAAATAAGAAAAACAACTAAATTAAAAAAAGTAACTCTTAAATTATTTTATATCAACATTTTTATTTTTATTTTATTTATTTTCATGGGTGTTTTATTCATTTTTTATTTTTTTCACGGGTTATAAAATATTTTATCACAAACCCGCATATATGCGAGTCTTTTATCTAGTATATATATACTACTTGATTTTACAAGCTCGAGAATTTTTAGAAAAGCTAGCAATATTTTATAAGAAATTTTTGTTTGAAACTTTCATTGGAATAACTAAATATTTTATAACTTGAGGAGAGAAGAACTATGTAAGCATCTCTAAACTCTTTGAGCAAATCCAATATTTGTCATGTGATTTTATTATAACTGAGGTTAATTATAATTGAGTGGAACAGGGTGGACGAGTAAGGACCGAACATGGTGGACCGTCTTAGCCTTGTCGGGACAGCCATGGCCATCACCGTACTGGTAAACGCACTGAGCCACGCGTCCAAGGTTAGCCGCAGCTTCTACGAAACAACTCTTTCTCTCCAAGTTCAAGTCATCCCAAGCCACACCGATCATTCCTCGAATGTACGCACGTGACTCTGCCTCCGAAGCTCCTGTCTCTTGCATGTGACATTGTACGGACTTCATTGTGTCGCCTCTCGCCAATTCCTCCTGTGTTACATTCTTATACATATCATATGTTTCGCGTAAATAATTATATAAACATAAAACAAATTGACAAAGAATGGATTGACTCATATTTTTATATGTTACTTAGGTCACATCCACAATTTTCAATGTGTGGATCTCTAATATGAATTAAAACTAAGACGAAAATAATAATTGTCGTAAACGAATCAGAGAATAATAAAAATAATATTGAATTTATGTACTAAAAGCCAGAAAAACGATATTGAGTGTATGCTAGAGCTAGTTTTTTTTTTTTTTTTTTTTTTTTTTTTTTTTGTCACTGTATGATAGAGCTAGTTTATTGTTGTTTAGTGTTTCGCATATTATGAAAAACAGAACCTCGGTGTTTTTTTATGGACCCGACTACATCAAAACCCTTTTTATAATGTGTTTTTGTATGGATCCCGACTACTTCAAAACCGTTCTTTTATACAGAACCTCAATGTTTTAGAGTATGGACCCAACTATTTAAGACCCGTCCTTTTATATACTAAATCATTACAAAGAAAAATTAACTCAATCACGTTTCTTATTAATTTTCTGGATGAGTTTCTTAAAGGTCAGTTTGGCAACTATTGTTTAAAACCGACTTTCTCGTCATGTTCTGTTAAAAACTGATATACTATTATGTCATGAAAGCATGAGGACTGACCGAAGAAGTTGCGAGATCGTTAGCGAGACGGAGGATGGTGGCGGAGCTCCGAACAACGGGGTGGTGATACTGATAGGAGACGACAATGTCTAAAGTTTGGTCGGAAAATAGACAGAACAAGTGGAGAAGTATTGTAGGGACAGAGCTTGAGATCCAACCATTTTGCATGTACTCTTCGAGGTTAGGTTTGTAACCACTTTTGTACCACTTTGCTTCTTTTAGAAACGTTTTACACAGATCTGCCCACTAAGAAGACAAAACAAAAGACATTTACGAAGACAAAAACAATTTATTACGTTTAGAGAAAAATTATGAACGGACCAACATTTTAATATTTGGGTCGCTTTATGTTATTTTATCATTTGACCACATAATTGTGAACGACCAACATATTAATATTTTCAAATCTAGAGTTACCATGAGGCTAAACCAAATGACAAGAGTACACGCTAAATCCAAGGTTTGTCATGAGATTACGTACGGAATTTTTGAGGTAAGGAATCACATTAAATCCTTTATCTCTGAGAATAAAATATCCAATCTGATTGACTTCGTTGACGAGGCAGAGAAAACATAACTTCATGTACTCGGGAAGTTCTTCAAGACGATTCACATCCCATCTGCATCAAGAATTGATTCAGTGAAGAAACAAAGAAATAGACATATACATAGACACAAGTATAAAACGTTTTGTTCTTAATTACTTGTCAACTATGGTCGTGAACAGTTGTAGCTCCTCCAATGTCCCATAAATGTCGTATATATCGTCGATAGTTGTAATAAGCACGAAAACTTTAGTTAGCATTTGCCGGTGATATGCAAACTCGGGCTCATAGATTACTCCAACACTCGAGAAATAACTCTCCGTTATTCGATCTCTTACGAAATCAAGATGTTTTGTTAGTCCTGTCTTGCTCCACCAGCTGTTTCAGACGTATAATTTTTTTTAACTATATAGATTTTGAATATAGAATACATTTTGAATGTTTCAAACACAAATTTTATACTTTATAGACACGTGAAAAAAAAAATCGTTTGCATTTATGATTTACAAAATATAATTATCCATAAAAATACCAAGATGTTATAATTTTATTTGAAATTGAAAGATAACTCACAAACATAAACGAAAAATAAAATTTCATAAGTCCTACCATAAATCATGTGTTTCTTATTTATCAGAAAAAAATCATGTGTTTCTTTTTTATCAGAAAAAAATCATGTGTTTCTTAAGTTAACTTACCTAGAGAGATATTTGAGCTCTTCTTGATGAATAACTTGTACGATATTGAAATCAAGTTTTGCTAATTCGAGCAAGATAGGGTTCATGTCTTTTTTCTCTCCATACACGTCTATGTACCACCTTGCTTCTAGTCTTTCCACTCTCCGGTGGTATGGCATCTCTAATGCATGGATCACCATCTTTTGAAGAACATTAGGTTTAGTCTTTGTTTTCTTCATTCCAACGAATTTTCTAAGTCTGTTTGTTGTATAGTATATGGTCTCTTTCAATTTAGCATCGAATCTGGTCGAGAGATATGAAGCTTCGTATAGCGAAAGAATACCCTTAATATCTTCATCATCCAAACCATCTCTAATATTTCCTTCGAAAACATCTGCAATAAATTGCAATTATTTCTTGTTATATAACAACATCAATATTAAATTTATAATTCTGTTTTTTTGCTTTTTGTTTGTTAAAGTCCAGAATATATAGTCAGAATTTGAAATCAGGATATATTAACTTGTTCGTTTTCTAAACACTAATTAAGAATTGGGACTCTTAAATTTGGATTTTATATATATATAATTTAGGTCAGGATTATACGTTAATATTCGTTTATATATATTTGCTTTTAAAACCTTGTGCGATACTAAAACCATGTTGCCTTAGGAGTCGGAACTCGAGAGCAGTCGCGTACAAGTCCTCCGATCTCTTTCGATCTATTCCGTTTTCGTGTCTCACATTTTTCACGTGCACATTAGTTAGAATCTTCTTGATTTCATGTTCGAAATGGTAAGAAACTCCGAGTCTTTGTAAAGTGTCGACGAGCTCTAGCTGTTCGATTAAACCCTCTGTTTCATTCAGCATTTTAGACGTTTCTTGCTTCAATAACTTAACTCTTTCGTCGTTGTTGTCCTCTCTCTGCATGGTATCAAATATTATCATTTTAAAACTTCACAAATGTTAATTTACTATATACTTATCATGTAGGTTTCTAAGTCAAAACATCAGACGAGTTAATGTACGTACCGCGTGTGCATTACCGAGGGAGAGGAGATACTCGTGTTTCCAAAGAGACGGCCGATAGTTTGCAGCGCGACGGGCTTCAAGAGGCGGTGACTGTGTTTTCGATGCAGCCTCACGAGTGAAACGAGGACAAGACTGTTGTTTAGGCATTTTTCGCTTAGCTAATGATTAAAAAAGATAAATATACTGTTTATTTGAGGTTATATTACTGTCTTTAGACCCCAGGGTGATATTTATACTGTTTAAGGTTTGAGTTTTCAACCACAGATGATCATGGAGATATTTTCATATTTGTCTGTTTTCTTAAAATTATAATTATTTTTTTATAAAAAAAATATCTTTGGACACGTCAAAAATTCTTCCAATAGCTTTATTAACAAAATCTGCAAAAATGTTTGACACAGCTCTGCTATTGTATTATTTAGACACGATTTACCAGCGGAAAATATCTTCGGAAAAATCGCATAAAAAACCTCCAAGGTGGCTAGCACTTATACTTTAAACCTCTAAAGTTTTTTACTATCAGTTTAAACCTCCAAGATGGCAATTTTGACACTTTAAACCGCCAACATGATATTTGTGTATACGCCGCCAAATTTTTTAACGCCGCCGTTAGCGGAATATTAACCCCGTTTAAAATCAGTTAGCTCCATTTTTCTTTAATTAAAAACGTGTCTGAATTAATTAAAATAAAAAATAACATATTTATTAACAAAATAAAACACGAGCATTGAAAAAAAAGAACTAAAACGCCCAAATCAATTTGGGAATTAGGGTTTTTAGTGTTGAGAGGAGAAAATCTGAAAACTCTGATTCCAGGGGAGATTACGGAGGAAAACAACAGATACGTGGATACAACTCGGTTTATAGTACGAAACGGTAGGTTCTCTTTGTCTTTCATTCTCCCTCCATTCGAAACATGAATCGGTAGTTGTTTTTTTCCGTATTCTCGAACTAAGGGATACTTGACACAGATTTCAAATAAGCGGAATAATTGAAATGCTTGAGTTTGAAATATGAAATATATATGATTTGATTACAGATGGCTCAGAGTGCAAGTTCTTCAAACATTGAATCCAACAACGACAATAGTGTTCTTTGTAATTGTAACTGGACAACTAAGATTGTGCGTGCTTGGACTAAAAAAAACCCTGGGAGGAGGTTTTATGGTTGTCCAGGCCGTAAGCTTGCTCAAGAATATCAGAATTGCAACTTCTTCCATTGGTATGATTTAGAGAAACCAAATGGATGGCAATTTCTAGCTTTGTTGGAGGCAAGAGATGTAATGTGTAACCAAAAAGAAAAGATGTAATGAAGTTAAAGGATGCAGTAAGAGCATTGAGCCGGGAAACTGAAAGTGTAGAAGACACAAATTCACTAGAGGAAGAGTTGAATCAAACCCGAGAACAATGTGAAGGACTCAAAAGAGACGTCTTGATTCTAACCGAGAGGAGCAGGATTTTCTGTAATATCCTCGTTTCAACAAGCATTGGATTTACAATGACACTTGGATTCATAATTGGGATGTGGAAGCAGTAAAAGGTAGTTTTGGGGATGAAGATGATGTGGTTTTAATAGTAGTTTGTCTTATTTTCTGGTTTTAGAAGACAATATGGTATGGCTTGTCTACTTTTATGGTATTTGTTTCTGGTTTTCAACTTGATGTTATTTTCAGTTTGTGTTGTGTTAGTACTTATTTGTGTTATGGTAATGAATGAAAGAGATCAGAAACATTCGACATACTAAATCCCCTTAAAACCAGTTATAGTACCTATTAAAAAAACATTCAACATACTTAATTGCCTTGATACAATCCGAATCATAGATAATTCAACATACTAAATCCCCTTAATACAATCCAAAACATCCAAAATCAGTTTTAATGCTTAATATAAAGAAACATTCAATCCAAAATACTCAAAACACACATAGTTAAGGTTCTTTAGGCTCTGATGGAGTGTCAGATGGACGATGTGATCCCCTTGAAATGGTTGTGAACATCAAATGCTCTGTTATTGTAAATATCTTGGAGAAGTAGTGGCTAAAACATTTGGGAAGTATAATTAATAATGAATACAAGTCACTGTATTTATACAAGTGTGTGCTCCTCTATTCTACTCTCTTATGTACAAACTAACTAGATGAGTAAGTTAAGTATATATAAGCAATATTATCAAGTATATACAATATGACTAAGTTAAGTATATATAAGCAACATTATCAAGTATATACAATAACTAGTCTATTAATATCCACTCAATCTTAGGGTTTCTTTCTTTCAAGGTCCCAAAAAATATCTCAAGTTTTTAACAAATTTATAATGTGACTTGATAATCTCTTATATATTAATTGGAGAGTGATTTTTCAAAAAAAAAACTTATATGTCTTGCTTATATTCACTCTCCCAAAATTTATTGTGACATGACAATCTTTACATTGCAAAACTCTTACAAACATTTAGCACACTAATGATGTTTAATTTATTTATTTTATCATTTTTAGCCCATTAATTATACACACGAAAATTATAGCCCACTAATGGTGATTAATTTTTTTATAAAGTTTAGTCCACTAATTATCTTATTAATCAAGCTTAAAAATACCCACGAAAATTATACCTAGCTTCCATTATATATACCAAGCTAACCACCAATTTACTTTCTTCACATCTCATTTCTAAAAAATGGTTTTGCTCTATGATTATGATGATATTATAGATTTAAACAATTCTAAATATATATGGGTTAAATAAGAGATATTAACCATAAGAAACATAAAAAATAACAATCGTTTGAAAATAATAATAATAGAAAGATATAAAGTACATGCTTTATGCTGTATGAAAAATTTATTAATTTTTTTTTGTTTACAAAAAAAATGATCAAAAAGGGGTTCAATCTTTTATGAGAGGGATCTCAACTTTTTATAATAGATTTTGCACCGCAATGTATTAAATTATTTTACATATTGATTTAACACGATTATGTATATAAAATAATAACATGCTAAAATTAAACTTTTGAAAATTTATATTATTAGCAAAAAGAACATTGTTGACAAAAAAATGTAACAACAAAAATATCAACAACAATGTCAATAATAAAAATCAAAACAAACATATATTTTCACATTTCAAAATGTAAAACTAAAAACAAAATTATAAATAAGTTACCCACGTGTACGCGGGTTAGTCGCCTAGTGTTGTTATAAACGGCATATCTAAGGTTATATCTAAGATATGCCGTTTATAAGTCTCATTTTAGATTCATTCTTTTTAGTTTTAGATTCATATAAAATTAAGTTACGATTTTTTTATTATCAGAATTTCTTTTCTTCTTTTCTTTTGGATCATATGATATTATATGTAAAATCAATTAAGCGTTCACATAAATCTTGTCGGATTAATTATGATCCCCGGAGACAAAGCCGGCAGAAACAATAAATTTCTGGGAGCCAAAAACCCTAGAAAAAGAATCCAGATCCTAATCTTACGAGAAAGAAGATCAAATTAGGAAGAAACAAAAAAAAAAGAACCCAATTCACTAACAAACAAAATTTTAGTTAATATTTAGGATCGCTGACCCTAAACACTCCAACGACTTCCAGGTAACCTGAAGAAGCGCCCAACAAACAAAATTTTAGTTAATATTTTTCTTTGCATGTAGAAATTTATATGTTACTACAAGAAAAATATACACATTATTAATGACAAGCGTATGAAAACATACGAAAAAGAGCTTTTACGTTCGGAAAAAAAGTTAAAACTGTATGCGTATATACATATATGCTTATAGTTACAGAAGAATACAAGTATACAATATTTCTGTGGATACAAATATTTTGGATGTACGACGTTTGGATATAAATTGTAAAGCCGAGATTTAAGCACCATGTTACTAAAATTATCAACACACATTACATAAGGGACGCTTTGTTCACGTGATGTATCTCTGAGTCAGTACTTATAAAGTTATAATTAAGTTTTATAGTACCATATTTTGGACAGCGTCTAAATCTCCTATCTAAGATCCACGAAGACCGGCCGAAATTTAGGACAACCTCTAATGTAAGACCAAGGGATAGGGGACTTGCCAATCAAATCGTACGACATTTAAAGGACATTTGCCGAACCAGTAAGAAATGAGAAAAAAAGAAAATCAAAGATTTGCTGAAACTTTTGTGGAGAATGGTGATGAATTGCTGAACAATATCTAGGTATATAGATGGTGGTAAGATAAAATGACACCACACGGAGGTCATGAACCCATGATACAAACATACGAATTAACCCCAAAAAAAAAGCCATCTAAAGTATATTGCACATGAGCTCACGAGCTCTAAATACTCGCAAAGAAGCCTATTAGATATTATACATTCGGTTCAATGTTGGTTAATACTGGTTTATTCAATAGGTTTGGTTTAGTGGATAGTTCAATTTTCGATTGTGCTTAAGGTGTATTGTTTTGTTAATTCAATCTTAATGAAGATTAAACACAAAATATGAAAAAGCCAAAAGGCTTAAAAGCTTACTCTTGATGAGTTTCTTGATTAGTTCATCTATTTTATATATATACCAAAATGACCACTTGAGTTTTGATTAATTAAATGTTAGCCCTAACATACTGGTTCCACCTTTAGTTCAAAGTGTAATTGCATGGCAATTAGTGAACCATACTGAAATTCTGCACCGAAGGAGAGTTTTAAACATGTCTTTTGGTTCGAAAAATATTCATGAGAAAATCCAAATGAATAGCTATCGAGTCGGTCTTCATGTGACCTACAATTACATATATTTACTTATTTAGAGGCAAATTTTGTTGGACCACTGAAAGAAGTGGTGGTAATTAAATGGTAACGAATAATCACATGTGGGCAAAGACGTCACGGCAATGTCTACTTATCGACAACATAACTTTACGTTATTATCTCATGGGTCACACAAGCTCCTCTCACTTCTATATCCTTCACATTTCATAGTTTATATAACTGTTTTGTTACTAGAATTTTTAATCCAGTAATTTGTAGCATAATCACTGTCGTGTCATAACTATAGTTATAGCTTTACGTTATTATCTCATGCATGGGTCACTCAACCTCCTTTCACTTCTCTATCCTTCACATTTCATAGTTTTTATAACTCTTTTGTTACTAGAAATTGTAATCCAGTAATTTGTGGCAATATCGAATGGCTTTATGCTCTAGATACACAGGGTATAATCAATTTCGAAATTGCAAAGAAAATTAATAAATAGCTACCCAATACTCTGGGGATCCTTTCCCATAACTCATACACGTTTCCGCGGGTTTTACTATAACTGGTTTGTCTTGAAATATATGTATCCAAAATTTTCCACTACATCATACATTTCGTGTCATTGCTCGTGTCACTGCTTCTATTTGTCTCGATGTGATCTAAGCGGGTTCAAGTGTTTAAAGAGCATATCTGCCAAAACAAATACAATTTCCACAAGAAGATATTCCTTTTAGTCTTCCTCGGTGATGTTTACGAAATATGGTTCTTTTTGGATTATAGTTTATTGGTTTTTTTTTTAAATTTGAAATTCCATAGGATTCGTTATTTTAAAAAAAGGCTGAACCCAAAAAAAAAAACCGAGCCTATAACTTGGCCCAACTTGGCACATTAGATATCAAAACCAGATCGATCAAAGAATTTTAAAAAATTGAATTCAATAATAACCGGACTCATAATGTTTTTTTGGTTACTATTAGATAAAAACAATCGACCAACTAATGATTTAAAACCGATCCGGTCCAACCGGTAAAATCGCGAACCAACGAGTGATCTTGGCTGTTCATTAGAGTTTGTAACCTAGAGGTTCGAGCTATAAAAACTAGAAGAACAAAATAAACCCTAACATGGAGACATCATAATGATGAAAAAGAAAGAGATGATGATCGATTCGAACGACGATTCAAAGCAGCCGGTTCTTGTCTTGGACCTCATTAGATCGATCTTAGAACGTTTGAGCTTTGTTGATTTTCATAGAGCTAGATGCGTTTCTTCAGGATGGTATTCCGCTTTGGAATCATGCATCGGAGGAGTCATAAATCCAACAAATCCATGGATCGTCCTCTTTCCAAAGGAACATGTGGAAAGCAACAACAAGGGTTCATGTAAGTTGTTCGATCCTCGTGACAATAATTCTTACACAGTTAGAGATCTCGGATTTGATCTCTCTAGGTGTCGTTGTTTGGCGAGTTGCCGTAGCTGGTTCCTCATGTAAGACCATAGAACCGATTTTCATCTTTTGAATGTGTTTACTCGAGAGAGGATTCCTCTTCCTTCTCTGGAATCAACCGATAAAAAAGATATGATATTTAAGAGAACCAGTGATTGTGATTTCTTTGTGACTCTCCATTACAAACACATAACTTGTGGGAAATTTTCATAGAGGGAAAAAGACTAGTATAGGCAAAGCGGCTTTGTGGGTCGATGAAAAAAGCAACGATTATTTAGTTGTTTGGAGTTATGATCATTTTTTTACATATCAAAAGAAAGGAGACAATAATATCTGGAAAGTGCTTCAACCTTTGAAGAATGAAGGCTGCGTCAATATGATGTTTAAAGAAAGCAAGCTCTACGTGATTAGAGAAAATGGAGTCATCACTGTTTTTGATTTCTACGGTCGTAATTCTCCAATGGAATGTGCAAGTTTCAAATCTTCGGGTTTTTATCATCCAAATTCGTATACAACAATCTTGCTGAGACTTTGTCCGGAAAAGTTTTGTTCATTTCAAACTTAAACGTCTACAAGATGGATTCTAAATCATTAGAATGGAGCATGATCGAGTCTCTAAGGGACGAAGCATTGATTTTGGATCAAGGAATAACTGTTGCGGCCAAAGATGGAGTTGTGACAAAAAACTGCATATATTTTACTAATAGTCAGCTTCGTAGAAACAGTGATGATAGCTGTAATTACGTCTACAATATGCAAACCCGGAACGTGGTCAAACTGTTTCAACATCTTACTGCATCTTCCTGGCCAATACCTTGCAAGAATGCTCGTTGGTTTTCCCCTACTTTTGGTGGACAATAGTTACTTTAAAAGCTACATCAATTAGTTGTCTTTTGGTAAGAGTGGTTTCTTTTCTTTTAAACTGTGAAACAAGATTTTGTGCTAGTTATATATAATAAACGAATTCAGAGTCAAATAACTGATTTTATTTTGTTTTGTTAACCAGAAATAATAACCTCAAATGATTTTTGTACCTTGATTTATGTTGGCTCCTTAGTCATTTGCGGAGATCTTGGATATGGATCACATTCTATCTATCAACTATCTATCATTTGAACCAGCTAAAATATATTGTAACCAGCTTACTTAATTAATCTCGGTTCGTGTCTAAAAGTAAAATTGTTCAAGCTCTAGCGAGTTGATACCCAAAAAAAAAAATGATATACCAACAAATTCATGTTGGAAAACTTATCTACATTCTAATTTGCATTCTCAACTCTTACCAATTAACATTTTATTATGAAAAATACCTATAATGCAACAATATACAAATTTACAATCCTATAACGAAATGGGATCCAAGAGTACGGAGTGAAAATGAACAATGGTTTTGGCTTTTTCGGGGCAGCCATGGCCATCACCGTGCTGGTAGATACAATGTACCACGCGGTTCAGATTTGCCGCGGCTGCCACTAGACCACAAGGAAGAGAAGAAGTGTGTCCCGTTTTGAAATCGGCGTTTATGATGTCCCAAGAGTCGCTGATCATATTCTTCATGTGTCCACGGGCCTCCTCCTCACTGGCTCTTGTCTCGTACATGTAACATTGGACCGACTTTGGTGAATCTCCTCTTGCCATTTCTTCCTGTAAAATCAGTAAAATTTAGTCCTTTTACTCGATGATGGCTTTATAAAAATAAATTCAGTATTTAGTGTTATTTTTACAGTATCTTGAAATTCTGTTATTAAACTCTTATGCTATTTAACGGTAAATTGTGAAAGTGCAAAATTACAGAAAAATTTCTGTGATTTACTCTAAAAAATATACAAATAATCAAATTTCATTGTCTTTGGATATTATTTGAATTAAGAAAAACAATAAAAATATTTCTAAAATAATCTATAGTCTAAGTTTAATCAACTAAACATGTACTTAATCTTTAACATATATATCTACTCCACTCTACATCAGATAAAATAATTAATATAACCCATTACTTCTTCTGGAAAAATGAAAACAAAACATTCGATTAGCACTAAAAAACGTGATCGGAGATTATCGATACATAGTTAATTTCTTGGATTTTTTAAGAGTCATGAGTTTTCAACTCAAAATCAATTGATAATAATTAGCGAGGTTGACGTTCATTATATTTTACTATAGAACAGACCCAAGAGTTATAGGCATTGGACCCCAAAAGTTTTCTGAATTTTTAATATTAAAATAGGTCCCCGAATTATTTTTTCTTTTGCAAAAAAACCCACAAATTAACAGTCTATCTATAAACCCTCTAAAAAAAATTGTGGGTTTAGGGCCTCCTAAATGTCAGGACGCCCTGGATATACCAAAAATTATGATAAGTTAATTAACTACTAATGTATACCGTTGAGGTGGCGAGATCATTGGCGAGACGGAAAATAGTGGCGGAGCTCCGGATGACGGGGTGGTGGTTCTTGGAAACATCGGTTAGAGTTTGGTCAGAGATGTGGTCTGAGAAGACGGATACAAGATGGAGCAAAATCGTTGGGACAGAACTCGAGATCAAACCATTTTGCATATATTCTTCAAAACTTGGTTTGTGTCCGGTATTGTACCACTTCGCTTCGGTTAGGAACGTTTTAAATAGATCCGTCCACTAGGGATTTTAACAAAACATCAATGTATTTGTTTTACATTTTATATCAAATGACTTATAATCGAAATTATTAGGAAAACTTACAACTTGTTTGAGGTAAGGAATGACGTTAAGTCCTTTGTCCCTGATAACTTCGTATCCGATTTGGTTGATCTCATTGTATAGAAAAAGAAAACATATTTTCATGTATTCCGGAAGTCTTTCGACATGGTTCACATCCCATCTGAAGAAAAATAAAAGAGTAAATAATTATATGAATGGTTTAATTTGATATTACAAGAGAAAATTTTTAAGTATATATGATCTGCTGGCGACTCCTCTGCAAGATTCTTGAGCACGAGAGTTCGATTTCATATCTCCTCAAATGGTTGAGAAAAAGTTCATGATCCAATATTGTACTTACTTTTTTACCACATTTGTGAAAATCTCGAGCTCCTCTAATGTACCATAGATATCGTAGATATCATCCATGATCGCAATTAACATGAACAATTTGGTGAGTATCTTGCGGTAGTATTTAAACTCTGGCTCGTAATATATTCCAATGCTCCAAAAATAGCTCTCTGTGACTCGGTCTCTCACGAAATCAAGTTGTTTCATAAGTCCTGAGCTGTTCCACCAGCTACATTAAAATTGTAACAAGAAGCTACTTAATCAATTATATATAAGAAACAAAAACATGTACAGAAGATTGCTTGATAATTACCTAGAAATTAATTTAAGCTCTTCTTGATGATTAGCTTGTAACATGTTGAAATCAAGTGTTGCAAACTCTAGCAAGAGAGGGTTCATGTCAAGCTTGTTTCTGTACATATCTATGTACCATCTTGCATCTAATCTTCGTATGCGCCAATGGTAAGGCATATCTAGTGCTCGTTTCACCATTTCTAGCATGTAAACATCATCTCTTCCGCATATAGTTTTGCTATTTTTCACGACAAACTCGTTTAATCGCTCATTTGCAAAAGTTCTAGCCTCCTTGAGTTTAAACTCTGAATCCATTGAAAAATATGAAGCTTCATATAGGTAGAGTAAACCCTTGATATCGTTGTATAAAGTTTCTCTGAATACTCCCATATTATCTTTGTAAACGTCGAAATCATCTGCAATATATGTTATATATATACGATTACGTTATTATGATTTTTGTTAGAGGTGACACATTAGGAATCAAATCGTATAAACCTTTTTTTTTTAAGGAAATTACTCAACATGCTTAGCTACACGATCACTTGATTGAACACATGTTTATTAAAACTATGAATTATTATTATATAGTGAGATCATATGTGATAACCTTGTGAGACATCAAAACCATGTTGCCGTAGGAGAAAAAATTCAAGTGCGGTCGCATAAAGATCTTGTGATTTCCTCCCAATTTCGTCATGCTGATCGTGAACTTTCTTCAAAATACTATGGATTTCGTGCTTGTAATGATACGAGATTCCAAGTCTTTGCAGAGAATCAATCATTTCTAGCTGCTCAAGAGAACCTTCGGTCTCATCTAATCTCTTCTGCACCTCATCCTTCAACAACTTGGCTTTCTCCACAACTTCAACTTCTTTCTATATATCGGAAAAAATATTAATATCAAAAACTATACTAACAAAAAAATACACATTAATGTATATAACAATTAATAAATGTCGAATGGAGCATGCATATTTATAGTATATTATATTATGTATGCATGTACCGCATATATATTCTCGAGAGAGAGGAGATATTGATGATCCCATAGAGGCGGACGATAGTTGGCCGAGCGGCGGCTGATGGTGACAGCCTGAGCCGACGACACCGTTTTGGAGACGGTGTTGCAAGGGAAACGTTGAGTGTGTTTATGACGAGCGTTAACGAAAACTGAACAGATTGAGAAATTGTGAGTAGCCATTAATTTGTAAAATTTGGCAATAATGGATTAAGGAAGAAACAATAATTGGATTCTCTTTTTCTGTGATTACAATTTAATATTTATACACGAGTTGGCCATGAAATGAATTAAATTATTATTTAATACATTTGTCCTATTTTTTGTTGTTGTTTGATAACGCTACTAAACAACAAGGTGTGTTACATGAGAAATGTCAAAGACTCAAAGTTTGTTACCTTGTTTTTTCGAAAAAGATAGCTCTCCACGTTAACTGACCTCCAAAAGGGAGAATTTTTAAAGGGAATTTTTAAAAAATACTCTGTTTGTGTTTTTAAATTTGAAAAATACACTATTTTTTCAGTTTTTGAAAACTAACTCTTTTTCTATGTGAAAACACGTTTTTATCCTGATTTCAATTAAAAAATACATATTATAATAAATAATGACGAAAATTCTTATTCATTATTATGATTAATATTTAATTATTTATTTGAGATAAATATGTTGTATTGATTTACAATTTAAATTTATTATTTGATAAATCTATTGAAATATGTCAAAGTTTATCTTTTTAAGAAATCAAATCTCAAAATATTTATTGTAAGTTGCTTATATATATATAAACAAGAAGAAACTCTTCACCATGTTTCTTCTTTAGCACATTAGTAAAATGTATATATATCAGCATGATAACACAACAATCGACAATGAAGAAATGAAGCATCTACGACGACTTTAATTTTTTTCTTAGGAAATTTTTTTTTTTTGTTTTTCAAATAATGGAGTGATTTAGTGTTCCTAATAATTTTTATCTTTTTGAACTATGTATATTGTATAACCATGCACATAAATTTGCAGCAGTAAAGTTAAAGAATGTATCTAGCAAAAGTCCATCAGTAAGACATGTATACATCGATCGATCAATAGAACTAGGTTTCAGAAAATTAAATTCGGATTACAATGCATTGACTTATACATTCGGATTAGCATTTGAACTACGTAAATGGTTTTTTCTCTTCATTTGATTTTCCAAGAAAAAAATAAAATAAAAGACGTACACAGTTTTGCATGTTCAACTAAAAGTCTAAAACATAACCACTTATTGGGTTTGTGATAGATATTACATGTTTTGACGCATGTATTGTTTAAGAAAATCATTTTAAACGAGCCTCACTTCATTCTATACATGTATATATCGTTTAATTAAGCAAAAATTGAAAAAGCAATCTCTATTTTCAGATACTGGAGAAGTTTTTTTTTTTGGTAAACGATACTGGAGAAGTTAACGTATGAACTAAGAACATTAAATACTTTATATATCTATTTTTTATTAAAAAGTTTTCTATTAAAAGCATAAAAAGTAAAATATGTTACACAATCCATCCCGGATCCAAAGTTCTAATCAAAGCGAAGAGGGTTCGAGTCTCGATAAAAACAAAAATCACATTCATGTGAGAAATCTGGGTTTGGATTTCGGCATCTGATAACAGACACTAGTTGGAAAGTATTTCAAATTCGGGATAGACAGCGTGATGGTCTTTTGGGGAGAAATCTACTCTGTATCATTTCAATGCGTTTTTATCGGAGTTTTTCAGATCAACTGATACGGTATAAATAATAATAATAATAAAAAAAGAGGGTACTAATCAAAGCGAAGAGGGAGGTTTTGCAATAATTCGAAATAGAGTATACGTAATCAGTTTTATTACTCCTGGTCTACCTCATTATGTTATGGTTTGTGTTTACAGGCCTCGTTATGTATGTCAGTAATGGCCTGTTCATTATTTTCATTAATCCAAGCTCATTTACAAAAGAGTGACAAAAGCCCAAATGACTAAAACGTTGTCGTTTTAATCTGACTGTGTTTGTTTTGTCGCTTCTTGTTTGTATAAAGCTTTCACTAAAGAAAAAACCCTAGGCTCACTACAAACCCTTCCTTTGCGCCGGTTGTGTGCGGCTCTGCAAATCTTCGAAAATGGGTAAATCGTTCTTCTCATTCTTCGTCTAGATCCATTCTCTTCGTTTCTTAGATCGATTCAGCTTCTCTTTTATTGTGGAAATGATGTTTGTGTTATGGATCTGTTGTTTGCGAACTGTTTCTGTTAAGCCTTTAGTGATTTTTGATGAACTTTAGGTGCGTACAAGTACGTTTCGGAGCTATGGAGGAAGAAACAGTCCGATGTGATGAGGTTTCTGCAGAGGGTTAGGTGTTGGGAGTACAGACAACAACCTTCGATTGTTCGTCTCGTCAGGCCTACTCGTCCTGACAAGGCTCGTCGTTTGGGTTACAAGGCCAAGCAGGTGAATCATTTTATTGCCTCTAGTTTTCGCTGATTTGATCTCTTATAGTGATCGTTTCTTAAAAATGGTTTTGTAGAACGTTATTGGTAAAATGGGACTATGGAGTGTAGTTTCTGGGATTTTGGTTGATATTGCTGTGTTATCTTCTTATGAAATTAGCTTAAGTTGCTTGATTTCGATGCTCTTCTGTTGTTAGTAGAGATATGGAAGCATTGCTGGTTATGTGGTTTCTTGGAACAAACATTTCTTTTCTAATAGGATTGTGTGTGCTGTTAATGATGGAATCCTTCCTGTGACCAGCTTCATGAATATAGCCTGTTTGATTCTAACTTACTCTATTTACTCTTATCGTTAGTCTAGCTACTGTTATTGACTGGTACAGGGGCCATTGTTACTAATATTGTTGAGATGTTAATGTATTGCAGGGCTTTGTTGTGTACCGTGTCCGTGTGAGACGTGGTGGACGCAAGAGACCAGTGCCAAAGGGTATTGTGTATGGTAAGCCCACAAACCAGGGAGTAACTCAACTCAAGTTCCAGCGTAGCAAGCGCTCTGTTGCTGAAGAGCGTGCTGGACGCAAATTGGGTGGTCTCAGAGTTGTGAACTCCTACTGGCTCAACGAGGTACAATTAGACTCTGTTTTTTCCATTACTCTTAACATTAAGGTGGTATTGTGTATAGAGATGTTAACTTGCCAAGTCTTACAAATAGGATTCGACGTACAAGTACTACGAGATCATTCTTGTTGACCCGGCTCACAATGCTGTCCGTAATGACCCGAGAATCAACTGGATCTGCAACCCGGTGCACAAACACCGTGAGCTCAGAGGACTTACCTCAGAGGGAAAGAAGAACAGAGGTCTGCGTGGAAAGGGTCACAACAACCACAAGAACCGTCCGTCTCGCAGGGCTACATGGAAGAAGAACAACTCTCTGTCCCTTCGTCGTTACCGTTGATTGCCTTTTGCTATTATCATTACAACTTGTTACAACTTTCGTCTTATTCTAGGTTTCCATATTGTTACTCTTTTATCTTTCGCAGAGTGACTTATGTTTTTGCAAATTTTGGAGACTACACAATTGCGTTTACATTATTGGTTTACTTAAGACTTTATATTTCCTTGCTTTATGAGTTTATGCTTTTCGAGATGTTCTTATGTTTATCGAGATGTTCTTTTTGCCTATATATATCATCCCATTTCGCAATATGAGCATTTATGAAAATTTATACATTTAATGACTTGAAAATAGTTTATATCGTCATTTCTCATTGGCAACATATCTCTAACGCTATATATTCTGACAAAAACAAAAATTCTTCGATCAGTTAATAAAAATGCAAGGTGATCTGATTGACAACTATTCCTCCCAATCATGTTGAATCAATTGAACAAAACTTGAGGATTGTAGTATAGAGAAGCTTTCTTATTATGAATATGATGAATCTATGACACAGTCCAGTGGCAAGACTGCCAGTTAGCTCAGTTGAACTGCAGACAAAACACTTTGTTTTCATTCATCAGGGAATCCGAGGAACCTGTCGATAATGTGTGCAACAGGTGTTCCGTCCCCTGGGGTATATCGAACAAGAGACTCCAACTCCATTTTCTTCAAGGCTTGATGAAGCGTGTGAGGACGAGCGCAGTACAAGTGTTTCCTGTCTTCTAGTTCTTCAGCTAATTCGCATTGATGATTGTCCATCAGATCTTCGTTCACTACCACGATCAATGGCTTCCCGAGCTTTAGTGTCTCGAATATGCTTCCAGATCCTGCATCATTTTATAGTACTTCACAATGAGTCTCTTGTTTTGATTCTATAGATGAAAAAGTTCTCAAAGTATTCCATAACTAACCAGCATGACTAATAACAAGAGATGCAGATCGAATATAATCTGCAATACTCGAGGAAAACGTGAAGTAATCCACGACTAACGATCCATCGGCTCCATCACACTGAATCAGTGATTCATAGAAAAAACAGCATGAGAAGCTTCATAAAGGCATAAGATATTCCAAATGATTCTGATTCAACACTAGAAGAAGTGCACAAATGCTTAAGACAGACATCAACTAAGAGAGCAACAAAAGATCAAAGATACCATTGTTTTGTAGTGTTTTCTACCAATTGAAGAAAATGGGTTACTCAAAATCATGCATATGAGAAAGGAATGATTCTGATTCAACACTAGGGAAGAACAAAGCAAGTAAATTTGAAGATGAAATGCTCGTTAAACAGACATGAACAAGAGAAGAACAAAAAGAGCAAAGATCCATTGATTTGTACTGTTTCAAGAAGATGGGTTTACTCAGAATCATGTCTTAAATCCAATTCTGAGAATCATCACAAGTAGTCAATCAAAAGCAAACCTTGGTTGGGGAATAGATTCCTCGACCCATCTGAATGAGAAGATGCGTATAACCTCTCTTTCGCAACTCGTCTTTAACATCAGGACTCATCACTGCTTTCACAAGAGCATCGAAACTCGTTGTTCCTACCGTCACAAACACTAGTCTCTTTGAATCTCCTTTATCATTCTCCATTTACGCCACTCCGATTTTGACGGATCCCTTTGGAATTTGAGGGAAAAAGGAATCGATTTTCTCAATTAGCAATTGAGGTTTATCAATCTCTGTGTATAGTAAAAGATCGATACATACCTGAAAGGGAAAGAAAGCACCGATTGATCAAACAATCTTGCTTTGCGATGAAATGATGTTCAAGCATAAATTTTTTTTTAATGAAATGATGTGCTTTTCTATACTTGAATTCATTTTTTTTTTACTAAATAATATTATATAAAACAAAGGTAACATGAATTCATAAATGTTTTTTTTGGTGGGATGACGAGAGGAAAGACCTCTCATCCTTTATTCATAAGAAAAAAAACAATTACATACTAATTTGTCTCTGACGGGTTTCCCCGTTTACATCATCCAGCCATAACGATTGCACACAAACTGGAGCTGAATCCAAGATATGAAAACCAAGCGGTAAAGAAAAAGCATAGTTAGCTAAACCGTCCGCAAGGCGGTTAGCCTCCCTATACACATGTGATATACGAACTAACCAGTTCTTCGATAGAAAGCCATAGCACAAACGTACTAGAAAAGACAATGGGTGAAAATCACTAATCCCCTTTGTCAGAAAACCAACCACAACTGCCGAATCCACCTCCAATTCCAGTCGCTGAACTCTATGATTCCAAGCAATGTGCAGTCCATAGTAAACTCCCCAAAGTTCTGCTAATGTTGCAGAACATATCCCAATGTTGATAGCAAATCCTCCGCACCAAGAACCCGTTCCATCACGTAAAACTCCACCCGCTGTAGCTAAACCTAGATTACCATACGATGCCCCGTCTGTGTTGAGTTTTAGCCAACTCTCCCCCGGTGGTAACCACCCGATCAAAACCTCCTCCCTTACATAATTTTGCCGTGGTCCCATTCTCTTGTCATGCACAAGTGTAACTTCTCTACACAAGTCCTTTAGAAACTTGACTCTATCACGCCACTTTGTAGTGTCCCCAAAGATATCTGCACACCTCCATTTCCAACCCCACCATACTACCCTGCCAAATATAGTGGACCAAACGGAACCCTCCACAATTGCATGATCACCCAAGTTCGTATACATCCAATGGAGCAGTGTTGAACCGAAGAATTCTTGTGTATTACGCAAAGGAACAAGACGCTTCCAAACTCCTAAAATGGCTGGGCAGTCACGAAGGACATGTATGATCGATTCATAACCAGATTTGCACACCGGACAAACTCTCGTATCACTCATGTGCCTCCGATATCTTTCCTCATTTGTCATGATAGCTTGATTGCCAACCAACCAAAGGAAAACCTTAACTCTCTCCGGTGTAACCACTTTCCAAATGCGATCATAAAATTTGTGCATAATCTGTTTTGGCTCGTAATCCCTAGTGAGTGCAGTATAAGCGGAAGATACTGTGAATTCGCCATTCAAACTTCCTTCCCATGAAATTCTATCCAAAGAACCCGTCACTTCATCGACAACCACCGCTGCTAACATAAGCTCTACCTGTGTAGTAATGAAGTGATTAATCCTCGGCATAATCCAGCCAGAACCGGTCCTCCATAAGTCAGAAACTTTAGTATTCATCTCCTCCTCCGGAATCACCCCTGTCGCCACTTGCAGAAGAGGCACATTAAGCATCCATTTATCTTTCCAAAACCGAATTGATTTTCCATTACCAGGAACCCACTTTAGTCCCGGTAAAACCACTTCCCTCAAACCAATTCCCACACTCCTCATTGTGGAAGACCAACTGCCTTGTCTACTAGTCCAAGAATCGTCATGTAAATCATCCAATTTATATTTAGTCCGCAACACTCTCGCCCACAGGCTTGAACTATGATTTATCAACCGCCACCCCGATTTGGCAAGAAGAGCTTTGTTCATGTTTGTCGCATTACGAATTCCTAAACCCCCTTCTTTCTTTGGACGACAAACTCTTTTCCAAGCAATAAGATGTTGTTTGTGTTGAGTTAAACTACCCCAAAGGAATGCTCTAGACAACCGATCCAATGCATTTAATGTACATTTTGGGAGTAAAATTGTAGACATTGTATGCACCGGAATTGAAGAGAGTACCGCCTTTGTGAGAGTCAATCTACCGGCGAAGCTCAACAATTTCCCTTTCCACCCCGCTAGTCTCGTAGACATTTTCACAAGAATCTCCCCAAACGTTTCTTTATTGATCCGTTTCTGTAAAACCGGTAAGCCCAAATAGGATCCCATCTCGCGTGTTGATTGTATCCCACTCTCCTCACTAATCAATCTTCCCAAGTCTTGAGGCACATTACTGGAGAAGTATATTTTAGATTTCTGTAGGCTAACCTTTTGGCCCGAAGCTGTACAAAATCGTTGCAAAAGTCTTCTAATCACCCTGATTTGTGTCACTGAAGCTTCCGCAAACAGAATTAGATCATCCGCGAAACAAATATGCGAAAGCTTGGGACCTCCCTTAGATAGTGATATAGGTTTCCACTCTTTGGAAACCATTGAGGCGTTAATAAGGTGACTTAGTCGTTCCATACATAGCACAAAGAGATATGGTGACAAAGGATCTCCTTGTCGTAGTCCACGAGAGGGGACAAAAGAGTTTGTTTTCTCCCCATTCCATAGAATACACATAGAGGGTCCGGAAACGACTTGCATAATCCAACCTACCCACTTCTCGGGTAGATTAGCCGCTCGGATAGTATCTTCCAGAAAATCCCACCTTATCCGATCATAAGCTTTCTCCAAATCCAGCTTTAACAACATCAACCCTTTCTTCCCTTTTTCCTACGCATTGAGTGTACTGCTTCTTGTACAACTACGATATTATCTGTACTCATTCTCCCTGGGATAAAGCTCGCCTGTTCCGGTCCAATCAAAGTCGTTATTACTCTCTTTAATCTCATAACCATTACCTTTGTAATCATTTTAAAGAGAGTATTGCAAAGGCTAATCGGACGATATTGTGAAACGAATTCCGGTTTGAAAACCTTTGCAATTAAAACGAGGAGTACATCATTCGTACCACTTGGAAGACATCCTGTTTCAAAGAAATTCAGCACAAACCTTGTTACTGAGCTTCCGACTATGTCCCAATTATCATGGAAGAAGATTGGTTGGTAACCATCCGGACCCGGTGCTTTGTACTTCCCCATACTCCTTATTGCCACTTCCACTTCATGTTGAGAAACAGGATCAATCAATATCGTAATCTCCGCACGCGATAAATCAAGGAACCCCGCACAAGGCAATTGATCAACAAATGGAGGCACATCCTCCAAAGAATAAAGGCGCTTAAAGTAACTTAAAGCCAATCCCTCAAGTTCTTCTCTATTAGAGATCCAAGTACCTTGTTGATCACGCAACATCTCAATCTTATTACACCTTCTCCGAACAATGGTTGAGGTAAAGAAGAACTTTGAATTTCTATCCCCGAGTCCGATCCATTTTTCTCTCGACTTTTGGAACCAAATAAATTCTTCTTGTTCAAGCACAATATCCATCTCTTTTAGTAGCATAGCTTCCTTACGAAGTAAATCATCTGTTTGACCACCATCAATTAAGCATTGTACCTCTTTGATTTCGCCAATAAGGGAATCCTTCTTCTTAAGAACATCTACAAAAACCTCCTTATTCCACAACTTTAGTTTGCTCTGTAATTGTCGTAAAGCATCCTTTGTAGATATCGTTGTATTCCAAGACATGCTTAACATATCTTTAAATCCCGGATGGCTTAGCCACGCTGCTTCAAAGCGGAATGGTCGTCTACGCCTATTTTGTGAAGTATTCGGACTGAGCTGAAGATACAAAAGAGCATGGTCCGATGCAAGAAAAGGAAGGTGTGTAACCGTAGCATCCTGCCACTTCAGGCGAGAATGCGCACAGCACAAAACCCTATCAAGACGTTTTGCTATAAATGTGCTTTCAACTCGCCCTCTACGCCAAGTAAACTTGTTACCATTGAATCCCATGTCAAGGAGAGATAAATCATTCATCCATTCTCCAAAAGCCAACGAGTCCTGCGATAGCCTCCCATTCCCACCACTCCTCTCATCTATCCGCACAATTGTATTAAAATCACCACCGATAAATAACGGCTCATCCAATTGATTGATAAGATTTCGTAAGTTCCCCCACAAACTGCTTCTACGGCTCACCGTTGGTGCAGCATAGACCGCAATGAGATGACAAATCTCCTGTCCAAACTCAATCTCTGCATGAATGTATTGATCCGTTGAACCCAAAATCGACACATTCCCAACCGTTGATCTCCACAACAACCACATACCCCCCCTCTGACCAGAAGCATCAATCCGAAACGAGTTGTCAAAGCCTAAAGCTTGACAAATACGTCGTGCCCTGTCACCTCCGGCATGCGTTTCAAATACAGCAAGAACATCCGTGTTGAATTTCTTCAAAATGTATCTCATCGACCTTCTAAAGTTGGGTTTATTGGCCCCCCGGCAATTCCAAAATAAACAATTCATCATGAGTTTAATTTTTCTCCACCAATGAATCACCGGGGCACGCCATTATGCAGACATAGACTTCGCATCAGCTGCAGGCGAAGACAAATCCAACTCCCCCTCCTCCAACCGTAAAGGCACGCAAACTTCTACAATATCTGGTTTGGTGATGATCATAGAATTTTCCCTAATCTCTGTATTCTTCCCATGAAAAAACCCTCCCCTGCTTCCCATACTCTGTTTTTCAACACGCAATCTTTTGCCTGATGCAGACAGTCCCAACTCTTCCTTAGCAGATCCGAAAACTAACCCCGTAGATGGTTTGTTGTGGCCCAAATTTGAAATCGCCTTACGTCGTCGGATTTGAGTTTTTAGAGCGAAACTTCTCTCTTTACTTCCATGTGATTCCTCTAGAAAAGTCTTTGATGGCCCACTAGCTGTGAACCTAGCTACGTGGGAACCTCCACTCTGCAATTTCGTTGTGGGTGACAAAGCTTTTGACTTTTCCTTATTCTCCTCTATAAAGGAATCTACTCCACTCAAATTCTCTATAGGCATGTTACTCTCCAAATTCAAGAAGCGATTTGAAACACTCATCTTCACCTGCTCTTTTGTTTTTTTAATTCCTCCTTGCTTCTTTCCCAAAGGTTTACTGGTCCCACCTTCCTCAAACACAACCGGAGTTTGCATTTTATCTGCGAACCTTCCCGACCGCCTTACCACAGTAAAACCGTCGGTTGTTTCCTTAGCATTCGGATCAGAAACCTGCACATTCTCCGTCGGAACTTCATTTGATTGGCTTGCCATACCATCCTTCTTACAAGCGTGAATCAAGTGCCCATACATCCCACATTTAGAGCAGATGTTAGAAAGTCCTTCGTAAGCGACGAAGTAACGTTCGTTATTTATCAAAACCGACCCCTTCAATGGCCTAGTTAAGTTTACCTCCACACAGATTCTAGCAAATCTTGCCCTCTCAAAGTTTGACGTGGTGACATCCACCTTGATTGGCTTGCCTAGACCACTCGCAATACCCATTAGAATCGATTTATGGTAAAGGTTGACAGGAATATTGGATAAGCGCACCCAAACCGGAGTTGTAGTGATCTCATCTTTGAGAGGATCAAACTTCGGGGACCAAGCTTGCACACTAAGGTAGCTCCCAAATGCCCTCCATGGACCTCCCGTCACCGCTGCCATGTACTCCTCCTCTTTCTCAAAGCGCACCATAAAAAACTGTCGAGGAAGGTCCATCACATACATTGCGCCAATAGGACTCCACATCTCCCTTAGCTTCTTGCTCAAGGCTGAGATTGGTACATGTCTCCCTAACACCTTTACGATCATGCTTTGTTTCCATAAGCCGTTCATTGCCTCTATCACTTCATTAGCTATGGTTATCTTCGGTTCACCATCCTCTCCATCCGGAAATTCAACTGTCAACCGAGCTCTAACGAACTCGTCATCTAAAATCTTTTCCGGCACCGGCATCCCTCCGCTGTTCAACCCCTTAACCTTTGAAGCCCAAGATCCTGCTGCATCTGGAGGTCTACCCCGATCACCTGCCTCCAGCATGTCCTCATCACTTCGGAATTCGCTGGTCACGATCGCATTCTCTCTCTCTGTCATTAGATTCCTTCTATGAAGATAAAGAGAAGGATTCGTGAGGGACTCTAACGTGAACTAAAGAAATGCACATGAATTCATAAATGTTGACCATTGTGGATCCTTGACAAAATAATAAATTTTCATCTATTTAATTAAAATTGTGAATAATTCCCATTTAGCAAGAGTTTTTCTATCAAATTACTACTAAGTTATACAAAAATGATTGATGGGCTATAAAGTGCTAAAAAGGCCCAATCGGGATAAAACGTCTCGTTTGGCACATAGATAAAGAGCGGCCTCAACAGCCGAAAACGCAGCCGTTTCACTTGTCATCGAAAACAACGGTTTTTGTCACCAACCCTAAAACCTCCAGAGAGAGCACAGTAGCGGTTTCTCTGCAACCGGAAAAACGCCATGAAACCTCGATTTTCCCGGAATGTCCTCATCTTCCGTCAGTATTCTCATCTCCGCCGCTTTCACCATAGTCATCGCCGAACTTTCACATCTTTCCTCAACAATATCCGTTCCAATCACGGCGCTCGCGCTTCGTCTCTCGGCGGTGGCGGAGGAGGAAGTGGAAGCGGAAGCGGAGATTCCAAAGGTAATGCCGAAATCTTCGTTGAATCTCCAGTTGGATTACAATTGATTCACAATAGAGTTGTATAGGTTCTGGGTTTCAGAAGCTAAGTTGTTAGAAATTTGTTGAGTAGTTAAGTTTATTCCGTTAAGATCAATCTCTAGGGTTTTGAGCTTGAATCGTTGTTGCTTTTGCCGAGTTTAATCATTTAACATCTATTTGCAACTTTAAAATGGTGATTTTAGGCAATGCTTTTCTCTTGCCTGGAGCAACAATGGCTACTATCCTTATGCTTGGAGCACTTCATGCTCGTCGGCTCTATGAAGACAAAAAGGTAATGTAACTCACTTGGTAGACATTTGAGAGATTCTTTCTACAGGGTTTGGTAGATCTTCTTCATAGCGTTTGGTTTTGAATGGTTGATGATGAACAGGTCGAAGAAAAACGGGAAAAGGGAATCGATCTTGAGTTCCACCCAGATGTTAAAGTAATATCTCCTTTGTCGTTTATTATTCTCTCTAGATGCAATGCCTGTTAAGTTTCTAAATCTTTGAGTGTTCATTTGTGGAAGGCCTCTTTCCTCGGAATTCTGCCTCTGCGATCAATCTCAAGAGCATGGGGGTCCTTGACGAGTCTGGTGAGTTCTTCTTGAATCATTTATTTCTGGTTATCATTGACCATCGTTTTCACCTGTTAGATCTTTTTCCTCGCAGGAAATCCCTGTCTGGATGCGGCCGTTTGTTTATAAAGCCTGGTCTCGAGCTTTCCATTCAAGTATGATCTCGTTGTTCTTGTATATGTCGTTCTTTTGGTTTGACTTCTGGAATTATGCAGAGGAAAAAAAATTATAAATGTGATTCCCAAACTGAGCTATCTGTGTTTTCAGATCTTAAAGAAGCAGCTCTGCCTCTTGAAGAATATGCTTCGCTTAAGGATTTCTTTGTTCGCAGCTTGAAAGAAGGTTGCAGGCCTATTGACCCCGATCCTCGTTGTCTGGTAACCGGTAACAAGAACATTTTAACTTTCTTTTATGCAGACGTTTCTTTCTTAGTTTTGGCCTCTAAGATTTCAACAAAATCAGGTTAGTCCTGTCGATGGGACCGTTGTAAGGTTTGGGGAGTTGAAAGGATGTAGAGGGATGATCGAGCAAGTCAAAGGACATTCTTACTCAGTATCAGCTCTTCTGGGAAACAACTCTCTGCTTCCCATGGTACCTGAAGGTAAGGATCAGTCTGAGGAAGAAGGCGCTATTGGAGAAAATAACGACAAATCTTGGTGGAGAGTCTCTTTGGCATCTCCAAAACTACGGGAGAGCATCTCAGCTAGGTCAGTGGAAATATAACCTTAAAAATTCTAAAAAGTGACTGTAGTGTCAATAGAGAACCGCAACTTATGTAATCGAATTTTGGTTGCAGTCCAATGAAGGGGCTCTATTACTGTGTGATATACCTAAGACCAGGAGACTATCATCGCATACACTCACCCGCTGACTGGAATGCACTGGTTCGTCGGCACTTTGCAGGTTTGGTTACTATCTATGCTCCCACTGAAGTATGTATAACCTAGCTGTGGTTGATCTCTCTAAAAACTATCAATTGGCAGGCCGGTTGTTTCCAGTGAATGAGCGTGCTACAAGAACGATAAGGAATCTCTATGTCGAAAATGAAAGGGTAAAAAAATTTCATTGTAGATTTACCAACCAAACATGTCTCCAGAAATTGATCATCAGCTGTTAATCTGATTGAGTACAGGTTGTGCTTGAAGGGGTATGGAAAGAAGGGTTTATGGCACTTGCTGCTGTTGGTGCGACCAACATTGGATCCATCGAGGTAGGTGTTATAAAAACTGAAAATCCTAATCCCCAGACATTACCAAACTTGCTGACATTTTCTGTAACAGCTTTTCATTGAACCTGAACTAAGAACAAACAAGCCAAAGAAGAAGCTGTTTCCTACAGCGCCACCAGAGGAGCGGGTGTATGATCCAGAAAGTCATGGCTTGAAGCTCGAGAAAGGGAAAGAGGTACGTAGACCGCAAAATAAAAAGATGATAAACTCGAAGCCAAGGAACGCAACTAATTCTCTTATGTATCATCATTGGTAAATGGTTGATGCAGGTAGGTGTCTTCAACATGGGATCGACCGTTGTGCTTGTTTTCCAAGCACCAACCTCAAACACACCCGAGGGTTCAAGCAGTTCCTCAGATTTCAGATTCTGTGTCAAACACGGTGACAGAGTCCGCGTTGGCGAGGCACTAGGTAGGTGGAAGGAGGAATGACAACAACACACCCCAGTGATTTTTTGCTATTAGGTTTTGCATATAATGCGCAAACACAATACATATGACCGAGTCCTACGTATTGAACACTATTGACTATCCTGTTCTGTGGTGTTTTAAATAAATCTTTGAATAGAAACCTAATTTAAGAAAGTAGACGATGCAAAGAAAGAAGCTCAATGTTATATAAATTTATAGTTCAACAATACTCTAGAGAGTGAATGATATATTTCCACCAAACGGAAGAGGTTGTGTACATCATAGACCTTGAATTAACCTAACCAAGAAACAAAGAAGAAAAAGTACTCACATATTTGGTTTATGAATCTGATATCGAAGAAGGATCTCTTACAAACCATGTAAAAACAAGAATTCCCAAAAAATTTACAGTCCTCCATATCAATTATGTCATCATCCTCCTCCTCAATTTAGTTGAATTCAACTGCAGCCTCTGGCTTTCTAAATCAAAACTTTGTTCCTGGAAAAGTAAAGAAAAGTGTCGGATCATTAGTACCAATCGAAGAGGATGATAAAACTCCGGAGGTTACTTGACTAGCAAAAGGTTCACCTTCCTCTTTTTAGCCTAAACGAAGACGAGCAACACTATACTTTTTTATCATCTATCAACCATGGATTCCCCACCTGAACTCGATCCAAACACACACAAAGTACACTGAAAGCTTTCAGTCTCTACAATGCATTGAAAGGGCTAACATTTTCAAAAAATCTACAATCATTTCTCTATAAGATCATTCTCTTGAATCTCCAATTGCATCTAATCCAAGTTTGAGACTGAAACACATTTCCAAATAGTAAGGAACAATACAATACTAATTCAGTTCTCTGGCTTACTCAATGCCTTAGTTCTTAGGTTTTCGCTTTCAGGGCAAACTTGTTAATCATTCTAATACAATCCTGTACAGAAATCTAGGGAACTGATTCAAATTGTGAAGATGTCCAAATTCGGTGACTGATTTTGCAGATCAGATAAGAGAAACACTGAGAGTGAAAGAAAAAGCACACCTACGTCTGTTTAGAGTATGAAGAAGAGAAGGGGACGCGTTTGTTCCTGAACATCATGTAACCAACGGGTAATACGACGCCGATCATCATCACCGCCGCTCCGATCAAGTACCTCAACAGACTCGGAGGCTCCACTTCTATCACCGTCTTATACTGCAAAATCCGCAGGACGCGAGAACACAAGTCTCAATCAGAACAACAACAACAACAAAATTGGAACAAAACGAAAAAGGAGAGAGAAGAACGAAATTAGATCTTCGAGATCCAGAATTACACAATGAGCGAGAGAAACTTACAGGCATTATATCGTCGGAGAAGAGGGAATTTCGCCTTCGCCGGTGACGAACCAAAGTTTCGTTTCGTCGTAGAAGAAGAAGAGTAGAGAGATCTAGATTTCTCTCCGGTGAGTTTTTTTTTTCTTTTTTTTTGCACTGTTTTCGTCTACTTATAATGGGCCTTTACTTTACGGCCCAATTTATTTTTTTTTATTTTTTTTTGTGTTTTTTGTTTTTTTGGGTCAATGGCGGATAACAATAATGAGTTCCATATGGAAAATATAGTTAAAAAATAATCAGATACAAGGTAACTAACCAAAAAAATAAAAAAATAAAAAAATTGACTGTTATATCCTCCACGTGCGTGTGTGTATGAGGAGATCTCCTGCGCCCAGTGTTGAAGCCTGTATACGTGGTTAAAATGCTTTTTGTTGCTGTTTACGTGGCTTCTTCTTGTAAGTTTGAGACTGTTTTCTTCCTTCTCTAAATCGTCATAAAACTTAATTAATTTAGACATTATGTAATTGCATGAATCATGAACAAGTTAAATACTGGTTGGGTAAATTAAGACAGAAATACAGAGTTAAAGCACTAGAAATGTTCGATGTTTTGGTTTGGTCAGATATGAGTATCATATACGTGGAACAAAATAGACAGATAGGATATGAATATCTCTTAATATGTACACAAATAAGGGATAGATGCAAAAATAGAATTATATTATTTATATAAGTACATCAAGATGATTTTTTATACTTACTACAAAACCCTCAATCATGCCTATGATCCGTTCTTCAAACGCAACTGCCGCCAATCTGATAAGTGCATTAACATCAGCACCTCTTCTTGTAGCTTCAGTGTTTGTACTTTTCATCGACTATGTACCATCTCTTTTCTCCTTCGCTTTCCACCTCGCATTGTTGTGGCTATTGGAAGGCATAGCTTCATGAAACTCTTTATCATATGTGTCGAATGTGCCATTTCACTGACCCTACAAATGCACCATATGTGGATATGGCTTCATTCAAAAGTGATAGTACAATGGCATGCATTACACGAAGACATTGCAGGTTAATCCAAGTTGCTATACAACATAAATTGCAGATTAATCAAAGTTGCTATATAACATAGACATACATGTCCATGCCTAAAATAGTATAGACAACCTACAGAGACTTGAACATTATTAACTTATTTATTTGTACCCGTTATAATATAGTAGATACTCCCAAACAATTACACGACTAAAACTGCTAAGTTATGATACTTGTCATTGACTTAAACATTCTTTTCACATAGCATAGAAATTCTATGGCTTATCATATTCATCTGATGTGTTTGAAGAACCGACCACGGCTTAACATAGACATTTGTACCTTCACACAAAACTGTCACCTATGTTCCCATACAAGTAATACCAAACCAAGTCGATACCAAAGGTCTAAGACCCAACCGATCCGGCCCTGTTAACTAAGATCAGAGAAACGCAATTACCTGAGAACACCTCGCCGAGAACAAGAGAAGCAAATCTCTTAGACAAGACAGAGCTCCAAGCCTCAACCCGACAAGCCTAACCTCTGATGAGCCTTAAGCTTCACGACGACAACCCAAATAGACATGTCCAAGCTAACCACGGCCAACCCACAACAACCCGAAAGCACTAGACAAAAAAAAAAGAACCAAGGAAAGAAGCTAGGGACCCGCGGCGGCACTGCCCATCATCGGTCAATCAAGCAAAACCAAAAGAAATCTAAACGGCTGCGGCTAGATTAAACGAGAGAGAAAACTCTAATGGTCAGATATTTTACATATTAAATAATTATAAAAATTAATTTTCCTTTTCTATCACGCGGTTGAGTGAGAATATATTCGGTAATATTTCAGTTTGTTTATGGAATATCATAGCCATACTCTAATATAGCTAGTCATCTAATTATAAAAATTTTGTGCGTTATTTCACCTAATTTCCCTTTTTTTTTCTTTTTCTAACTCTGTATACTATCGACTGTTATAACTTTTCCTCTGTTTTATTTTTTAACTTTTGCAAGAGATGTCTCTGTTTTGATTGGTCCCACAAAGTTGGAGAAAACAGGTGCGAATAATTATCTCCAAAAAACTGTATTCATTTTATGGTAAGATTGAAGATTGTGTGGTACAAAACGTATAGACTATAGAGATTGAAATGGGAGGAGGAGGAGACGAAGGTGGTGATGGTGGTGGTGACTCTGTAATTCACTTTGTGTTTGTTCATGGAGCTAGCCATGGAGGTTGGTGTTGGTATAAACTCATCACTCTTCTTGTTTCCGCTGGTTTCGAAGCCACTTCCGTTGATCTTACAGGAGCTGGAATCAGTCTCACCGACTCGAACACTGTCTTTGACTCCGACCATTATAATCTCCCTCTCTTCACTCTCTTGTCTGATCTCCCTCTTCACCATAAGGTTATACTTGTTGGACATAGCATCGGAGGAGAGAGTGTCACAGAAGCTCTCTGCAAGTTCACCGACAAGATCTCCATGGTCATTTACCTCGCGGCTAGCATGATTCGACCGGGATCCATGTCTTCTTCACCTCTTTTAACAGTGAGTAACTCTATTGCTCACTCAAAGCGTTACGAAAGGGCTGGTGGCCTAGTGGTGATATAAAGGGGTTAGTTCCTTTGTGCCTCGGGTTCAAACCATTTTTGGAACGGAAAGTTGTTCTTTAAATCGAAATTTCCAAAGACCGTGTCCGGGTACCAAAAAAATTATGAGCCGAAGGTTCGAACTCCCAAGGTTTATTAAAAAAAAAAAACTTTTTTAAATTAGTTTAGCACCGAATTTCCGCCAAACGTCTTATGTAGACTGACCTATGTCCTTGAAGGTTTTCCATTGTATTTTCGATGTGTGATACAACGCATAGGTGGAAACCCAACTGACCAAATGGTGTGACATCGAATCCGGACCTGTAGAGAGTTTACATCTTAGGCCTTAAAGCCGAGACGACCGTGTCATTATTCTGTTTTTACTATGTAGAAAACTAAACTCTTGTCATTATTTTAAAAGATGAATGTGGGAGAAGAAGAAGAAATATGGGAGTTCACATACGGTGAAGGCCCCGATAAACCACCGACCGGAGTCCTCATGAAGAAGGAGTTTCTTCGCCATTACTACTATAGCCAAAGCCCTCTTGAGGTCTTCTACTTCATAAATTCTGTTTCAATAATGTTATTAATATTATTACTATTTGGTAGTTTTAATATATACATGTATATGTGTGGTTATTGGTTAGGATGTTACGCTTGCATCTAAACTGTTACGACCTGCTCCTGTGAGGGCTTTTCAAGGTCTTGGTGAGCTGCCTCCAAACACCGAGGCCGAGAAAGTTCCTCGAGTTTACATCAAAACTGCAAAGGATAATCTCTTTGATCCTCTGCGTCAAGACCACATGGTGGAGGAATGGCCACCTTCTCAGTTGTATGTCTTGGAGGAAAGTGATCATTCTGCTTTCTTCTCTGTTCCAACTACTCTATTTGCTTATCTTCTCCGAGCTGTTTATTTTCTTCAACATTGATCTCATTTGCTAAATCAATAGTTGGAATGATACTGATTGGAAGGTGGTTGGTATGAGATTTTTTTTTTTTTTTTTATATATGTATTTCGTTTCAGTTTCATAAGCTTCACATGCGACTGTAACAGAGGTTTTCTATTCATCATCATTTTAGGACAAGAACACCAAAAGTACAGAATAAAATTTTGATTAGTCACTAATTTGTTTTTGTAACTATTATTAAATGTAATGTACTTTGTGGTGGATCAATGTAACAGCCGAGTATTATAGATGACTATACATAATTGTATTGTTTCTACATTTTGGTTCACGTATCATAGTATTTAGGGACGTCAACTCATGGGTTGAGTGTTAATGGTTCATGAATCGACCCAACTCATTTACTTTGATAAATAAAATGATTAAATAAAATATTTTCATGGTTTTTGAGTCTTTTAAATTAGCTTGTTGCAGTAATTAATTGATTTAAAATAGAGAAAAAATTATAGTTTTTTTTTTTAGTTTTGTGATATCTTTTCTTTTTTGTGACTTTATTCTTATCCAGTTATGTTTGATGAAAAAAATTTGCAGCTGGATATAGTAAATATATTTTCTTTTTATGATATTATTCTTATATAGTTTATATTTGATTAAGAAAATCAGCAGTTCTATAGTAAAAAATGTTTTGTTTACTCTTAATATAAGGCATAATCTTTAGATTTGGGTTACATGCCCGAAAGATAGTAAGATAATAAAGACTTATGTAGAAGATGACAAATATTTTTAATAGAAATGACTAATGGAAGATTTCATAGATTTTATCTATTTTAATTGTTCACTTGATTTTAAAAATAAAATATTTAAAAATTATATAAAAAACTATAAATACTGCCCTTTGACTTTTTTTATTCATATTACTCCAAAAAAATATTTTAGATCTAAATAATGAATTATCACCTCGATTTTATGTTAGTAACTGTTCTGTATTTTGGTTAAATGAAAATATTATTTGTTGTCGAGACAATACTTAGAGTTGAGAAACGAACTCTATTATGGTAGCATTCTTAAAGTCAATTACTCATCCAAAAAAGACGAGGTTAAAAATTTCCAATATGTAACACATAATAATTCATACAGTTTTAATTTTTCAGAGAAAGAGCCAATACTAATTTGATATTGTCATTTTAGATATGGTGGTTGTAAGAATTTGGAAAATTTTAATACCATACGGAAAGCATACAGAGCAGCATATATCGGTTGATGTGGTCAGTCACGTTTATGGATTGCAAGAGTTGATGGAATTTACTTGGAGTCAAATATTAAACGAAAGGAAAAACAAGATGTTTGGAATAGTGAACCTTGTGATAGGAGTAAATTATACAACTAAAAAATATAATAAAATATAAGTGGATATGATTTATATATATATATATATATATATATATATATATATATATATATATATATATATATTGTATTAGTCTTTTAAATTATATCATATTCTTCTTTTTTTAATATCTATATAGATCAACAAAATTCAAAACACATATTTACACATATTTTTGAATGGCTTTTTAGTATGATTCATTACTATCACATAACCGTCTTTTAGCATAACTATCTTTCTTTTACCGCTACTAACCATCTTCTCTATCTCTACAATCCACTTAAAAAAATACTAACCGATTTGTTTAAAAGTACTGTAGTTACCAATCGGACTTTTTATATGTAACGCCAGTGTTGTACTTCTTTAAATTTTGTGGGCAAGCTTGAACTCGCTATAAACCCATAATCAAAACTCAATGATAATCCAATTCATGTGTTATCATACACACAAACATTCGTCTTCAATTCAAATCAACATTTGTCAAGTGGTTGGAATGATTTTGATTGTTAAATCAAGTGGTTGGAATGATTTTAATTGTTGAATCAATAGTTGATATGAGACTATGATTTTTGTCAAGTAGTTTCCTTTTTATGTATTTCGTTTGAGTTTCATTAAGTTTCACATGTGGCTCTACCAGAGGTTTTTCAGTCATCATATTTTTAGGACAAGAACACCAAAACTGCATATTAAAATTTTGATTAGTCACTAATTTTTTTTTAAACTATAATCAAATGTAATGTACTTTGTGGTGGATCAATGTAACAGCCAAGTACTATAGAAAGAAAAAGAAAAAAATTGCATTGTTTCTACATATTATCATAGAATTGTATAGGATTGTACTAATATTCTCATGATTTTGAGTTTTTTTTTGGAAAATAAGTAAACATTTTGAAAAACAAATCTAGAAATGATTATAGATTTTTATAATTTTTTTTCCTTTCTTTTTTGATTTTATTCTTATTCAGTTATATTTGATTTAAAAACTACATATATTTGACTAAATAAGAATAAAATCAAACATAATTGAATTAGAATACAAATAGTATGCTTCCTCGGCCCAATGGTTTGACAAATGGTTCATTAATGATCCTATACCAGGAAGTCTGAGGTTCGAATCCCAGAAGATGTGATTTATTATCATTGATAAAATGTTAATAGAGACAAGCTTACAGGAGGTGTTCAACGTGGGACAAGATATAATCGTTTGACGTGGATCAAAGCGGAAGATTTGTCCGTTATAGAATCGTCGATGAAACCGTTCTCATAATTTGTAATAGAATAATAACAAATCCATACAATTAAAAAAAAAATTGAATAAAAATACAAATATTAAATCACAAAAAGAATGAATAAAACCACACAATAAATTAAAAATCTTAATATTGTATTATAATTAAATCTAATAGGACACATTTTTCTTGCTTATCACGTATTGTTGACTTATTTTCCATCCTAAAAAGGGAATTCCCAAACCAATGAGACTCCATAAAGGACTTTGTTGTTTTGGTGAAGTCAGAATCTACACTTGTGAGAAATTAGGGTTGGTCTTTGGCTCAATAGAAATCAACTGTAATCGAAGAATGGAAGAGATCAACGATCTGGAGAAGAAGACGACCCTTGAAGAGATGCGTTCGAGCGCTCAGGTACGAGACTCAGATCTGTATAATCATAATCATGTAGAAGAAAACGAAGATAGGTTACTCGCGGAAGAGAAAATCTCTCGCACTTGTTTTTCCGTGAGATTTCAATTTCATAGGCCAAAGAAAATTCTTAGAAAGAGAATCAGAGAATCAGAAGAAGAAGATGATGACGGAAAAAGAGCGAAATTGTGTTCGGAGAAGGACAAGGTTGTGACGATTAGGAGGTTAAGAGTAATCTCGAGACGAGAATATCTGAAGAACAGAGAGAAGAAGAAAGTGGAGGAGCTTAGGGATGAGATTGAAGACGAGATTTTAGTGTCTGATGGTGTGAAGCTAACTGAGAAAGAATTGGCTGAGTTAAGATACAAGGAGTTATATGAATTGTTGAAGAAAACAGATAATGATGATGATGATGTTGATGGGTATAGAATCCCAGATGCTTATGATCAACAAGGCTTTATTGATCAGAAGAAGAGATTTGATGCGGCTACGCAGCGATATAACGAGAGTACGAGCTTCAGGACGAGAGGCATGACCGAGCAAGAAGCCTGGGAGGAACATCAGGCTAAGAAAGCCACAGTGAATTTTGGTGCCAAGAACAGTAAGCAAGTTTCTGATGGGTATGAGTTTGTGTTTGACGACTTATCAGGCTTTTTTGAGGCAACTAGTGAGGTTGAGACTGGGAAGCACCGAGGTTGTTGCTCGAAAACAGTTGCAGAGACGGCTAGGGAAGACAGGCAATTGCTTCCGATTCATGCTTACCGGGACGAATTGCTGAAACTCATTGACGAGAATCAGGTTCTTGTGATTGTTGGGGAAACAGGTTCGGGCAAGACTACGCAGATACCGCAGTACCTTCGAGAAGCTGGCTACACAAAGCGTGGAAAGAAGATCGGTTGTACTCAGCCTCGGAGAGTTGCTGCGATGAGTGTTGCTTCCCGAGTGGCTCAAGAGTTGGGGGTTAAACTCGGACATGAGGTTGGATATTCCATTAGATTCGAAGACTGCACTTCAGACAAAACAGTTTTGAAGTACATGACTGATGGGATGCTGTTGCGAGAGCTACTCACAGAACCGACACTCGATAGCTATAGTGTCATCATGGTTGATGAAGCGCACGAAAGAACCCTGTCCACTGATATCCTGTTTGGTTTGGTGAAGGATTTAGCCAAGGTCAGGCCTGATCTGAGGTTAATAATCTCCAGTGCAACGCTTGAAGCTAAAAAGTTCTCTGAATATTTTGATTCGGCTCGGATATACATGATCCCGGGAAGAAGATATCCAGTCGAAAAGCTCTTCAGTACACCGCTTGAAGCTGATCCCTTAGAGATAGCAATACGAACTGTGTTTCAGATTCATCAGGATGAGCCAACGGGAGACATTTTGGTTTTCCTCACTGGTCAAGAAGAGATTGAAACTGCAGAAACAGTGTTGAAGCGAAGAATGATGGATTTAGGTAAAAAGAGCTCTGAGATCATTATCTGCCCCATTTACTCGAACCTCCCGACCGAACTACAAGCAAAAGTGTTTGAACCAGCCCCTAAAGGGTCGCGGAAAGTTGTCCTAGCAACCAATATCGCAGAGACATCGTTAACTATTGATGGGATTAGGTATGTCATTGATCCGGGGTATTGCAAGATCAACTCATACAACCCGAGAACGGGAATGGAGTCACTGCTTGTAACTCCTATCTCCAAGGCTTCCGCAGAGCAACGAGCTGGTCGATCTGGAAGAACAGGTCCGGGGAAATGTTTCCGGTTGTACAATGTGAAGGACTTGGAGGCGACCACAGAACCGGAAATCCAAAGGGCTAACCTTGCAAGTGTTGTGCTTACTTTGAAGAGTCTTGGAATCGAAGATGTGTTCAATTTTGATTTCATGGATCCTCCACCTGAAAACGCTCTTATAAAGGCTCTAGAGCTACTCTATGCTCTGGGTGCTTTGGATCGAAATGGTGAGATTACTAAGGTGGGAGAAAGAATGGTGGAGTTTCCGGTTGATCCGATGCTATCGAAGATGATTGTGGGTTCGGAAAAGTACAAATGCTCGGGAGAGGTAATCACGATAGCCGCAATGTTGTCTACAGGAAACTCAGTCTTTTATCGACCTAAGAACCAGCAAGTGCTCGCCGACAATGCCCGGATGAATTTCTACATAGAGAATGTAAGCGATCACATTGCGTTGTTAAGGGTTTACAATGCCTGGAAGGAAACAAACTATTCGACTGGATGGTGCTACGAGAACTACATTCAAAGCAAGAGTATGAGAAGAGCTAGAGATATACGCGACCAGCTAGCAGGACTTCTAAACAAGATTGGAGTTGAACTGACTTCAAACCCGAATGATCTAGACGCGATTAAGAAGGCGATCTTAGCAGGATTCTTCCCGCATGCTGCAAAGTTACAAAAGGATGGATCGTACAGAAGAGTGAAAGAACCTCAGACGGTTTACGTTCATCCTAACTCAGGCTTATTTGGGGCTTCACCTAGTAAGTGGTTGATGTATCATGAACTGGTACTTACTACCAAGGAATATATGAGGCATATAACCGATATGAAACCTGAGTGGCTAGTCGAAATAGCTCCCCATTACTACAAGCTTAAGGACATTGAAGAAACTCGCCCAAAGAAAACCCAGAGAAGAAGAAGCGAACGAGCCACAAAGTCGAAGGACATTGAAGAAACTCAGTCAAAGAAAACGTAGAGAAGAAGAAGCGACACAAAGTCGAAGGTCAATACTAACAAGTAAAGAGGTAACAGCCAAACTTAGTAATTTCTCTTCACTAGTTTCTGAATAAACTCAAAAGAAAAAGAAAAAAAAGTTGTGATACTATTACTTTGTCACCCATTCTCTCTGAAATGTTCTTATATGTTTAGTCACTGTCAGTTTCTGATGACTACTAACTACTGTTTCTTTCCATTTTATTACCCTATGATTCCGAGTTTTCTCAAGTATTAACTGGAGACTATAGACAACTGATAAGAAAAGACGGAAGAATTTCAAGAATTCGATAAGTGACAGAGAAACTCACCAGGATTGTCATCGGGGAAGAAGCCGAAACACTTGGACATTCCTCCGGTGAGATTCATCAGGCCTTATCATAATCTTTTTCATTATTTCCATTTAAAAAAAAAATGTTTACAATTCGCTGGAAAAAAAAAGAACGTAAGATGAAAAACAAAAATACTACGCATTCTTAGAGATATGTATATATGCTTGAAACAATGCATATGGCTTGTTATTGAACATAACCAACACTAATATCGTTGACACATGAGATGACTTATGTGCTATCGCCAATGTTTGTAGTTTCAAGAGAAGTATTGATAACCTCAACAGCAGTGACTCGATGGAGCAGATTCCGGATGCTATCCACCCACGTCTGCTTATCAGCCTTGCTCTTGCACTTGAACTTTATCAGACCTTTCCCAGTACTGATTCCGAAATAGAGCAGCTCTTCTGCGTTGTTTTCTGTTTCTTTTCCATTTTGCAGGTCTGAGACTGTCTTGCATACATCATTTACAATGCCTGTAGTGATTCAACCATTGGATTGTGTAAAGCATTTGTCGAAGTCCCAAGATTTACTTGGCTTTATACAGAATGAACATCGAGTGTACCTTTGCTTTTCATGGAGAACGCGCCTCCAACGTGTTTGCTTTTGATTTCTATTACGACCTGCAAAGATAAAACGACGAAAAACTCAACTCGGGAACTTGACGACCGTAGAACTTAGCTTGCTTCGATGAGTCGTCGATTATTAACCTGAGATTTCTTGTTGATGCACACTTTTACATGCTTCCACCGCAGAACTCCTGGAAAACCCATAAGTCAGTTGATCAACCTCATTGGTAAGTGAACTTTTGCTGTTTACATACAAAGGTCGAATATACACTTATCATCATTCATAGCAATTAACGAACAAGAAGCTCAATCCAAACTCTTGTTGAGTTAAGTAGGTGTTTCTCTAGAGATATTATTACCATTTCGTGTGCATTGCATTAGCTCCCCAGTACAATCCAAATTTGATTCTTCAACCTCATGTGCAGACACCACCAGTTCGTCGGTTGTAGTGCTGGCGCAATCGAGCTCGGAAGAGCAATCATGAGTTTCTTCTGGTAAAGCTCTTTCACAGGGGCTAATAGCTGCACTGTTCTTAGCTTCCTTTGGTAGCCTTGCCTTTAGAGCTGCTTCTCCTCTCAATGCTACATTACCCGAAACAAAACAACGTAATCTCATTAGAAAAACCAAAATTAATCCAACACAATCTGCATTGGAGAAACTCTTAAGCCATTGTAGCTTCTGAGTTCTATAACAATTCCAGAATTTAGAAAGCCATTTAGGAGAAAAGATGTAGAATAAGGTCAACTATTGAAGATGTAAAGGGAACAATGGTTTACCTGTTGCAGCAGCAGCCGTAAGAGTCAACAAATCTCCCGGTCCACGAACATCGACGGCGGATCGGACGGCAGAGACGACGCGATCGTGATCGGCACCGGAGAGCTCAGCCAATTCGACGCAGTGAGAAGCTAACAGCTCCGACGCCGAGGCCAGTGCTGAGCTCATTTTTGATCCTTCTTGGTTACAAGAAGCGGTCACGGCAGCGATCGCCGTCGCCAGAGACGCGATAGAGACGGCGGAATGCAGATGGGCATTCTCCACGCGAGCTTTTTCTCTCTTTCTCACGGTGGAGTTTCTTCCTCCGCCGATCAATTCTCGGTGGTGGAACCATTTCCCGATCGTCCCCGTTCTCCGCGCGTGAACCACACTCGCGAGCTTACTCGTCTGTCGAAAACAAATTGTGGGCTTTTTACTGATTTGTGTCATATTATTTTGGGTCAATTAATTGATATAGTTATGGCCCATAAAATGATAGTCATGACTTGTGGCAATTTCGCTAGACACATGCGAGAGATGCATAATGAAAAGTTGAAAACAATTTCACGTAAATAAAAAAAGATTTATAAAATATCGTAAATAATGTGTACTTCATTACTTGTGTAGTTGTGTTCTCATATTTTTACGACATATCCTACACAAAAACCCATAGTTAAAAAACCAAAATTGGACAAACGGTGGAATCTGTGAATGAGTTTTGGTCGATAATCTTCCGATATTAGTTTTGGTCGATAATCTTCCGATATTCATCCGTTGATAATACCTCATGTAAAATCACTCATATTAAATGAAAACGAACAGATAGTTTTCAAAATCACTAGACAGCCACTCATTCTATGAAAAGAACTATAGTTGTTTATGTGCAATAACTCACTTGTTAAAATATTTAAAATTCAATTTTCAAGTCTTGTATCTGAAAACCCATGTAACATCACTACATTTTAAATCGAGTTATACAAATCACTTCAAGTGCATGCATCCAACATCTTTATTTTATAGTTTCAAACAAAAGATTGTAATGTCCTTATCAATAGTAACGAACGTACGATCATCTATCAATCATAGACAATTTAGAAATAAATTTAAGAGGATATGAAAAAGCAAGAGACGAGTACTTACGAGTAGCGGCGGAGGAGGTGGTGGTGGTGGTGCCGGAGCCGGCGAAGTGTCGGTTATCAATTGAGATAAATTAGGGCTTTTGTTAATTTGTTTATTAGATCTCTGAGACGATAAAGCTAAAGAGATCTCAGACGTAGAAATGCTCCATGATCTGCATAGAAACTCCATCGGCTCTCTCGGAGTTTTAGGCTGATCAGGGATCGGAGGATAACACGTCGCCGGAGAAGAAGGACACTCCGACGTCTCATTTTCCGGCGCCGACGACAAGGTCAGACTCTCGTTATCGTCTTCTTCCTCGAACCCTTCTTCTTCCTCAGCTACTTCTTTTAGTCCGTATGGAATCGATTTCAACGTACGTTCATGATCCATTTTGATCTCTATATCTTGAAATACTCGATCACTTGCGCACTAAATAGAATCTCTTTTTATATTTGTGTATAATTGTGTGTGTGTGTGTGTGATAATATCTTGCATGTAGATAAATATATATACACATAATAAAGACCATATAATTAGAGAGAGAGAGAGAGAGAGAGAGAGAGAGAGAGAGAGAGAGATGGCTACACTAAAGACTAAAAGAGTCAAAGAGATTATCTTTGACAAGGCAAGCTTTAATGCAAGACGTGGATCTTGTGCTTATTTTAATTTCATGGATGGATAATTTGTTTTTTTTTATATATATTTCTACCTAAGGACTTATACATATGTGCCAGCGTCGTATTATCAAATATAGACAAATTCTTAGTGGAAGCAATTAAATTTATGGAAATGAATTATCTAATCAAAGAGTTTACTAATTATCAAACTTAGATTGATTTTGTAAGTAAAAAAAAAAAAAAAACTTTAGATTGATTTTTTAGTTAAATCAACTTTTGATACGACAACATATATCAAGTCCGTACGTAACTCATTCATTCATTGAAGCCACTTATACGCCTTTTTGACTTGAACAATTACTATTAGACTTTCTGCACCATTTTTCATATTGTGGCCATTTTTTTTTTTTACGAGCTTCAAAGTTATGTTTTTTTTTTGTCGAAGCTTCAAAGTTATGTTTACTAAGCTCTTTGTGCAATCTTTACCAGGTTCGGATACCGGATGGCTGAAACATAAGGTAGATTGATTATCTATTTACCCATCTTTTGTATGAATCACGTGTGAAGTAACTAGGTTTGATGCTAACGATCCTACAATTAACACACCATAAGAACATGCATGTTTGGTTAGGTTTGGACATTGATGTTTTCCATACCACCTCGAGAAATGCATGTGATACTTCCCATCACAATTTTTCTGCGAGATGATGGGATGCACATTTTGCGTTTGAATGAATCTCGAGGCTCACTCTAATAGGCCAATATAGAATGTCGTCCTTTAAGAGACTCATGTAAATCAATAAATCACATTGTGGTTAGTAAATACTTAATAACTGGAAATAATTCCCTAAGTTATTATTAGTTTCAAATAGAACCTTTTATTATTATCTTTAATTAGTCCAATTCCAAACGAGATGAGCCATTATCACTTTTGGGATTGGAAGATAACCTCATGCATATTCTTTTTATTTAATGAAAGCCAACCGAACTTCAATAATGTTATGAGATATTGTTGCATGGTCCCATCATTTATTTAGGTTCTCTTTTCTTAAACCATCTACATCCATTAAAATTTTATAGAGTTTCTCAAACAAAAAAAAATATTTTAATAGAAATTAGTTGTATAATTAAATTTAATATTTAAAAACAAATTGAACCAATGAATAATAAATGTCTCATGGGGTTTTTATGAAAATTTTCATTTGAAAACCCTATTTCTCTCCTCAGTTTCTATTATTTTTTTATTTAATGGTAAAAATCCCTTAGACCATCCACATCAGTGAGACTGTCTTTTTAGTGTCTTAAATATATTTTATTAATATTTTTTTACATAATTTAAAAATATAATTAAAAATAAATAGTTAATAGATTGAACCAATTTTATAGTGACACGTAAGGTGTCACTATAAAATTGGTTCTTTCCTCCAAAAAAATGTCTTCCTCCAGACCCCGTTCTCTCCTACTGTTTGATTTTTTTATTTTTTTATTCAATTTATGTTTAAAACACTCCTAATATTTGTGCAATAAGGATGCTATTAGATACTCTCAATGAATATGATCTTTGTCAACTGATTTTAAAAAGTAATATTATAGTCATCTATAGCTACTGTGTTACCTTTACAATATAGTTAGTGTAAAACATGAAAAAGGAAGTTTCTTTTGTTACGAAAGTTTGAGATATATTACTAATCATAGAATCATAACTTGCTTACTATGAAAACATACATACCCAACGTTTTGAGTTTTGACATGATCTTTATAAAAAAAGACATGATCTATTAAACTATGAGACTTTTTCATATATATAAGCATTGAAATATTTTTGAAAACAGTTGCAAAATAAATTTGCAAATGAAACGCAAACTTTAATCAACTTCATTTTCGTTGGGTTATTGAGGAAAGTCACTGTTCCAAAAACAAAAACAAAAAACTTGAAGAGTGATAATAATGTTGCATGAGGGAAATTAATTGTATTGTTTGGTGCAATGTCATTTTCACTTTCACATTCTAGCGGTGCATTAATATAAACGAAACCTTATTGATTGAAACTTTTAAGTCCCACCCACACTTTATTATTCGAATTACTCTTTTATTCTCTTTATTATGATTATAATACGATTTATCTTACATAGAACAAGCTCTGACACAATGCTTTTTCATAAGTTCAGCACTGCCTTCAATAATAAACATGCTGAAAGTTTTATTTTTATAAAGACAAACCAGCCTAAACCCGATTCACGCGAAATGAGTATAATTGTTGGATAGATCTGTTCACCGGATTTTTTAATAGATAAGAGCATGATTATAGGTAGTAAATATGATTGGAGTAATATATGAATTTTATAATATTAATTGTATTGGAATTGATGAATAAAGAGAAAAAGAGGAAAGAGATAGAGAAATATATTATATTTACCCACTAAATATGGGTAATATAGATTCTATATTTAGAAACCCAAAAATGGTTTGGGTAAATATAAGAATTGTATAATATTAAAAATCTCTTATATTTACTCTTATTTACCATCTATAATCATGCCCTAAAACATTATACCGTTTATACTAATCAAATAGAAATAAATAAATAAAAACTAAAAGTTTATACACAAAAATAAATCGACGATAAATTAATGATAATTACCAATCTAGTCCACATCAAATATAAAATTCTCTCGATCGAATATACTAAAATCAGAGCTAGAATTGTCTTGTTTATCGTTAAATCTGCAGATTGATGCTTAGATACATGAAGTTATAAAGAGTCCATATATAAATGTATGTCATAAAAATATAGATGTTATTGTGTTTGCATTGTTACGGATCAGGAGGTTCGAATCGGAATTTTTTTTTAAAAGTTTGGAATATTAGAGGTGTTTAATTCAAGTTTTTAGCTGTCTGGTTGTTTTAGTTCCAAGAATATAGTATGATCAAAATGAAACTGAATTAGCTAGTGTATATTGGGTTTATGTTTCTGTTTGCGTATTTTTTTAAACTGAGAAACGTTTTGAACTTGAATGATCTATAAGAAAACTTATGTTAGTTATTTTTTTTTTTTTGATCCATAATGTTGATTTTTCAAATGTATATTTTGCTTTGGTTTTGGTTAATGAATTGGGTGTACGTGAGCTGTAGTGTCAAGTGTACCACCCCCACAAGTTCAACGACAAACTGCACCTGATTTCAATGTGTTAGTAGTGTGTTCCTTTCTTTCTCCTATTCTAATCATCACCTTCACACCGACGCCTTCATTTATTTATTTTCTAATAATTATATCTATCTTCTTCTTCCAACTATTTTTTTTTTGTTTTGTCTCCACAAACAAATGTTAAATCTAAAAAATAAATGTATAATTATGTTCGCATTATTTCATAAGTTGCTACTTCTATACATGTTATTTAAAATAACTCAAAAGCTGCATATCAACAATCAATAGTGTTGAGTTAGTAGTCAGGTCAATCAATATATATATGTGTATGTGGCATATGATTTTAGATTTAGAGACAGTAATGTAGATGGTGGTGGTATGTGTATGAAAATAGATTTCAATTGACAATTAATTTCAAATAATTAAAAAAAAAAATAGTACGGTGGCATATACTCTACACTCCAACTTGAGTTTGATGGTTCCATATTAATTATACCGAACGAGAATGTCACTGTTGAGTTGCTTCAATATTTGTCAAGTTGTTTACATCACCTTAGACAACAAAAGTTTAGCGTGCTTAAACAAATGTTAACCTATGTAGCTTCAATTCTCTTTAGCACTAGTTAACTCTGATTTTGAATCTATAATGATTTAAATGTCTTAAGATAGAAAAAGTGAGGTTAAATATAAAATACAATTATATTGAAAAAGCGAATAAAGGCCAAAACTTGATATAATGAAGAAGAAAAACAGAGAATAGTTCCTTTTCTAATGTGATGTGAAGAAGATTGAGGAGAAAGGATTAAAGAAAATCCTTAAAGCTCATCTCAAGCTGCCTAATAACACAATCCTATTTGCCTCTTTAATGGGAAACTCTGTTATTATATATATCATCATCTTTTTGATCAAAGCTCGTCTTTGGCAGATTCATCATCAGAAGAAGATTTGGAGTCTGATTGTTCGTCTTCCTTGGTTGTCGTCGTGTTCTCCGTCTTGGTTGTTTTCTCTATCTTTGGCTTTGGCTTTGGGATCCTATTCACCTTTGTCACCTTTAAATAAAAACCCTTTTTTAATTTGTGCAAATAACAGACAACTTTTCATATACCAATCCATCTCTTTGCTTCTTATTACCTTGTCTTGGAGAGTAAATACTTTGGCGTACACTTCATCGGACGTGAACACTGGTTTGTTCCAGAGAGCAGTCCTGTGACAAGTTTGATTGTTACTCTTTTATGTGTAAGAATAAAATAGAAGAAGAGTTTAGGTAATGTCTCAAGTAAGAAAACTCACTTTTGCTGCTCAGCTTCATTCTTCTCCAACCAGCTTTTTACTTTCTCTGCTTCCTTTGAGACCTTAATACAACACAAAATAAAAAATAAGAATGTATCAGATATACAGGCCTCGTGGTAGAGAAAGAGATGTGTGTGTGTTTCACTTATACCAACCTCATCGATTTTGTCTTTTGGAAGCCAAGTTTTGTTCGTCTCCCACTCTTTTACGATCTGCAATGTGGTCGAAAACTCAGCAGTTTGTTTTTATATTATCAATGAGATAACTGCAGAAACATACCTCTTTCACTTCTGTTAGGTATTTCCGAGCATATTCAACTGCTACGGGTCGTGCTTTAAGCTCCTCTGATCTGTACATATTCATATGAAATGGTTTGTAAGATTGTTTTCATCAAGGCTCCGGTTAAATCAAATCAGCAGGGAAGGGAACAAACCGGAAAGTTATGGGACTGCCAATGGCTTTTAGTGAGTCAAGCTTCTCCTCAAACTCTGTGGCATTAGCATCCTCACCGTCCATGTAAAGCCAATCTTGCACCTGAAGCACACAAGAGACCACTCTAGTGTCAAACGCTTACACTCATCAATTGTATGTTTACTTGGAAAAAATAATAATAACATTAATACATGCCTCATCAAGCTTCTCAACAAACGCCTTGCGCTCTTCTTGGGTGGATATCTTTTCAAACTCGGGTGTTTCTAGCTGTACATGGACCAAAAGCAAACCAAAGCTTTGAGTTTTATGAACAATGCCAACTAAAAACAACAACATGTAGTTAAAATAGGGATCCATGAAGTAGACAAAATAAGGATATATATGAAACACACACCTTCTCTTTGGTAGCATATATATAGGATTCGAGGTTGTTTTTTAACTCAGCCGTTCTTCTTCTTTCCCTATCCTTTTTGTCTAAGACTTCTAATTTTTTCTTGGCTTCGGCAAGAGACTCTTTCGTAAAAGGTGCTCCAGGTCCAACTGTTTTCTCAACTACCTAAAAATCATATATTCAGAACAGAATTGGTTAGTGGCAATGACACGAATAATAGAACATATTGGAAACAGTGAGCCAGAATCAACCTTCAGAGGAACCCTGAAGGTCCGTTTTTTCAGCTTTTTTTCTGTCAAAGCTGGTTCTTCTGCCGTTGTGTTTGACGCAGTGCTGTCTCCAGCATCAGCTTGTAGCTCCTCTTTATTTTCTTCTGAATTCTCGTCAGAGGCAGCGCCAGTAGAGGCATTGCCTGTGGATGTAGTTGTGTTACTATCGATAGTCACGTTCTTCTTCTTAGGAACTTCTACCCATTCTGTGATTTCAATCACAGCATCTCCCCTATCTAAACTGAGAATCCCACTTCTACTCAGAGAAAAATGCAAATTTGCCTTGATAGGGGCTGATAGATTCCGAGAAGAATATCTGTGCAGATCAAAAACTTATAATTATCAATTTATGCGAAGATTTTGCATAGCTAAACAGAACAACAAAGGAGAACTTTAAGCTCTTACTTCTCAGTTGCATCCGCCAGACCCAAAACAGAATACTGAGCGAACACAGGGGAGGTGATCCCTGGGGGTAGAATATCCTCCGACTCATAAGCAAGTGACACGTCAAAATCTTTGTCAAGGACAAAGGATCTGAACATCTGTGAGAGAATCAGGTATACAGATTTATTACCAGACAAGCATTTTCTAAGCTTTTTACAAACAGCTTCAAAATGGTTTAAGAATAATGATGCTATACCTTGCTGGGTAGCTTTTTCATTCGTGGTACGAGTTGTTGCTTTGTGCTCTCATCTTTCTGGATATTAGGGCCTTCCAACTCCACTAGGAAACCATAGGGAGAACCATCAACTATACCTAGCCTACGTTTTAATTTAATTCCATCGCTCAAGTTAGCAGCATGTAGTGCTGAGCCTAGGACAATAGCCTCATCAGCATCCAGATGTTTGTCTAACTCTTGTTTCCCAATAAATTCCTGGATCGTACTCTGTAATATAAAAAAGATCAGATCTTCACTTCATTCGAAAAGATAAAGATAAAAGTCTCATAATTTTGGATGAAAAGGTCAAATTGATTGGCTAAAAGGGCATGACAATACGGTGTATAAATGCATTTACCTGTAGCTTGGGAACTCTGGTAGCTCCTCCAATTAGTTCCACTGCATATATATCATCCATCTTCAAACCTGAATGCTTGAGCACGTCTTTTAAAGGTGTGAGAGATCTCTCCCACAGATCTTTACACAGTTCCTCAAACTTCTGACGGGTAATTGTGCTCCTGAAAGAAGATAAGTTAGCATTTCACGTCATGCACATCTTACAAATTAGACCCATCATAATGCAAATTCGAGCATGGGAAAGGAAAGAAGTAAGTTTGAAGAGCAACTGTAGCTCCAATATTCAGAAATCGTAAGGGCCTATTGATTCAATTAGATGCTGGATACAGATTAACAAATCATAGTTCAACACTCTGAAACCAAGTTTCAGTGAGCTGATGAAACACAGAAACATCGATAGATTGTAGTTATTCTCATCCAAAGTTAGCATTATATACCTGAAATCACGATCATCATGGAGAGATTCGACAGATATTGGAGCCGCATTGTTTGCACTCAAAATTTCCTTTGTACGTTTGACTTGTTTTTTTAATTTAGCCATTGCTTTGGGGAACTGCCTCACATCAACTCCGTTACCAAGTTGTTTATTAAATTCATCGGCAAAGTACTCTACCAAGCGCATCTCCATACTCTGTCCTCCAAGTGCTGAGTCCCATCTAACATCCTTGACCTACATTTACATAAATATATTGAAAGCCATTCCAACTGAGACCAAACTAGAAGAATAAATATGTGTAGGCGGAATTTATGTAACATATGTTTCAATATATTTGTGAACAAACCGACTAATATAAGATAAGAGCGTTATTAACCTGAAACTGGTTGACAGAAACAGTCTTGCCAAATTCCTTCTCATTGTAAGCTGAGTAATAGACAAGGGCTGCGTAAGTACTGCTTGAACCCATGTCATAAAATATAACATGTCTCGACCCGTTTGAGAAATCCTTATCAATCCCATACTGCAAAGCAGCACCAGAATGCTCATTAACCAGGGAGAGAACATTAACCCCAGCCAACTGAGACGCCTGAATCAAACCCCGTCTCTCAGCCTGTCCAAAATAAGGTGGAACTGAAACAACCATATCCTGAACTGGGATTTTTGCATGGAACTCTGCTAGATTTGAAGCATAACCCAAGATCATAGCTAACAACTCCTCCACAGAGTAAATAGTTGAACCGTCATCGATCTTAATACCAACCGCACCTCTAGAATCTTCCACAATATCGAATGGCAAGTAGACTGAATCAATGAAATCCTTGACGTGTTTGAATGGTTTTCCCACCATGTCCCTCAGCTGTGAATAAACCTTATTCGGGTAACGGGCCGTTATCCCCGCAGCTTCCTCACCGAGTAATCGATCACCGGATTGGAATGCCACTAAAGCTGGAGATTTCCTCTTGGACATTTCGTTAATGGCTACAGAGATTGGACTCTGTCCCCGTTTCAGATTAACTACGGCAACTTTCACCCATTCCGAACCTAGATCTACACTCGAAACAGCCGATTCCGATGGAACAAGGAGTAATGAGAGCAACGACAAGAACACCACTAACCCGGTTAAAATCTTCCCCATATTCCCGATCTCTAAACTAAACACCGAGAGTAGAGCCGCAACTTCCTCTGCAGGAAAAACATTAGAATCAAAAACCCTAGAAAACAGATTAAATCCGAAATCAAAACAATCTGAGATTAGATTCCAACTTCAAATCGATCACGGACGATAAGGTAAACGATGAATCAGCTCTAGAAAAGCTTAACCCAACCAGATAGTAAAATCACTTGCCGAAATGAAATCGAAGACGAGAAAAAACGTTAAGATTAAGCAATGTTCTTAGCAAACGAACAGGTCGAAGAGAAAATGCAATCGGAGCAGGTAGGTTAAAACCTTAGAAAATTTGAGAGTGAGAGAAGGAGAGATAATCACCAGTTTCCGAGCTCCGATCGCATTCTCCGGGGAGAAAATCCGATTTGCAGATTCGAAGTTTTTTTTCCGTCAGGTTCTCGAGAAAACTTGAAGAAAGAAAATTGGAAAAACAGAGACAAGAGTGCATATAACGGAGAAGAGAAATGTCGAGGTGGATTTGTGATTCAGTAATATGACCAATGAAAATATTCCACGTGTCAAAAGTGACACGTGTTGAGATCTGAGACGCTTCATTTGTTGGTTATTACGCTTACGGTAAAGTGGTGTAGCCAGGCCTAGAAGTCTGGAGCGTTTTGGTCAACAGTTCCAGGTGAACTTCTCGAACAATCAGAGGGTTCGGATTATGGGCCTTATAATTGATAATGGGCCGTTTTTGGTTAAATATGGTATTGTTGAGAGTACCAAAATCAGAGTTTTCTCTCCCTCTATCATGTTCATATCATCAAAACAAAAAAATATTACATTAAAATTTATACTAAATATATTTATATTATTTTTTTATATTTAATGTTTTTCATAATCACTAGAAATTAAAACTAAACTAAAAACGGAAATAAATAAATAAATGAGTACAAATATTAAATACAAGAATGTGAAATATTTTTTGGTAAATAATAGAAAAGTGAAACAAAAGTAGATGTAGAAAGACAAGAATGTGTATTTGAAGATGACAACATAAATGTTAATCAAAAACTGTTTGAAAAGAATTTGGCTAAGTTTCGAAAATATATATGTACAAGACTAATATAAAATCTTTTAGATCGTATTCACATTTTGAAATAAATTAGTTTCATAAAATACACGGTTTGGATTATTAGACGGGGTTATCAAGTTAAAAATGGAGCTAATTCGTTTCACTATGTAAGTGTGGTATATGAAATAAGATAGAGATATTCATGATTGGAATGAAAATTAATTTATCGCACGCTCTTGCATTCATGGATAAAACATCATCACCAAACCCATTGTAACATCATAGTATTTCATTCATACTTTTAAAGTAAATGATAGTTCATATTTGACACATTGTGGAGGGTAGATTCTCCCCAATTAATATTTAAGTAATGTTCTAGGGTTTGCAAAGCTGTGCGATAAGCCACCAAGCGATAAGATCTCAAGAGAGTTTTATTAGCTGTTTAGAAAGCTGTTACAAGAGTTGTTTTCTGTAGAATGTTTTCGATCCCTTTTTTGGGTGAGTACAATGAGCTATATATAGAGGAATATCTAAAGTGGGCCGGCTAATAAAATGGGCTTGGCCCATTAAACAATAACTCTAATTTAGGCCCATTATTTCATTAAACTCATTTTGCTTATGGGCTTAATGTTATTTTGGGCCTAGATTCAGACTGAGCCTTTGTAAACTTGTTGTGAATTCGTCAAGACATTGCGGAGTTGAACTCGTCTCTATATCGATCTCACAGGGGTGAAATCTGACCCCAACAGTTAGCCCCCCAGCTTGGTAGCATCGAGTTACGATGATGCCAAGGTAAAAGTTTCTGGAGTCTGAGATCGATATGTTGGACTGCGAAGTTGCCAGGCGTGGACGTCTTGTCATCGAACTCGGGAAGTTCTTGTTATTCCGCGTCGAGTTGATGTCTGCGTGTTTTCCTAGGCTTGTTTTCCTTTTATTGTCTTAGGAGACTGAATAGGTTGATGGTCTATGTTAGCAAAAGCCTCACCGACGCCGAGACGAGATATCCTCAAATAGAAAAGTTAGCCTTATCCATCCTAATGTCGGCACGGAAGCTAAGACCGTATTTCCAGTCCCACTCGATAGTAGTCCTCAGCACGTTTCCGCTTCGATCCATTCTACATAGTCCAAGCCAGTCAGGACGAATTGCAAAATGGGCAATTGAACTTAGTGAGTATGATATCGAATACAGAGCCCGAACTAGCATCAAGTCTCAAGTTCTGGCGGATTTCCTGATCGAATTACCAGAGGATAATCTTGGCAAGGAGGAACTAACTTCGGTCTGGAAACTCCACGTCGACGGGTCATCATCTAAGAGTGGAGCTGGAGAGGGGATACGCCTGACATCTCCCACTTAAGAAATACTTGAGCAATCTTTTCGACTGGGTTTTCGAGCTTCAAATAATGAAGCAGAGTATGAAGCTCTGATAGCAGGAATGCAGCTTGCCAAAGGACTAAAAGTCGACCACCTCCAAGCGTTTTGCGACTCGCAGCTCGTCGTCAATCAGTTCACCGGAGAGTATATCGCAAAAGACGGGCGGATGGAAGCATATTTACAAATAGTAAAGGATTTGGCAGCCCAATTTAATGAATTCAGCTTGACGAGAATACCCCGCAGCGAGAACACATCGGCAGATGCATTGGCAGTGCTGGCGTCAACATCTAGTTCAGAGCTGAGACGGATCGTCCCGGTCGAACACATTGAACACCCAAGCATAAACCCACCAGGAATGGCGAACATCGTGACACGCTCACAAGCTAAGAAAGCCCTAGCCGATAAGAGCGATATGCACTGCGAGGGGTCAGACATCGAGATGGAAGACATCGACCAGCCCGCCGAAGGAGCAACTTGCAAACAAATTCCCACCGCGGTGGAAAACGGCGGTACTACAACAGGTTGTTCAACTAAAGACATAGATTCGGGCAAACCAGAGATGATGAGTATCGATTGCGAGCCCTCTCGAACTAATGGATCATCGTTACACAGCGAGCGATTACCCAGCAATGCGCCCATCCAAGAAGACGAGCCAATGGATGACGAACCGCTTTTGGGCACTATGCCTACCTTCAGAGGCGAGCCCAACATCCTTAGCAAAAGGAACCGCTTCCCCAACCCGGTCACAGAAAATACACATGCAACGGAATACGGCTGCGACACAGGGTGGCTCGGACGCATCCGGGAGTATACCGTCGACGGCATCGTTCCTAAAGATAAATGGGCGGCCCGCAAACTGAAAGCCCAAGCTGCTCGTTACGTATTACTCGACGGAAACGTCTTCAAATGGAGCTTTCCGGGCCCCTCGTTGACTTGTATTGAAGGAAAAGAATCTCGAAGCATAATGGAAGAGGTCCACGGCGGATCGTGTGGCAATCATTCTGGCGGAAGAGCATTAGCTGTAAAAATCAAACGGCATGGCTACTATTGGCCGACTATGATCAAAGATTGCGAAAATTTTTCAGCCAAGTGCGAAAAATGTCAACGTCATGCTCCAATCATCCATCAGCCCGCCGAAGTACTTTCATCCATCACGTCACCATACCCATTTATGCGATGGTCTATGGATATTGTCGGACCGATGCACCCCTCCAAACAGAAGAAATTCCTGCTAGTCTTGACGGACTACTTTTCAAAATGGGTCGAAGCAGGATCGTACGCCGGCATAAAAGATGCCCAAGTCGAAGGTTTTGTATGGAGGAATATAATATGCCGCCATGGAGTTCCCTACGAGATTGTTACAGATAATGGTTCTCAATTCATATCTGCCAAATTCGAGGGATTCTGTGAGAAATAGAAAATCCGTCTCAGTAAGTCTACACCAAGGTACCCACAGGGGAACGGTCAGGCCGAAGCAATCAACAAGTTAATCGTTGACGGATTGAAGAAGCGACTTGATGCGAAGAAAGGACGATGGGCAGATGAGTTGGAAGGAGTCCTATGGTCTCACCGAACAACCCCGCGGCGGGCCACGAGAGAAACTCCATTTGCTCTCATTTACGGGACGGAGTGCGTGATTCCACCAGAAATACACTTTCCAGGTGTTCGCCGTCGGCTCCTTCCTTTACAAGAAGGGCTTAATCACTTGATGTTGGCTGATAATCAAGACCTGATTGACGAACGAAGAGATGAAGCATTGATCCGAATCCAGAACTATCAGAACGCCGCGGCAAGGTACTACAACAAAAACGTTCGGCCGCGCCCATTTCACGAAGGCGACTTAGCCCTCCGGAAAGTCTTCCAAAACACAGCCGAACAAAACGCCGAAAAGCTCGGAGCAAACTGGGAAAGACCTTACAAAATAACCAAAGTAATCAAACCAGGCGTATCAAGTCTGCTTTCGCCCTTTCTGAGCCGAGCTTCCTTCTTTTCTGCTTGACTGGTTTAAAAGTTGGATCGACGTTCAACTCGTGGCTTTCTATGCTGATGTCTATTCCGGGCATGTCCTCCGCCGCCCAGGCAAAGGTATTCACGTTCTTTTTCAAAAAGTTGACGAGTTGCTCCTTGATTTCTTCTCCTAGGTCAGCCCCGATTTCCACACGTCTTTTGGGGTGCAGCTTGTCGATGCCGACCATAAAAACAGGGTCGCAAGTTGGCCTAACTTCTTTCGCGCTCCCCTCCGTGATTTGTAGTTGCTATAAAAGTTTGGAGAGCCCCTTCACCGGCTCTCTGTCCATTTTCATCTTCTTATGCTCCTCTTTTTTGGTATCCTCTGTAACAGGCTTCCTCATTCTGTGCTCCGTCAAGAAACACATGCGTGATTCTTTCTGGTTCCTGAAAATAGTTTTTATACCTTTTGGTGTGGGGAACTTCACGCAGAGATGATATGTCGAGGCGACTGCTCGCATTAAATTCAACCATGGCGTTCCCAAAATAGCGTTGTAAATTGCTGGATGGTCTGCCACTTCAAACTCGATAGTCTTGGTCATCCCCCCAGCTCGAACAGGCAGTCGGATTAGTCCTGCAGTCATAGTTGTCTCTCCAGAGAACCCGGTGAGCGGCTTTGGATATGGCTTGATCTCGGACATATCGACGTTCATTTTTTTTAGAGTGTCTTTGAAGATAATGTCGACAGTACTCCCCGTGTCTATCAGGATTCGAGCTACGTCACAGTCACCGATGATGAGCTCGATCACGAGCGGGTCTTCGTGTGGCCGATCTATCCCCGCAGTCTCAGATTCTTCAAAGGAGATCACGTCATTAGGAAACTTTGAAGGGGTCTGAAGATTAATGCTGACCTCGGCGCGCCGCTGAAATGCTTTTATAGATGAGACGGTGTCCACACAGTAGTGCGACCCGCCCATTATCATGTTGATGCGCCTCCTGGTTTCAGGGGATGGACTCTCGCTGCCTTGCCTTCCGCGTTTTGGGAGCTCGCCGTTGGCCTTTTCCTTTTGGTCTACTTCGAAATCCTTAAGAGTAAAATCTCCTTTAAGCTGGCCAGCTGCCAGTTTTGCCGCGAGCATGCGACCGAGATTTCTACAGTTGGCAGTGGAATGTCCGTGGATTCGGTGATGATCGCAATAGGCTGTCTCGTCGTGGGATCCTTGTCCTCTAACCCAAGTATTGCTCATCATGCCCCTTCCACGTCCTCTGCCCCTTCCTCTACTGTATCCGGGTGAGTCTACTTGAAAGTTGTGGGCTCCCGGGAATCCTCCTTCATGTTGCACGAATACGCCAGACTGATTATTCTTCTTGTTGCTTTGTTGGCTCTGATTCTGGGAAGGAGTGCTAGGTTGTTTTATCTTTCCGTGTTTTTCCGCCAATAACTTCATTTCTTCTTCGCTCCTTGCAAACTTAGTTGCTCGGTGGAGGGCGTCCTGGATTGTCGCTGGCTCATTCACCATTATTTCCTTGCGGAAATCTGACTCGTGCCAGAGTGCTTTTCTCAGAGCCTCAAGGGCCGACGAGTCGTCAATGCCTTTTACCCTTGACAGGATGGTCTTGAACCGCTCGATGAAGTTGCGGAGGGACTCCGCACTCCCCTGCGTCATTGTCCATAGGTCGGCTCCCAGAGTTCTTCGCTCTATGAATATAGCGTATTGTTTGAGGAAAGCCGCGGACAACTGGCTGAAACTATCAATGGAGTTACTCTCAAGCCCAGCAAACCACTGGAGAGCTGGCCCTTTGAGGTGTTCTACGAACAGATGGCATTGACCAATATCCCTTTCGTCTTCTCTGAAGTTGGCTCGTCCCATTGCTATAGTGAAAGCGGTGATGTGATCCGTTGGATCAGAACTCCCCTCATAGGTTGGCACTTTAATCTTTCCAGGGTCGGACAACCTTGCTTTTGAGATGCGAGCCATGAAAGGCGTACGTTGTGCTTCTTCAAGCATTCGATCAATCTCCAGTGCCGTGCTGATCGCTCGATGCATTTGTGAGCGCATTGCCTTTAGATCCATATTAGTTCGGTACATAGAGGCACGGAGCTCGTCTAATTCGTCCTGGTGCATTCGTGGTGTGACTCTGTAGGTTTCGGCGGTTCGGCGTCTTTCGCAGTGGAGACGTTTTTCCTCTTCGGAGGTTCGTTGTGTCTCCCAGCGGAGACGTTCTTCTTTTTCGGCGAGCTCGAAGGCGTACTTCTCGTCTCCTGGGTAATAGGTTTGTCTAACAGTCTTCTGCCCTGGTTCGCTGGGCTCATCGGAGTCGACCTCTTCGATGTCATCCTCAATATCGACCACTGAGGCAGGCTTGTCAGCTAGTGCCGAACCGCTAGGCTGTCTGGGGCCTACTGCCAGTGCCGAGCCGCCAGCTATTGCTTTGCCTTTGTTGATGTCTCGTCCACCGCTTCCGGGAGTCGGGTCGGCGTTTAGATCGAGCGGACGACGTCGACGGATTCTTTGAGCTTCTGAGGGCGTGGAGAAGTTAAGAGCTGTCGGGGCGATACGGTCCACGACTTGGGGTGTAAATCTCGTCGTTTTTCCGTGGCTTGCCGCGGCTAAGCTATCCATCCGGTTTTTCATTGTATTGTTGAAATTGTCCTGTTCCCTTGTCTTTCTAAGGATTTCTTCAAACATTCCCTTTATCTGTGTGATCTCCGTGGCGAACTGTGATGGTTTTTCTGCGGGCTTGTCCATTGCGGTGTTGTTTCTTCCGGGGGCGTTCGCATTGGTCTCAGGATCGATGATGACCTTGGTTGCAGATCTGTCCATGGCGAGTTGTTGAGGGTTGCTTTCGCTGTTGTCTCCCTCGAGCGTCATCTCTTCTGATCTCGGCGCGGTGGTCTTTTGAGAGCTTCACAAGATCCCCACAGTCGGCTCCAAATTGTGGAGGGTAGATTCTCCCCAATTAATATTTAAGTAATGTTCTAGGGTTTGCAAAGCTGTGCGATAAGCCACCAAGCGATAAGATCTCAAGAGAGTTTTATTAGCTGTTTAGAAAGCTGTTACAAGAGTTGTTTTCTGTAGAATGTTTTCGATCCCCTTTTTGGGTGAGTACAATGAGCTATATATAGAGGAATATCTAAAGTGGGCCGGCTAATAAAATGGGCTTGGCCCATTAAACAATAACTCTAATTTAGGCCCATTATTTCATTAAACCCATTTTGCTTATGGGCTTAATGTTATTTTGGGCTTAGATTCAGACTGAGCCTTTGTAAACTTGTTGTGAATTCGTCAAGACATTGCGGAGTTGAACTCGTCTCTATATCGATCTCACAGGGGTGAAATCTGACCCCAACACACATTCACATTTAATATGTGTTGCCTTATGTCCGCATTAACATTTAATGATTTTTACGATTGAATCAATTATTAACAATAAAGCTTTTTGGAGGACATAGCCTTATGAGACTTTTTTTTTACACTGCATTTTTATTATTATTTTATTACAAATTATGAGAACTATTACATCGACGATTCCACAACGGACAAGTCTACCGCATTGATCCACGCTAAACGATTCTACCTTGCCCTTGAAGATCTCCTGCAACCTTTTCTCCGTTAATCTACAAATATAATAAAAAATCGCATCTTCTGGAGTTCGAAACCAGATCTCCTAGTGTATAAGTATTAATGAACATTTAATCAACCACTGGGCTAAAGGGGCTTCCACGCCTTATGAGACTTTAATATGTAAAGAACTTTCTCAAGAATAAATAATCGTGGGATAATCACCAAGGCTATTTTCTCTTGTCGTGAGGCTCATAATTTATTTTGGTCACCACATAGTATTTAGCGATTTGTCGCTTTTCAAATAAAAAAAATTATTCTAAACAATATTTATGTTATATATCGCTATATATATATAATTTATATATTTATATAAATTTATGTTTTAAAACAAAAATAATTATATTTATATTCAATGATTCGTATTATTAGCAATTTAAAATTAAAATCTTGGGAGGTATAAATCTAGTGTATTCAATATGACATTTAAGAGGATTTGAATTTTAGTGAGATTTTAGATGATTTTATGTGATTCTATTAATTTAACTATAAAATTCTATATAATCTCGTATAAAATCATAAAATTTGATTCTTTGTATTTTTAATTAAAAATTCCTCTAAACTCTCTCTCAAATTTTTTGAAATTATTAAAAATCACTTGTTCAATAATATTAAATTTTAATAATTTTTTTAAAATCCATTATTCAATAACATAAGATTTTATTAATATGGATAGGGTTAAGGTTAGATATGATTTACGTAGGGTTATAGTTTAAAGTTGGGTTAGGGTATGATATAGTTTATGTTTAGGGTTTACATGGGGTTAGGTTTATGTAGGGTTAGGGTAAGATAGGGTTTAGGGTTAGGGGTTGATAGGGTTTTAGGGTTTAGGTAGGGTTAAGGTTTATGAAGGGTTAGGGTTTAGGGTATTATAGGGTTTAGGGTTTACATAGGGTTAAGGTTTAAGGTTAGGGGTTGATAGGGTTTTAGGGTTTAGGTAGGGTTAAGGTTTATGAAGGGTTAGGGTTTAGGGTATTATAGGGTTTAGGGTTTACATAGGGTTAAGGTTTAAGGTTAGGGTTTGATAGGGTTTACATAGGGTTGGGGTTTACATAGGGTTAGGGTTTTATAGGGTTTAGGGATTAGGGTTTAGGGTAGTAGAGGGTTTAGAGTTTATGTAGGGTTAAGGTTTATGTAGGGTTAGGGTTGTATAGGGTTTAGGGATTAGGGTTCGGGTTTAGGGTATTCTAGGGTTTATGGTATTAGAGGCTTTAGGGTTTATGTAGGTTTAGGGTTTAAGGTTTAGGGTATTAGAGGGTTTAGGGTTTAGGGTTAGGGTTTAGGGTATTAAAGGGTTTAGGGTTAGGGTTTATGTAGGGTTAGGGTTTACGGTATTAGAGGATTTAGTGTTCGGGGTTTAGGGTTTAGGGTATTAAAGGGTTTAGGATTTAGGGTTTACTTAGGGTTTAGGGTTTTGTAGGGTTTAAGGTTTATGTAGGGTTAGAGTTTAGGGTTTGGGTTTATGTAGGGTTAGGGTTTAATAGGGTTTAGGGTTTACATAGGGTTGGGGTTTATGTAGGGTTAGGGTTTAATAGGGTTTTAGAATTTACATAGGGTCAGGGTTTATGTAGGGTTAGGGTTTTATTTAAGGTTTTCGTAGAGTTTGGTTGGGTTAAGGTTTATGTAGGGTTAGGGTCTGATAGCTTTTTAGGGTTTATGTAGGGTTAGGGTTTAGGGGTATTATGGGGTTTAGGGTACTATAGGGTTTAGGGTTTTGTAGGGTTTATGTTTTTTTAAACCCTAACCCTCAAAAACCCTAAACCCTATTAAACCTTAAACACTTTCAAACCCTAACCCTACTACATACACCGTAAACTTTATCAAACCCTAAACCTGTAAAATGTTAAACCCGAATAGACCCAATTATTGCCAATTCTAAACCCAAATCTCAACCGTAAGCCTAAATTCCAACCTTGGTAAATTAACCTTTTGCAACACCAAATTCAATTATTATACGTGACAACAAGTAAAGTTAACAGAAAAGGGCTTATATTATGACAGCTAAATACAGTATAAATAGTGCAAAAACCAGATTGAACAAGTATCTTGAATATGAATCCTTCAAGAGTCGTTTAAATGATTAGGCTTATCGTTCTCATATGAACATTACCTAGTTAAAATGCAATTTAAAGTTGGAAACAAATATGGAAATAGAGGTTAAATAAAAGGTGTAACTAAAATCAACAAAAAAATAATGTGAAGATTAAAACTTTGATGGGTTTCCCTCATTAGCCCAAAATTAATAAATCAAGCCTTAATATAAAAAGCCTAAGAAGAAGAAATATCTAGAAAAGTAGAGAAAGATGAAGAAATGTGTAGATTAAGAAATGTGTAGAACTGTGTAGAATAAGAAGTGTGTAGAATTAGCTTGTAGTCCTTCTTTTCTCTAGTATAAATAGGGGTGCTCACTTCACTTGTAAACATCAAGCAAAAACAAAACTAATAGAGAGAAACACATTTCAAAAAGAGTTCTAAGAGAGTTATAAAGAGTCTCCAAACACAAAGCTTTGGTATAAAATATCTTTTCTAAAATACGAAAGCTATCTTAAACATTAGCTTTCTACTTTCCATCTTAATCTCTCTGAGAAACATTATCCGGTCATTTTCCCAACAAGTGGTATCAGAGACAGGTTACTGTTATCTTTGAAGGAGTGAAGATGGAGGCCACCGTTACCTTTGAAGGTGACATGTTCAAGCTCACGACAGACAACTTCTCTTATTGGAAACCGATGATGGAAGATCACCTTTATTCTAAGGATTTGCATGAGCCTATCATCATGAAAGAGAAGCCGGAAGGAAAGGATGATAAAGCATGGGAGATTCTTAATAGAAAGGCGGTTGCAGTAATCCGTAAGTACGTCGATCGCTCTCTTTTTGAACATGTCTCTACCTACACAAATGCTTTTGAATTATGGACAAAACTTGAATCCATGATTCAAAAGAAAACACCTCGAAACAAAGCTCTTCTTGCTAGACGGTTGGTAAAGTTGGAATACAAGGATGGACAGAGCATGATGGAGCACTTGAACAATTTCAAGGGCCTCGTAAATCAGCTAAACAAAGTTGATATGAAGGTGGAAGATGAAATGCAGGCCCTTTTACTCCTCAGTTCACTTCCGGAGAGCTGGGATACGCTAGTCGTCACTCTAAGCAATTCAGCACCGGAGGGAAAGCTTACCATGGACACCGTTAGTGATAGCCTTCTAAATGAAGAAGTTCGTAGGAAGGAGCGAGGTTCGAGCTCTTATTCAGAAGCTAACATCGTTGATAGACGGGGTAGAGAAGAGACTCGTGTTCACAACAGAAACAGAGGACAAAACCAATCTCGAAGACGATCCAAGTCACGTCCTAGAGTTACCTGCTATTATTGTGGCAAGGCGGGCCACATGAAGTCGGAGTGTCGGTTTTTCAAGAAAGACCAACAAGCCGGTAATATCAAACCAGACCGGTTCAATTCTTTAAAGAAGCATGAAGACAAGACTACCACCATTGTGGAAGACCAGAGCGAAGAATTATATCTCGTTGGAGATTGTAATCTTAGCTCTGATGATAGCTCATGGATCGTTGATTCTGGTGCTTCTTTTCACGTCACTCCTCATGGAAGCTTCTTCACAACCTACCAAAGTGGTGACTTTGGTAATGTTCAAATGGGCAATCAAGGAAGAAGCAAGATTGTTGGAAAAGGAGATGTTATTCTTACATCAAACACAGGATGTAAGATAGTTCTCAAGGATGTGAGGCATGTTCCCGAGATGCGACTCAATCTCATATCAACCGGAAAGCTCGATGATGCCGGTTTGGATAGCTACTTTGGTAGTGGCAAATGGAAGTTAACCAAAGGGAGTTTGATCATGGCTCGAGGAAGAAAAGAAGGCTCTTTATATGTAACACAAGCCAAGTTTTTCAAGGAAAAAGTAAATGTCGTAAGTGATGACATGGATATATGGCACCAAAGACTCGGGCATATGAGTGAAAAAGGTCTAAATATACTTTCTCGCAAGAAACTTCTTCCTGAAATGAAAGGTACCCATCTCACACCATGTCATGATTGCTTAGCCGGAAACAACATAGAGTCGCTTTCAGAAGATCATCTACACCTACGAGAAGGAAGCATATTCTTGATCTTGTGCATACTGACGTATGATCCATGACTGAGAAATCCAATGGAGGTGCATTATATTTTGTCACCTTTATTGATGACCATTCAAGGAAGGTATGGATACATCTTTTGAAATCAAAAGATCAAGTTCTTGATGCTTTCAAGGAGTTTGTAGCCCAAATAGAACGGAGTACATGTCAAAAACTCAAGTGTGTTCGATCTGATAATGGTGGAGAGTATCGAGGTCCTTTTGAGGCATTTTGCAAAGCTCACGGAATCAAGATGGAGACGACACCACCCAAGACGCCACAGCTTAACGGGATTGCTGAGAGAATGAATCGAACAATCACAGAAAGAGTTCGGTGTATGCTCTCTCACGCGAAATTACCCAAGTCATTCTGGGGAGAAGCTATCAAGACTGCAGTGGACATCATAAATCTTACACCATCAGTTCCCTTGGAAGGCGATGTCCCGGAGGAGGTTTGGTCAGGTAAGAAGGGCTCTTACAACCATTTGAAGGTGTTCGGTTGCAGAGCATTTGTCCATATTCCTAAGGATGAACGAGCCAAACTAGACTCCAAGACTAAAGAGTGCATCTATCTTGGATCACCAAGAGATGAGTTCGGCTATCGTCTTTGGGATCCAGTTAATAGAAAAGTTATCCGAAGTAGGGATGTTGTTTTCTTCGAAGATCAAACAATTGAAGACATCAACAAATCAGAGAAGCCAAAGCTAAGGGTTATAAGAAACAAGGATGTTCACAAACCTCAAGATCATGAAGAAGTGGTTGGTGACGATGGTATTAATCCAGAAGAAGAGGATCCTATCATGGATCAGAATGGTGATGAAAGTGAAGAAGATCAAGTGGAGCTCGGAGAAGAACATGAATTAAGAAGGTCCGGAAGAGAGAGAAGACCATCTATAAGATACTATCGAGATGAGTATGTGAATCTTACAGATGAGGGGGAGCCACAAAGCTATGAGGAGGCCTTAGGAGACACTCACAAAGATAAGTGGGTAGAAGCTATGCAAGATGAAATGCAATCTTTACAAGAAAATCATACCTATGAGTTGATGAAGTTGCCAAAGGGAAAGAGAGCCTTGAAGAACAAGTGGGTCTACAGGTTAAAGTATGAGGAGAAAAGCTCAAATCCAAGATACAAAGCCCGATTGGTTGTGAAAGGATTCAACCAGAAGAAAGGCATAGATTTTGAAGAAATCTTCTCTCCAGTAGTGAAGATGTCCTCCATCCGAGTTGTTCTTGGTCTAACAGCGGTTCTAGACTTGGAGATTGAACAACTCGATGTCAAGACAGCCTTTCTACATGGTGAACTTGAAGAGGAGATCTATATGGAGCAACCTGAAGGATTCAAGGTTCCAGGAAAAGAAGACTTAGTGTGTCGATTAAAGAAGAGTCTTTATGGCCTTAAGCAAGCCCCAAGGCAATGGTATAAGAAGTTTGACTCCTTCATGGCGGATCATAACTTCAAGAAAACCAAGAACGATCATTGTGTTTTCATAAAGAGGTATGCAAGCGGCGACTTTCTTATATTGTTGCTTTATGTTGACGATATGCTAATTGTGGGTCAAGATCGCAACAAGATAGCCGCATTGAAGAAAGACTTAGGAAAGTCTTTTGCGATGAAAGATTTGGGGCAAGCAAAACAGATTCTTGGAATGAAGATCACTCGGGATAGGACAAAGAAGCTTTTATGGCTATCCCAAAAAAGGTATGTTGAAAAGGTGCTGGAAAGATTCAATATGCATAAATCAAAGCCAGTGAGCACTCCACTTGGTGGACATTTCAAGCTAAGTTCGAAGCAAAGTCCAACAAGTGAGAAGGAGAAAAAGGAAATGAAGACTACTCCTTATGCATCAGCAGTAGGTAGTCTCATGTATGTTATGGTGTGCACTAGACCCGACATTGCCTATGCGGTAGGAGTTGTGAGTCGCTTCCTAGCCAATCCGGGAAAGGAGCATTGGAAAGCAGTTAAGTGGATTCTACGTTATCTACGAGGCACAACAAAGAAGTGTCTATGTTTTGGCAATGGAAAACTTGAGTTGAACGGTTACACCGATGCTGATTGGGCTGGTGATAAAGATTCAAGAAAATCAACTTCAGGATTTGTGACTACCTTTGCAGGGGGAGCTGTTTCTTGGCAATCAAAGATACCAAAGTGTGTTGCCTTATCCACCACGGAAGCAGAGTACATCGCAACAACAGAAGCATGCAAGGAGATGCTATGGATGAAGAACTTCTTGCTTGAGTTGGGAGTAAAGCAAGAAAAGTACAACATGCTATGTGACAACCAAAGTGCTATTCACTTAGCAAAGAATCCAACATTTCACTCTCGCTCAAAGCACATCGATATTCGACATCATTGGATCCGAGAAATTCTTGAAGAGAAGCTCATACATCTCAACAAGGTACACACAGATGAAAACTGGTCAGACTTTATGACCAAAATATTACCGATCAAGAAGTTTGAAGATTGTTGCATAGGCACGGGCATGGCGATAGTTTCGGGCTAAATCGGGAAGGGGGAGATTTGTTGGGTTTCCCTCATTAGCCCAAAATTAATAAATCAAGCCTTAATATAAAAAGCCTAAGAAGAAGAAATATCTAGAAAAGTAGAGAAAGATGAAGAAATGTGTAGATTAAGAAATGTGTAGAAGTGTGTAGAATAAGAAGTGTGTAGAATTAGCTTGTAGTCCTTCTTTTCTATAGTATAAATAGGGGTGCTCACTTCACTTGTAAACATCAAGCAAAAACAAAACTAATAGAGAGAAACACATTTCAAAAAAAGTTCTAAGAGAGTTATAAAGAGTCTCCAAACACAAAGTTTTGGTATAAAATATCTTTTCTAAAATACGAAAGCTATCTTAAACATTAGCTTTCTACTTTCCATCTTAATCTCTCTGAGAAACATTATCCGGTCATTTTCCCAACAAACTTGAACCATAATTTATCATCATTTATAGAGAAATTGAGCTCAACGTAGCGAAAATATTGACAGAATATACTAAACATATGGACATCATTTTAAAAAAAACATTTTGAAAAACATATGGTCATCATTTGAAACCACACTAACAAAATTGAATCAAGAACCACTAATATTCGACATATATAAAGATAAATAGGAGATTGAATTTTTATATTGAGTGATGCATGAGAGAAGAACAGCTTAGCTGGAAGAGGCAGGAATAATGGATTTCGGAAGAAGAAAATGAAACTCCGACGAAATTAGAGGATGGCTTTTATAGAGTAATGTTGCCACTGATTTAATTTTATTTTATTCTTGTTTATTTTAAATTTGTATCCTTTTGACCGTTGTGAAATAGTAAAATACTATTTTTCTTACCGTTATAGAGCTCTTTGATTGCGTCGTAATATTAGTATGAACGTTGTGACAGTCAATTGTTACCGTTGTGAGTTCAATATTATTTTATTATACCATTAAAAAGTTTGATTTGTTTTGAATCATTTAGTATTATTATATACTGCATTTTTTTTGGTAGGACTAGTACTCACTTTTTAAATAGTAAATTTTCTTTCTTTCTAAGATGGACCGTCGACTACATAGAAAACAAAAAAATTCTCTTCATGCCTCGCTCCTTATATAAGACCACATAGGACACATGAATTCTAAAATAATTCTATATATAAAAGTTGAGGTCTCTTATAAAGAGTTGACATCTAAAACATCCCATATTTTTTTTAGACGATAATTTCTAATCGAATAAAAAAAAAATTGTAAATATTTTTTATACACAAAATATTATAATAGAAAATAACCATTAAGGTTTGAGCATGTCTTGAAATAATAATGTCTATAATAGTTTTTGGGCCACACGAAATATGGACTATATGAAATCAATCGACTTTATCAAAAAAAAAAAAACATCCCCTGTTTTGACACATCTGCATTGTTTAAATCACACGATAAAAAGATATTTAAAGCATTTCTATATATATTTTGACAAAAAAAAAAAAAGCATTTCTATAGAAATTATAATTTTGACTCTACAAATACAAATTTTAAGACTTGAAGTGGTATTCATTGGGAGAGTTCTTTCGGTGAAGCAATGGATTTAACGTCAAATCTCTGCCTTTTTATCATTAGTAGGTGAGCTTTTGGTGTCGGAGGATTTTGTTTCAGCTCAATTTGGAAAAAATGTTAGAAATCAGGGGGAAAAAACTTGATTTTACACTTGAAAAACTAAGGAATACAAACAAAAAAAAACCAACCAGTTTAAGACCAAAAACTAGATTTGAGGTAATAATATAAGACAAATACAGAACGAGAGAGAGAGAGAGAGTTTTGGTGGTGTTATGTATGCCTATCCGATAGAGGTATCTATGAACACTAGAAGCAAACAAAGAAGCTACTTAGGAAGCTGATGTTTCTCTCCTCCACCTGTGTTGATCAATCTCCTTACAACAGCTGAAACAACAAAAGACTTGTCATTAATCATGTTAGATTCTTATGTATGTATGTTGCTATTTGATCAAGTTTGGATTTTGACATACCTGGTTACAGTAAAATCCAGCGACCTCCATTGATGCAGCGGAACCAAATTTCGCTAGTCTGGGAAAACTTCGTCTCGCTCATTGTCTGCTGAAGACAAATGGTTATGTCCAGAGCTGGTGTTGTTGTTGTTGTGGATCTCTTCTGGTATCTCTTCTTCTTCATCATCCGTTGTGGTTTTGTCATATGAGAAGGGTCTTTGACAAATGCAAGCTTGTGGGTACTCGTGGAACTCACCACGTCCTGGTTTGAACTCATCGGGATCACCCATGAACCCGCGCTGACAAGATTTCACTTTCTTGGCGAATGTTTGCCACTCCATCTTTTCTCGGTCCATGAACAACGCGCTGAGCTTCTTTGCATTAGGCCTGATGGTCCTCTTGTGCCCCATGTACCTCCTGTAATCACCATACTCAGAACTGATGATCTCATGTCTGATGGGTTTAGTAGATTAAATGAACATGGCAATTAAAGCAACACAAGAACCAACAATTCCTTGTGGATTTAAATATTTAATAGACCTATAACGTACGTGTAAATGAGGATGAACCGTCTTAGCCATAGCCATTCAATTCTAGGTGGCATACCAAGAACAGTATCTTTATATATCTCCTACCGTAGTCTAATAAGTGATGGGATCACTTTAATGATATATATGTTTTTTACTTGTTCAAGGAAATCAATGATGAGATTGTATCGCCCGTTGTTTCATACTGGAAAAAATATATTTTAGCACCATAGGTTTAATGGGAACAAGTAGAAAGGTTCCCTACCTTCGTCCTGCGAGAATCTTAGCCATATTTCCATTATTATTAGTGATAAAGACGTCGCTTTCGTCGCTGACTATGTAGTCAATGGCAGCAAGGCGTGAAGAATAGGGAAGCAGCGGCTTGAGCTCATCATTGGCAAGCATTTCCTTGGTGTAAAAGTTTGGAAATAGCTCTCTGAGTGGTCTCAGTGTCTTCTCACCACCATATATTTCTCCAGATGCAACATAGATATATGTGTCATTTGCAAAACCAAGAGCGCGCAGCATTAAGCCTACTTCATGAGGGGTAAGAGGGCATTTCCCACGCTTTCTTTCCTCCAGAGGGTCCAAATCCTGCGGTTATTGCCTAGTGAGATATTCTAGCTCCAGACAACTTAACCAACGAAAAGTATCCGAGTCTAATGCTCTTATTTTATACACATCTCAAGTTTCAGTTCATTGCATCCGTAGACATATAACAGAGTGTTTGAAAAATTAAGAAAGTTATGCAAAGGAGCTTAGCGAACTCACAGGTAATGTGTCCCATCGTTTCCTTATTTCTCCCAGCTCAGCTCGTTCTTTTTCACCCCCACCGAAGTCACAACCAGAAAAGGCTAACATATCAGGCTCAAACCTACATTTCAGAAAATTATGGTTATGTACTTGACGTGAAGATGAAAACGTCATGGTTATGTCACGAACGGGAGACACAATCTAAAATGGCATATGAAAGAAACTTGATAAACCTCAAGTGGACAGCAATAAAACGTCTTGCCATCTTTCTCATTCTCTTCACCACTTTCATCCCAACTGATTGTATGCGCTTCGTGAATCTTAACGCATGATAGTTGACTCTGCAGCGCAACTTTTGCATGTCTTCGTCTAGATCATTTGCAAGTCTGTAGTCAAACTTTGTCAACTGTAAAACCTGCAAGAGTTCAAGAAAAATGAACTGGCTCCTACCATAGAACTTTTGGGACAGCAGAAACAAACATAATGGCAATTTGATTACTAATATGGTATTAGTAATACCTATGATTCTATCTAATGGACTAACTAATACAATTTGATTCTTAGGTGAAATATTCTTACATGTCTCCTCGAGAGAATTGGCAATACTTGATCAAGATAATACTCAGGAGTAGACTTTCGAGGCACACGCATTGTATACGGAGGTTTCTCCATTGACCGCATGACTCTGTCAGGAACTCTCTTTACTATAGTCACATCTTTGGTGAGGGAAGAGATGAACCAGTTAACGTCAAATATGTCATTAAAGTCACTGCACAGCAAACAAAGCAACATTTTCAGTAAATGTGAATACATTCATTTGCCAAAACTTGTCAAATTTACCTGTCATCTTTCCAATAGGAATGGTGATCTAACTCAGGTACAACTAAAGTAGCATTAAGAATCCGTGCAACAACCACTGCATCTGTTATCTGTTCACAAAGAGAACAATCATTTTCGAAACAAACAAAGGAGACAGCTGATAATAAAGATATAAGTATATAGCATAACATGGAAAAATTACGCGAAAAAATGCAGGTTTCTCCCAACTCCGAAAAGACAATAAACAATATGTATAACCATGAATACTCTATCCTAACGGATTTAATCTCGAAACGTAATTTCACTTACTCCTGTTCTTTGCTGGTTCAGGCCTCCACTAGCTGCAATCAGCAAATACCCATTGGACGAACGCTCCAGGACAGCAGCTGCATCCCCAAAACAAGATGAAAAAAAACAAATGTGAGAGGAAAATTTACCTACACAACAAAGTTTCAGTATTGACATCAACAGATTCCCAAATTTGTACCAAACTTTAAAAAAGGACTCAGTCAAATTTGCCTATTAGATCAATAAAGTCGAAAACTTTTCCTTCCAAGAATCCAAGATCAAATTTGGACAGGATTAAAGTTTTCACTTCCTGACAAACCCCAAATTCCACTTAGGCAAGAACAAATGTAAGGACAAGATCTGACATACGTGGGAAGTTCCTTCCTCTTTCACTGCATCCATAGAAAAACTTGGAATATTTCGACTTCCATACATCAATTGGTTCCCTACGGCTCATATCCTGAAAAAAATCCAAATTCAAACAAATCAAACTATATACGACCTAAATTGACCTAAATTCTGCAATTAGAAAGGTACCAGTAAGCTTCGTTTGCTCAATTGTTGAGAATACCACTCAAGGTGAGAGGCAACGTGACCGGTGAAGAGTGAGATGACACCTAAAGAGAAAAGCATGAAACCACAAACCCATGTCCACATTACTGTTCTTTTAGGTTGTGTCGAGAAAGATCGACACTTCCATAAAACGCTCTTGTTTCCGCCATTGTTGTTAAGCTGCTGCTGCTGCTGCTGCGAGTTCGTCAAGAGCCTCACGCTCGACCTCCAAAACTCAGTTACTACCCCCATAGATACAAAAGACTTGTTCTTACCACCAATTTCATCACTGATTTCACGGAAATGCCATCCCCCCCCCCCCCCCCCCCCCCGAAACGGCGACGTATCAGGGGAATCTGATACAAACAAAACCCGGAAAACGAAATCGAGTGACCTGATCGGAGGTTAAAACAGATCGGAGGATTAGGGTTTTCAGGAAACCAGTAAAGATCTTCTCTTTCTCTGTAAAGTTTTGAGATTTTTCGAAAATGTTGAAGAAGAAGACGGAGAAGAGACAGTACAAGGCGTAGCGAAGCCTTTTTGTCCTAATTTCTTTTTTCTTTTCTTTTTTTCCTTTTTTGTGTTAATTATTCACCTGAATCAATTAAGAAGCTAAACTACACTAATCACACTTACAACCAAATCAAATCAACCCGAAATTAAACCGGTTTCTATGATCTTTTTAGTAAATTTTGGATTATTTAATGGGTGGGCCCAATGTTTTCCATACTAATTTGGTCGTGTACAATTGGACTAATTTTTTACCAAAATTAAAAAAAAAATAACGTTGTCTTTTGGACCGGAGAAATCACAGATGTACATGAGAATCTGTAGCGAATTTAAAGGTAGTTACGATGGATCACGTGACAACTCCACGTGTTCGTCGTGAACCCACCGGCAAGTTATGATCACACACGATAACCAAACTTGAAAATAATACCAAATCGAAATTAATAAACCGGATTTTATGCCTAATTAATTTGTCATTTTTGATTGGACCATTGATAAAAACTCCTGATCTTTAGCTTGATTAATATGCCCATGTGATGTGACGCAATAATTAAACTAAGCTCTCACTTAATTAGTGTGGATATAATTCGTTTTGTCAGACACTCTTGGTGGTATTACAAGACAAGTCAAATGTCTTTTTTTATGTAACTACAAATAGTCAATTGTCTTTTAAATATAATTATACAATTTATGAAGAAATTAAGGAGAATATTTCGGATAGTAACTCTTATATCTTTCTTCTTTTGGCTATGTTTATCCCATATTTGGAACGCAAATGTCCTCATCGTGTAATAAAAGAAAATTTAAACATGACAATAAAAAGAAAAAAAATATGGTTTATGTTGGCCTCATAGCCAATCACTATCTGACACGAAGAGGCTCTCTTCTTCTTTTTCTGAACCAAATTTGAACCCTAAACCGGAAAATCACGTGGCCAAATATCATTCGTTGAGGCTGCTCTAGTGCAATTGTTCATGTCGCCCTCTGGACGCATTACATCACTTATCATCACACTCTTTCAACAACCAAAGGTAGTTCATCTAATTGGTCTAAACTTATGATATTTTGTTTTATCTAATCGTTAACGTATTTAGTTGTAGTTAAGACCACGTTCAATAGTGTTTCTTAGGGAAGTTCTTAGGATAAAATATATTAAAATTAAATAAAAATTAATTATATTCTTAAGAACCGATCCTTAATTAAGAGATTTAAGAAGTGGTTTTTAGGCAGTTCTTAGGTGACACGTGTCACATATTGATTCGGCGATTATTTTTTTGACAAATAAAAAAATAATAAACACGCATACAACGTTTATAAATTTTACCATTAGAGGAAATAAATTTTTGACATGTGTCACCGTGTAATTCGTCGATTTTTTTGGACAAGGAAAAAAAATAAACACGCGATAAATGCGTTTTTCTTTTATTAAATGCAATATATTTTTCGTTTTATTCAATGTACTATGTTTATAAATTTTAAGAAAATAAATTCTACTTAAAATAAAATAATTTTCATATTTTTGTTTTTACTAAGAATTTTTAACGCAGTTCTACCATTGAAAGAAGGAAAAATTAAAATCTATTAAATGAGTTCTTAAATTATAATAATACAAAATATATAATAAATAAATTGGTTAGAACCCCATGATTGGTTCTACCATTGATCATGCCCAAAACACACGAAGTCTCCAATGACACAATCATATGCTTAAAAATTTCTTTGAATTACGTCTACCCTTATCTTTATACATATAAATCACAACGGCTATTCATATACGTAGGGTAAACCGAAGGATATTTACAAGTTTTGATTTGACGAAAATTCGATGTAAATATGTCGGAAGATTCGATGTAAATATGTCGGAAATATGTAAATACGTCGAGATGATTTAAATATGTCGGAAGATTCGATGTAAATATGTCGGAAAATTTGATGTAAATACGTCGGATTTTGCTATGTTTCTTTGTAGTGCTTATCCAACCTACTTACAAATCCAAACCAATGTATTTTTTTTTTTTTTTTGTTAACTGGGAGAATCTCATACCCACACCCAAATCCAAACAACTTTTGTGAAACCTATCAAAATTTTATATTTTCACATTTATTTGTAATTAAGTAACAAACGATATGCTTTAGAACACTTTCTATTAGCCCCAAATGGATCTGAAAAGTAGCCTTTAACTTTATTTAGCAACAAATAATGTACAAGACACTAGGTCTTTTGTGGACAAACAGAGGTTGAATACGATATGATAGTAAAACTTACAGAAATGATAAACAAATAATTAAATAAGGTTAATAAAAAAATTGTATATCCTCTTGGCTCAACCTCCCTAACTTCTGCAAGAGGATTGTCTCATCTCACACGTAACCCTCAGGTTGATTACCCAATATCCAAGAATATGAAGTAGCAGCCTTAAAAAGGTCTTGATTCTTGATTAATATAAAGTTAAAATAAGGATCCTATTAGAGTATGTATAGTTGGTTTGGTTTACTCTTGGTTTAATGTCTTGTATAGCTTGGTTAGCTGTTGGTTTAGAGTTGTATATAAGCCTAATCTTTATCACATTGTAAAGTTAAGTTGAGTGTTTATACAGAGATATTTTTCTCTTCTTCTTCATACACATTCTCACAACTTCTCATGGAGATTCTCAAATGCTAATAGATCCAAAATATATGTATTAACGAAATCGAAGTTTACCTAATTCTGGTCAACAATACTCCAACGAACACATTCCCAATCATCCATGTCAATGTCACACTCGTAGCTTAACTAGCCGGCCCAATTTGATCACGAAGATTCATCCATTAATTACTTATATTTGCTTTTAATTAAAACCGATGGACATTCTATATCTATAAAAAAAAAATTCACTTTGCTTATGTGTCAATTTGAGAGTGATTTTCGGAAGAAAGAAACAAAAAAAACCCACGGCCCTATTACTATTTCATGCGATCGAGAATATATTATATTTGTAGTTAATATAATATTCGTTTATTATTTGATATACTCAAATTTATGCTAATATTCTATATTTATCTTAGTGTATTCTATTTTACTACTCAAATATTTGTATTTCAAAATATTGATAAATCTATTCCCATATTTTTATTTAAACTATTTTAAATCTCTAAATATTTTATAACTCACCCAAAACAAATCTAACATGAACAAAACGGAAGACAAAATTAGGTCACCCCCATGAAGTGATAAAATAAAATTGAGAATGTCAATACAAAAATATTTGTTGAGAAATCGATCAAATATATATATATATATATATATATATATCTATTTATTGTCATATTTATTTATTATATTATTTGATATTCAGTTAAATTATTTCACATATTTCTATATAATTAGATTTTTCTAATCATATTTAAATCAGGTTTATTTTTTACTATTTTAGAAATAAAGATAAATAGATAAATATTTTCACTTGTACCTAAATCTAATTGAAAATACCTAAATCTAATTGAAAAGATTTATTTTCACCTATTTTAATTAGGTTTAGATTTTCTTAATCATATTTGAATTAGGTTTACTTTTTACTATTTTACAAATAAAAATAAATAGATAAATATTTTGACATATGGTTAAATCTAATTCAAAAACAATTATATTACTCGTATCCACGTGCCAAAATCTGGTTAACCGATTTGACATATGTCTCAATCATGTTAATTACTACGTTTGACACATCAAACTTTATATAATAAGATTATCTTTATTTCTTAATAATTTATGTTTATCTTTTTCGTTTTCTTTTCTCTAATAAAAAACCAAATCACCAAAAGAGTGTTGCTTTAATGGTAACACAAGGAGTTGGTTCCTTTGCGGCCCGAGTTTAAACCCCTTGAAAATTATTTTTTAAATCAAAATATCCAAAAACTGTTTTTGAGTACCGGAAAGATTATAAACCAAATATTTGGAACTCTCAACGTTTATAAAAAAAAAACCAAATCTAGTCAAACACTTATGCCCTAGGTCAGCGCCAGATTTCAGCCCTAGGTATTCGATAGTTCAAATAAATTATGGGTGTCATAATTCGAAAGCATGGCATCTAAATTAATTTGTGGCAAGAGTCGGTATTAACGGATTTACGTAGTACACTAAATCGAAATTAAACAGGTAATTAATTGTCCCATTAGAACAAGAATCTAGCATGTATTCCTAAACCGAACAGAATTCAGTTGATCCAACGAACCAACTTCCAAATAGTAGTTTAGTCCAAAGTCTATATTCGTTTTGGGGTTTACATGTAATCAAGTATCCTCACGTCAGAATCTTTTATAACTCTTTCCCCTTTTCTCTGTCTCTCTTCTTTCACCTTTCTTCTCAATCGATCCTTCCTTCTCCCATGGAACCAAACTTCTTATTTATACCCAAAAAAACTTTGAGAATCTTTGAATCTCGCGTTTAGACAAGAGAACCCATGTCTCGAAATTTAATTCATAGAAACAGAGTTCTCTGTTTTGTCTTAATCTTGTGTTGTTTCCCTCGCCGGTTTTTAGCCAGAAACTTACCGGAGGAGGTGGAGGAGTCAACTGCAAAAACGACTCAAACGATCCACGTCAGCAACGCCACGTGGCATGATTTCTCTCGTCTCGTAGATGTCCAGAAAGGCAGCCACGTAAGCGGCGTATCTGACCTCAAAAGATACCTTCACAGATTCGGCTACGTCGGAGACGACGACGGTAACAATTTCTCCGACGTCTTCGATGGCCGTCTCGAATCAGCAATCTCTTTATACCAGAAAAATCTCGGTTTACCGATAACCGGAAGACTCGACACGAGTACCGTCACTCTCATGTCGTCACCGCGATGCGGCGTAAGCGACACACACATGATCAACTCCGGTGTCCGTACGACGGCGCATTATACGTATTTCGGCGGTAAACCGAAGTGGAACCGCGACACGCTAACTTACGCCTTCTCGAAAACACACAAACTAGATTACTTGACGTCCGACGACGTCAAAACCGTTTTCCGGCGAGCTTTCGCGAAGTGGTCGAACGTGATTCCGGTGAGTTTCGAGGAAGTTGAAGATTACACGATGGCGGATTTAAAGATCGGATTCTTCGCCGGAGACCACGGCGACGGTCAACCATTTGACGGTGTTTTAGGGACTTTAGCACACGCTTTTGCGCCGGAGAACGGGAGGCTTCACTTCGACGCGGCGGAGATATGGGTCGTAGGAGATGATTTCAAGGGTAAAGGATCGACGGTTGCGGTTGATTTGGAGTCGGTGGCGACTCACGAGATTGGTCACTTGTTGGGATTAGGACATAGCTCGGAGGAATCTGCGGTTATGTATCCGAGTCTCCGGCCAAGGACCAAGAAAGTTGACCTTACGGTTGATGACGTGGCAGGTGTACTGAAGCTGTATGGTCCGAACCCAAAACTAACGTTGAATTCACTTACCGGCACAGAATATTCTCTTAAAAACGGCGCCGTATCAAGGAGATTCTTGTCGGGGAATTTTACCGGTTATTATGCTCTGTTGGTTATTTTCAGTCTGTTTCTATAGGTTAAAAAATACTTTTTATTTCTTTTTCATGATAGATGCACAGATATTTATTAGGCTATAGGAATTATTATTGTTTCATTAGTTACTTTGTGTACGTCAATTATCTCAAAAAAATGAAGATAATCATGTTCTATGGATCGATACATGATTGATCCCCCCCACTCCAAATGTCTACTTCTTAGGTGAGACAATACTTACACAAGGCCCATTCGATCTAGTTTTATAAACCCGGCCCAAGATAAATTACTGGAACAAAAGTAAATTGGTTTTGTTGGGTTCAACCGGTATTTAAGAATACGAATCAAATGGTTTAACCGACTAAACCAAAAATCCTGGATTTGACTCGGTTCTGTTTCTTTTGGTAGCCCTATTAGTAAAACATCTTGGGTCGTCTCTCTCACAAAGTTTCCAGAAACCTCTTAAACCCTAGCAATGCCGTCGAATTTCTTCTTCGATGCTGCTAGTGACGACGAGCTCGAACAATTAGACCATGGAGGAGTGAGTAGCGGTGAGAAAGATGTAGAGGAAGACGAAGCAGAGGACCGTAAAGGTCAAGGGGAAGCTGGAGAAGAGGAAGATGACGACAAAGACGAAGATGAAGAAGAAGAAGAAGATGAGAAAAGGAAACAAGACGCTGATGCACAGTCTCCATGGGATTTCGCATCTTATTCAAGCTCCGTTGGTGAAGAACACGCCCGCCGACACACAACTTCTATCGACGAGAAGATCTCAAAAGCTATGCAGTATCGTTCAGTTCCCATCTCTGTTGAGGAGGAAGAAGAAGAGGAGGAGGAAAATGCCTCCATTGATGCCAAACCCGACAAACAAGTAAAATCCCTAAATTTGTATTTTTGAATTTGATTCGAATTGGGTTTTCGAAGAAATTGATTTTGACAAAATGTGAAGGAGGAATATCTTTCGGAAGAAGAAGAAACAGCTGAGTTTAAAGCAGCAGATGTTGCTGCTAAGCCGTTTTTCTCTACAGTGGAAGGAGTTTCGTTTCAAGCCGATTCTTTCATGGAGCTTAATCTCTCTCGTCCTTTGCTTCGAGCTTGTGAGACTCTTGGTTACAAGAAACCTACTCCGATTCAGGTCCAGTTCCTCCCTCACAGGTTTTGGATTCAGTTACTACTATTTTAGAGTTTCATCTGAATCGCTAATGTTGCAAATGCAGGCAGCATGTATACCTTTAGCACTTACAGGGCGTGATCTTTGTGCTAGTGCCATTACTGGATCAGGGAAGGTTAGCAGTAGCTCGAAGATTCTGTTTGATTCTGTGATTGTTTAGGTAGTTTTGATGATGAATTCAATCTCCCTTGTTTTAATAGACTGCTGCGTTCGCTTTACCTACACTTGAGAGGTTGCTGTTCCGTCCCAAGCGTGTCTTTGCTACTAGAGTACTTATTCTCACTCCAACCAGGGAGTTGGCTGTCCAGTAAGTAGCTTAACTTTGGCCTCTGCAACAATACTAAAACGTCGATTCATGTTGCTGAAAAGCTACTTTGTTTGGGAATGTGTTGCAGGATTCACAGTATGATTCAGAAGCTTGCGCAGTTTACTGATATAAAATGTGGATTGATTGTAGGAGGGCTTTCTGTAAGGGTATGGATTCTATCTGTCTCTTAGGTTGCAGATTTCTTGAAACATTCATGTGTTTGCTTAAATGATTTGGAGAATTGGTCTTTCTTGCTAATATACAGATCTCAGTTTACATTATTTGATGCTTGAGAGCAACGCTTATTCCTCTCTAATAAATGGTTCTTTGATGGAAATTTTGAAATTGCAACGAGCATTTTAAATATTTTCTTTATCTTTTGTTAGGAGCAAGAAGTGGTTCTAAGGTCTATGCCAGATATTGTTGTGGCAACTCCTGGACGAATGATAGATCATTTGCGTAATTCTATGTCTGTTGATTTGGATGATCTCGCAGTCTTAATTCTTGATGAGGCAGATCGTCTTCTACAGACTGGGTTTGCCACTGAAATACAAGAGCTGGTAAGTGGTATCTTTCCTATTTCTGTTTGATATGTCTGGCTCCTGTGAACATATGATATTTAACTGTTGTTAGTTCGTCTTGTCTTTGCTAGTTTCCAGTATGCAGAAGTGGACATTAAGTAATTTAAAGTGACAGGAGAGTTTATGCTATAGGCTGTTTGTTATTGGATTTAATTACGAGCCCACATCTACTTGCAGGTTCGCTTATGTCCCAAGAGAAGGCAAACAATGCTCTTCTCAGCCACCATGACTGAAGAAGTGAAAGAGCTTGTCAAACTTTCCTTGAACAAACCGCTACGTCTCTCAGCTGATCCATCAGCTAGAAGGCCACCTGGCTTGACTGAGGAGTATGTCAGCCACTACCTATCAATTTGAACTGTCTCAAATATATATATGGACAAATAACCTTTTTAATGTTGAATATGCATTTTATATGCTATGCAGCTAACTTGTTCGCTCTTAACTGCAGGGTAGTAAGAATACGCAGGACTCGCGAGGCGAATCAGGAAGCTGTTCTTCTTTCATTGTGCACAAGAACTTTTAAATCAAAAGTCATTATCTTTAGGTTAGACTTAACGCCTTTCTAATCCAAGTTCCATACAGTGCTTGCAAAGTTAGGCTTTTTGCATTTCACTTAGAGATTTCTTATCGCTTTTTGTGCCAGTGGAACAAAACAAGCTGCGCATAGACTGAAAATTTTATTCGGGCTAGCTGGCCTCAAAGCAGCTGAGCTTCATGGAAACCTAACTCAAGCACAACGACTCGATGTAAGAAACTTGGACTCATCAGCCGTTTTTTGTTAATGAATGTCTCCAGTTGTGTTATTTGCAAGTACTTAATACGTCATTTTGCAGTCTCTGGAACTTTTCAGAAAGCAAGAGGTTGATTTTCTCATTGCTACTGACGTAGCTGCTCGAGTAAGTACAATAAGCAGATCATTAATTTTCCAGAGTATCCTCACAGTAGCTCTTGCTATTTCACCTTTTGAACATTCTAACTTTGATAATTCCAGGGACTTGACATCATTGGTGTCCAAACAGTTATAAATTATGCTTGTCCTCGGGAAATAGACAGGTGAAGTCGAGATATTTCCTATATTAAGATTGATTTAAGAACTACCAGCTTTCTGTTGCTTTAACTGATGTGATTATGTTTCCCTTTGATTTTGCAGTTATGTTCACAGAGTTGGTAGAACTGCTAGGGCTGGAAGGGAAGGTTATGCTGTAACGTTTGTGACTGACACTGACCGATCCCTTTTGAAAGTCATTGTAAGCGAATCTTCAAACATAGTTGGATCTTGCTTTTACCCATTTCATTACTGCTTTAGTTTGGACATAGTAATCGAATTTGCTTCTTCGGTTACAAGGCAAAGAAGGTGGGTTCCAAGTTGAAGAGCCGTATCATCCCAGAGCATTCAATCGTCAAGTGGTCTCAGATAATCGATGAAATGGAAGATCAATATTCTGCTGTTATTGGAGCGGAGAGGTAACATTTACATCCATCAATCTATACACGGAGAATTTGTTGACCTGTATACTTAAGTTTGATGGTGTTTTCATTATTTTCAGGGAAGAGAGAGCTCTAAGGAAGGCTGAAATGGAATTTGCAAAGGTAAGCAAGCAACTTTGGTTATTCACTTTGTTGAATTGTCATTGGTGTTATTTCACAAGGATCTTGGTGAGTCATACGTCCTTATGGGTTTTTATCTCTGCAGGCAGAGAACATGATTGAGCACAGAGATGAAATATATGCACGCCCAAAAAGGACTTGGTTCATGACAGAGAAGGAGAAGAAGCTCGTGGCCAAGGCTGAAAAGGTGTCCTTTTATTATGCATTCTCATTCATTTAAACTTCAACCGATATTTCCGAGGTTGTTGAAAAGAGGGAGAGAACACACTTGTCTGAATCACTCTGGATACTTTCTCTGAACAGGATTCTGCAGGGAACCCTTCTGGCGAACTAATTAGTGCTGATAAAGCAGAGGACCTCAAGATGAAGGAGAAGAGAAAACGAGAACGCGAGGTCTGTTAATCACTTTTCAGTTGCATAATCTTTTTTTTTTGTTTCTCTCAATATCTTCTCCCTAAGGGACTAACAATTCTCTTGATCATGCAAGTACAGAAGAATCTTCCGAGGAAAAAGCGTAGAAAGCTAGAAGCTGCAAGAGAGATGCTAGAGGATAACGAAAGAGAAGAAGAAGAAGATGAAGAAGAAGGAGAAGAAGACGGAAAACGAGGAAGATCAAGAGTGAGTATTTCAGTGATTACACATCCATCAGTTTATCGCGGATATATAATGAAACATTGTGTTGATTATGAATGTTGGTTTTGTTTTCAGGGGAAAGGCAAGAAGAATAAAGAGGAGCCAGAGAAGAAAGGATTGACGCTAGTGGATCTTGGTTACCGTCGAGCAAAGGCCGTAAAAGCGAAACAGAGAGCAATTGATTCCGGTAAGATGGAAAGACCAACGCCGAACAAGAAACAAAACAAGAGTAAACCAGGAAACCAGCCGCGAGCTGAAGAGATGAAAGATCTGTTCAAGAGCGATATGAGCGAGAAGAAACAAGGCAGAGGCGGTGCAGCAAAACCTAGGACGAAGTCGAAGAACTCGTTCAAGAGCAAAGGACGGTAAGAAACGTTACTTGAATCACCGGTTTTTACATGAAAATTCAAGTTTATTATTAACCATATTATGTAATTTGTTGATTAAAATGGGTCTTTAACTATTTCTTCTCGTGCAGATATAAACGTAGGTAAGAAGAAGAAAAGTCTTTTTGAGAAGATATCGAAGGACAACAACCCCCACGAGGAAAAAAGACATTTCTTGGCAAAGGGTTTTAAACAATTTTGTTATTTATTGTAATATCATTACGAAAACGATGAAGATATTCGAAATTTTGTTTTTCCTATGGTTTTTTTTTTTTTATAATCTCTCATAAAAAGTCATATGAAATGATGAATTTATCATATAAGGAAGCAAAGGTCACGTGAATAGGCACGGGGGCACTCGATGGAAAGCTCAATATCATTCAAATTTTGAATAGATTCATCAATGGTCATACATTTTTTCTGATGTTTTAGTGGCTTTTGATAGAAGCTAGGTTCAACTAAACTAAGTCTAATGTCTACAAGGTCCAAGCGTTTGAGAGTGAAAGTGTTCTTAAACTTAAATGGTTTCAATGGTTTGTGGACAACATCGCTGAAAAAAATATGAAAATCGAGTAAATCTTTCAAAAAATATTCCTTTTTTTTTTGCTAAACAAAAAATATTTTGGTTTACAATGAAACTTTTGTCCGCTCCAAAAAAGTAGTTTTGTTCGCAAGAAGATTATTCTGCTTCGTCTGTAATGACCATTCAAGATTTTTAATGCACTTACTTATACATCTATTAATTACCAAGATGATTTTTCTTTTCTTCATATCCAAGATGAATATAATAAGTATGCTAAACTATAGAGTTTTTAGGGAAAACAAAATGTAAATAAGTGATATATGTAAGCAACAAGTAATATTTTATATCGTGTATAGGAAAGCGAACCGTTTGACTGATGGTTTAGCTAACTATGCATTTTCTTTACCATTAGGATTTCATATGTTGGAGGAGACTCTGTCCATTGTGTACTCTTTATGGTTGGAAGATGTTAACCGGAAAGCACGCCCGAGACTTGTTATTGTGTAATTTTCATAATAAATAAAGGACGAGAGGTTTTTTCTCTCGTCGATTTACCAAAAAAAAAAACATAATAATATTTTATGAATCAAATTAAAATGTAAGTTGATGGGAAAAGAAAAATGGGGGACAAAAAGAGAAACGGTCACACGCTTCACAAAGGTCATTGGAAAAGAGAGTGAGAGGTGGGTCCCACAAAACAAATGACGTCTAAACCTCCCCACTTTGCTGCTAATTTTTGTTTTGTCTTTGCTTACACTCTTCTTTTATTCTTTTCTTACGCTTCACTGCCAAATTTTATTAGATAACTTAATTCTTAGTATTACACTCCACAACTCTATTATTTATACATCTCCATATTAAATATTCCATACGCAATTCATTTCATTAGATAACTTAATTCTTATTAATGTTGGCCATTTCACGATGCATTTTTTTTTTTATTGTGGGAGAATATTCTCCACTAACTAGTCATCTAACAGATGCTTAAACTATCACTGGTTGTTTTTTTTTTTTTTTTTTACTCTTATATCACAAACTTTGATGGCAAAAAAAGAAGCGAAAATAATGTATTTTACAAAATGACAATTTATTACTATAAGATAACAAAAATGATATCGGGAAAATTTGGAATGATAGTATGTATGTTACTTTGTTGAATGTGTCTTTAAAAATATCTTTATTCGGCATTAACACACCAAAAACTCTTATATTACAGTTATTTTATTAATTACTAGTATCATTTTTCCAATTACCATCTAGTCGAATATTCTAAACAAAAATAGGTGCATTAATTAATTTATATATAAAGAAAGTAAAATGAAGGAAGTTGCATGCCACGAAGATAAAGACTAAAATCCACAGATGTTGACGTAAAACGAAAACAGAGTAGTTGGTACGGTGTCGTTTTAATAATAGAAACAAATTTACACAATTAATTAAACTTTCATTGGTACGGAGTCTGTCTTTTTACTTGTTTCTTCTTTTTTTCTCTTTCTCTCTTTTCTGCATGTTTTTAATCTCACTTTAATGCAGATTCTCATTGAACAACATTGTTATTTGTAAACACATATTTATAATGGCTAGGAAATATCATTATTCTACTCCCTCCGTTTCAAAATAGTTGTTATTTTATCCTTAATTTTTTGTTTCATATTACTTGTCATTCTACAATTTCAATGCATATTTATGACTAATTTTTCAATTTTTATCCTTACCTTTCAGCTAATTAATTAATCATATCAAATAAAACATTATATTAATTAGGAGTAAAACAGATTTTTAATATATTTTCTTAATTTGTGTGAAAAACTCCAGAATGACAATTATTTTGAAACGGAAAGAGTACAATATTTTATCTGTTACATAAATTTTTCTGATGCCAATTTATCATCATTCCACTATTCTACAATTTAAATGACCAAAACTAAAAATACATCACCCGATAGATTGAAATGTAAGTTTTAACATTTTTCTTTAGTTTAATAGGCTCATCATTTTTAGTAGTGCGTATATATTTTCAACGAAAGCTGAGTGATTTCTGCCAATCGATTCGGTTAACAACCTTTGAATTTGAGAAATATCGGACTTTTGATTACATTTTTCTTCTTAATTTTCATTTATTAACCAATTAAGCTAACCGCTCCTGAATTTTGATTTCTCCTTATTTCACACAACAAACAAAATATGTCAAACTCCATTACACCAAAATTTGAGGACTCTTGGATAAAAAAAATAGTTATAATTCTATGGTGTAAATGGTAACCGCTGAATTTTTGTTGAATTACTGTTGAACTGCTGAATTGCTGAATTTGCTGAATTTTTAGTGATTTCTTGCGGAATTTGCAGAATAAAATCAAACTTAAATAGTAACTGCGGAATTTGCAGAATTTGCAAAATTTGCTGAATTTTTGAAAAAAAAATAATTAATTAAATAAAGAGAAATTTCAAAAATACTACTTTTCAAAAATGACACATTTTTAAAATTTTGGTAAAAATGTCATTTTTCAAAAAATAAATTTTATTATATCATTTATGTTTGGGTTAACTATGTTGTATTATAGTTTAGTTTTGAAGGTTTAAAGAATTTTAAGGGTCAAAATATTTTTTAGGGGTTATTATTTTAAGATTTAGGCTCTAAAAATCCATAATTAATGATATTTTTGCAAATAAACACCCTTAAGTGACATTTTGCCAATGTATACAACAAAAGTGACATTTTTGCAATTGCCCCTTAAATAAATTAATAGATTGATAAAACAAATTTATATACATAATTTATGATATAATATTTTGTTATTTAAATTGAATTATTTTTTAGTAAACCTAATTTTTAAAATATTACAATATTATTTTAGAATTATCAAGCAAATTTAGTAAGATTTAATCACGCTATATATATATTTAGGGGACAATTGCAAAAATACCACTTTTGGTGTGTAAATTTGCAAAAACGTCATTATGGGTTGTCTATTTGCAAAAATACCACTAATTATAAAATTTTAGAGTTTAAATCTTAAAATTCTAAACTGTACAGGTGTAAATAGTAATCGCATAATTTCTGCTGAATTGCAGAATTTGTTGAATTTCTGCTAAATTGCAGAATTTGCTGAATAATATCAAACTTAAATGGTAATTGCGAAATTTCTTGAATTTGTTGAATCTGCTGAATTTGTTTAATTTCGTTACCATTTAAATCCGGTCTTAAAATAATTAAAGAAAAATAATCTGCACTTCCCGAAAAAAGCTATAATGGTGAGAGCTCCATAAAAACCAATGCAATGTATGGACACATGTCTTCAAAAAGGAAGAAGAGAGATACAAAGAAAGTTTCCACTTCAAGTATACGCATTACCATAAAGAAAGACATCACAAAGAAAAGGCTCTCTTTTTCTTTTCCATTTCACAACAACAAAAACACACACACACACACACACAAAGAGTTTTAAAGTTTTTAAATAACAAAAATCAAAACTCAAAAGCTTGTGTTGGATTGTCAAATGGGTTCCAACTGATTTAACTTTTCTTTGTGTTTTTGCTGTGAAAAATGATGTTGAAGAGAGAGAAGATAGAAGAGGTGGGGTTCATCGGAGGATTGGTCGGAGCTCAGGTGATTTACGCCGGAAACTCGGAGTTACAGAGTCACTTGTTGTCTCTTGGAATCAACCCTCTTCTTATCGTTATCTTCTGCACCTTTGCATCATTTCTTCTCATCACTCCTATCGCTTTTCTCCTTGAAAGGTTACTCTTTTTTTTTATTATTCAACTAACCAAAGTTCCAAACTTTATTTCTATATTTTTGTAAATTTTTTTTTGTATTTTTTTTTTATGTAGGAAACTATGGCCTAGAAGTCTAAGTTTCAAGTTGAAGACAAAACTGGTTTTGGTTGCTCTTGCTGGGTAAAGTCCTTTTAGCTTCTGCATGTTTTGTTGTTTAGATGCTTAATTAAGAGATTAATTAAGAGAGAAGTTGTGTGTTGAAACAGAGTGACTCTGTTCCAGTGGTTATTCTTAGAAGGAATGAAACATACCTCTGCATCAATAGCAACAGCTATGCTTAATCTCTGTCCTGCTTTCATTTTCGTAATTGCTTGGGCTGTTGGGTAAATATCCTTCACTTTTCTGTCTTGTTTTCTGTTAAAAATGTCTAAAGATTAGAGCTTTAAGTTTAACTAATGATGGGTTTTGAATAACTGACATTTTTTAGGATGGAGAAAGTGAAGCTAAGTTGTATGTACAGTAGAGTTAAGATGGGAGGGACAGTTTTGTGTGTGGTGGGAGCTTTCATTATGAGCTTAATGCATAGTACCACTTCAACTTCCAGCTCGGTCAAGACTCTGCCTATTGTCTCTGACGTCGTTTTGGACAAGGAAAAGATCTTAGGTTGCCTCTGTCTCCTCTTATCCATCGGCTGCTTGTCCTCTAGTATTGTCCTCCAGGTTTCACCTTATGTCCTTTCTTAGCTCTAAAGATATTTTATGTTTTATTAACAGTCGATGTTAATCGGGTATTTTTGCTTATTAGGCATCGATACTAGCCGAGTTTCCAGCGCCGGTATCAATGTTATCGGTGGTATCTTTGATGGGTGGGATCACCACAGTAGCTTTGCAGTATGTTCTTAATGGGAGTATGGAAATGGGAAGTGCATCGGTAATCGGTCTCGGCCACCTTGTGGGATATGCAATGCTGGTACACATCTCATGAACCATATATGGTTGTTACCACATTTGAATGTATTGAAAATGTTATAGAAGAATTTGTTCTGTAGGGAGGGTTGATTAGTGGAGGAGGGTTCAGCTTTAATGCATGGGTGATTAAGAGGAAAGGACCAGTGATTGTATCTCTCTTTAGTCCAATTGCAACTGTGGTATGTGTTGTAGTATCTGCTTTCTCCATGAAAGAGAGTTTCAACATTGGAAGGTACTTTCTCCTTCAAAGTAGTGATCTTTTGGACAGAAAGAGAGTTCGATTTATCGTCTTTCTTGTTTTGTCTGTGTGAAATTAGCTTTGCGGGAATGGCGCTGATGTTTGGAGGACTATACTTTGTTCTGTGGGCTAAAGGGAAAGAGGATAATGGAGAAGGAGATGAAGAAAAAGTCAAAGAAGATGAAGAAGAAGAAGAAAGAGGGTTTCGAACAGAGTTTGATCTTCAGAAGCCTCTCTTGTGTTAAGTCTTCTTTTCTTAATGTTCTTGTGAATTTAGTTTAGGCTTAAGCAAGTAAGATCAGTTACGTATGTGTTTATGATACCAAAATAGTAAAATATAAAAAAAAGTAAAAATCATAGCCATGTCCAAGAAAAGAAGAGCCTAAACGGTATCAATGTAACAGTTTGTTTAATGTGAAGTAATTAAAGAACAGAAAACTTTAAGCCTTTATTTAAACAGATTTAACAAATACTGAACACTCAATCTCTACTGTTGTTAATAATGCCAATACGACCAATGACAATAATTTTTTAGATCTAAAATTTTGTTATAAAATACTAATATTTTCATTAAAAGAATATTTCAATATATGTTTGAAAAGTTGCACTGAATTTTCTACGAGAGTGATATTTTCATTTTTGATTAAAAGGAAAATTTCCATAGTCTTGGTTAAACATTTTTCTTGCATCGTGATGTATAGTATAGCGAAGCAAAGCGAAGTCGTTAACACTAAAGATTTCATTGTGTAAGCCTCTTCTTTACTCAAGTTCCAACAACTCAAATTCAAATATTTTCCTTTTAATTTCTTGGTAATGTTATTTGATCACTTTCTTTTAATAGACCCATGATTACAATAGGTATAACAATTTAGTGCCTTCTTGACAATAGTGCTATATCTAGTGTATGAGTATGGAAAATCGATTTTAAACATGATGTTTTTCTCTCTGTTAAAAGGCCATAAGGTCTATGTTTTGGGAGTTTTGACACATTTTGATAAATTATTTGCAATATCAAACCTACTCTCACTTTCTTAATTGAATTTATTAAATGCCTTAAGATAATAAGGTTTATATTCTACTGAATTTAATACGACTTAAAAAAACAAATAGAACAAATAAGCCAAACTAGCATCAAAGTTACTGGAACTTCAATATTAAACAAAATCCAGTCCCGGTTCGAAAATTCAAAATTTTAAGACACTAATCAATAATCATATTTAAACCCATCATAATCATTTTTTTTTGTCTTTTTCTTTCATTTGAAATAGTAGCAATGAGTATAATCTCTCTTTTGCAAACAAAAGAATGACAGCCACGAGTTCTCAGTTCTGCCAAACAAATTTAAACTGAATGCAAAACATATCTAATAAACTATTGTAAAAACGAATTCAGAAGCAAAAATGGAGTATATAGATTTCACATTTTTCACACGAATAAATCATGCTAAACATTTTATAATAGAAAAATTTACCTAAAATAACCGAATAATCATATTAGTCGGATTTACGATGGTTTAGTGATTACAAAAGTCTATATTATAAAAGGTTAACCACAATTCAAACCCTAAATTCATAACACCGGTGTAAAAAGAAAATACCAAACTCGAAGAGAATCAAATTAGTTTCAAGTTGTTATATACTTCAAAAAGTGATGGATCCAAAAACTCGAAAAACTTGAAATGAGACTGAACCCTAATAAAAACTACCCATAGTGGAATGGTTCAACAGATTTGGACCCTTTCAAATCATCATTGTTTAGTCATTCACCATCGAATCAAACTATCGTAAGTTACTTAGAGAATAGTACCAATCTATTTACAATTATATATGTGACAATAAGATAATATTGTCCCTTGTTTCGTACTTCTCACTATTAAAACTGATTACTTATCAAATCACTTAAACGTTAAACCCCTTACAAATTGACATTTCAGCATTTAAACCTCAACCCCCCCCCCCCCCCCAATTAAATCAAACTAAACTATATACAACCGTTTATATCATTTCAAACCTCGACGCTTCAACCGATTCTGCCATTACAACAAAATCCTTCAACTAACCCAACCAACATAATTCACACATTTTTGTGTATGCTAAGAACCAAAAAAAAAACATAATTCACATATTGGCTAGTACTCAATAAAGCTAAACAACACTTTTCTTTGTGGTTTGTTTGTCTCCTTTCTTCTATCTTCTATAAAATTTTACCTTTGTAAATCATTAGTAATAGTTTCTTCTTTAAAGTTTTGTAAAACACAAATAATTCCAAAACTCGATAGATTATAGACAAGCTCTCGGTGGTTATCCTTGTCAGAGGAATTAAAAATAGTATAGTATTCTCATAGTTTGTTTTTACTAAAACTAACAAAAAAGAGTTATCTTTACGTATCATTAGTAGTAGTTATCGGATGGACCAAAAAGTCATAATTGTTAATTTTGGGGTTTTGTGAAAAGAGAAGAATGCTTGTTACCTACTCTTTATTAACTTCTCTCTCTCTCTTTCTTCATAACAACACTCTCTCTAAAGGATACACACACACACACACAGAGATCAGATTTGGCAGAAGAAACTTAAAGTCTTCTTCTTAGGTTTCTGTTTTTGTGTTCTTGTTATTTGTGAAAAATGCAGAAACACAAATGCAAGCTCTGTTCCAAGAGTTTCTGTAATGGAAGAGCTCTTGGTGGTCACATGAAGTCTCATTTGGTCTCATCTCACAAGAAGAAACTCGTTGACTCAGTCTACTCGTCGTCGTCTTCTTCCTCCGATGGTAAATCTCTTGTCTACGGGTTACGAGAGAACCCAAGGAAGAGTTTCCGGGTCATGAACCCGGATCCTGAGTCCTCCACCGTCTACCACAGCGAGACCGAGACCGAACCGGAGTCCGAAGACCCGGTTCGGAAACGGGTCAGAGCAGAGGTTTCCAAGAAGAAGAAGAAAAGGAGTAAGAAGCAGAGGACGAGTCATCATAACTCGAACGAGTCACCTGAGCCGGCGAGTTCGGTCTCCGACGGTTCTCCGGAACAGGATTTAGCCATGTGTTTGATGATGCTCTCGAGGGATTCAAGAGAGGTTGAGGTTAAACCGGAAGTAGTAGAAGAGACGAAGCCGGAGAAAAGACGTTGCTCGGAGGTCCGTCGATGTGTGATAGATCTGAATCTTCCTCCGCCGCAAGATGGCGAGTTTGTCACCGTAGTCTCGGCCATATAAAACAGTTTGGGAGATTAGATGATATCAAAAGCAAAGATTATTACTGTTCTTGGTGGTTTAAATGTTCTTCAAGATAGTATTATTTTTTATTTAGAAAAACGTTTATTGGTTAAAGAATCTTTGGATGATATTATCAAACAATGTAACAATCTCTGTTTCTTAGTTTCTCTTTAGCAATCTGCAAATCTTTCTTGAATTTGAAGGTATCATGAATGATGGTTGGATCTTTGTTACATGTCGTTTATGATATTTGGAGTTCTTTAGATGATTCTTTTGCATGATCTTGGATCTTGGATCTTTTTGATATATATTAATGTGTGTTTTAAAGGAACTATTTAATTTCATCTGCATTTTTCTTATGACACAACACAAGTGTGTGCTGTTTTTAAATAATGTATGTAAATATCATTCTTTTCTTTTTTTGATAAAAATGTAAATATCAAACGTAAAACACACACACACAAAACAGAACATGAATATTCACATATCTCAATGAATGAAATATCTAAAACCCAAAATACGGAGGTATTTCACCTAAACTACAATGAATATTAGTATAAAATTCGTACACAGTCTATACTATTTATTACTTTATTTTAAAAATAGAAAAAGATAACCTCTTTAATCTAATTCGTTCAATTTATCTCCTACTTTCTTTGTGGAGTATGTTTTTGTCGCCAGCTGCATTGTAACTGTGTCTAGTAGCAATAGTTTTATACGAAAACAGAACATTTATGTTTCTTTTATGACAATAAAAAAAAAATACACACACACACACTTTTTTTTTATGGGCATCAATTTGGTAACATCATTAATTTATTACAGAAATATCCCTGATCTATCTTTTGAAATCACGTCTCTGTATGTTTTACCCTTGCCTCAGTTTCAGAGTTAAATAATTAATAATTATCCACTGACAACAGATCGAACCCAGAATTGAAAACGAGTTTACATTTTAGGTTTTTGGTTTACTTGAGTAAAAAAAATTAAAAGAGAAATTAAGAGGAAAATTTTACGAAACATGAGATGAAGGGTATTTTGGTAAATACGACTGCGTTGGTCATATCATGTATCACATAAATGTGGGCCATGTGGCATACCTTTTTCACTTTTAGCTTCCATTTGGAAAATATGTGGGCCCACTCGACCCACCATACAAAACATGATTTTTTTAAGTTTTTACTAGGAGTAAGTTACAAGTATCATATATGTTCACAATAATTTTTGTGATAATTTTACCATGTCCACACAGAATAATAATTTCAAAATCAACCATTTGAAATCATAATATGATTTTACAAAACATCATATTAAATCTCATTAGAGACACATCTGCGGATGACGAAGGCAGTGGCAATAGGTAAAATTTAATAAAGACATCTTTTGCTTAGTGGACTTTTTATGGGCCTAAAGTTAAAATTCTCTTATGGGCCCATTTTTTACGATCGAACATGGTTGCAGTAGATAGATACTGGTTTGATTAGTAATTTCTTACCCCTGCCATAAGGGAGAAACAGCAAAAGAGAATAAAGTTGATGTTATCTTTGTTAAATCTTCTCTAACGTTTTATGTACTGAAGAAATCCATAATAACCCACCGGTGATAAAAAATCTTTACTTATCAATACAACTTACTGATACCTGAATTGATCCCGGATTCACCTAACCTCGGAAACAAGACCTCTTTGTCAATCAAAACCTGAAGATGTGATGTGATCTTCCTAAAGGAGATCCATAGAAACGGTGCACAACAAAACGCATACCCGAAAACCGACAATGCTCTGACTACTCCATCGGGATAAGAGGGAAAAGCCATCACGAGTAGCGTCCCGAGGATGCCGAGCCACGGTGTTAAGACAGGTAGCATTGGAAGCAAGAAGGCGTTGATTGGTATGAAAGAAAGAGCAAAGGAACCGGTCAAGTATAGCGACCAACCGATGAGCGGGTGGATCGTGTGTGGGATGATGAAGAATGGTATAATGTAAACTGAGAGGATCAAGAGCAGTGCAACCATCTTGAAAGCTGTTTGGATCATGGCTTGATTCCTATCCGAACGTCTGTAACATAGCTTGGTCATGCTGGTTCGCGCTAGACGCGTAACTAGTATGATTCCTAGGTATAAAACTGCTTGGATTAGGACCCAAGGCATCTCCGTGGAATAACTGCAACGACAAAGCAGGAACTAATCATTGGTCGAAACCAAAACTAATCTCTAGAAATCTGCAACCACAATGTATATTATATAGTGCATCCAAAGGGATTCACATAGTGTCTGAAAACGTACCCTATGGTGTAGCGGCGTTGGTGATGCCATGAGAGGCCTAAAGGAAGAACAGGCCATGACCACCAGTACCATGGCTTTAACCAGACTGCTCCTGGGAACGTGATCACACTGTTTGGTCCACACGGTACGTTCCATCTGAGTTTAAGGTCTAACAAAGACAGTAGTGAGTGACACACATACAAAAGATTAGCAAAATGTGTTTTTGATTAGGGCTATTGAAATATATAGTGTAGTGGTCACTTACAGTAATAAGAGGCGTCCATTTGATATCCCAAAGGAAGCCTAAAATGTCCGGTAAGCGCGGTGGTGCGGTTATCGGGAGGACGAAACAGAGGCTGATTGAGTAAATCGGAGAAGTAACTGACAAGAAAGCCTTGATCAGCTCCATCAGGATTACTTCTCTCTACTTGAAGCTCATGAATCATGTCCTTAAAGACCTCCATTGATGGCTGCAACACAAAGAGTCCGGTATGGAAGATGCAAGGGTTGATGAAGACAGCACAGAACTGGCCGCATTGGAAGAGCTCGTCGGTGTTCTTGAGGAAGAGATTGTCGACGTCGAGCATTACGACACGGTCATAGTCGGAGAGAGACCAAGCGTAGAGCTTGTTGAGACTAAGCTTGAATCTGTTGTCGAAGTTGGTTTGTTTCTTGTATGGATTCTCAAGATTCTCTACTCTCACCACTTTAGCTCCGTCCTCTTCTTCCCTACATTTATTAGTGAAGAATATTACTATTAATCAACAATTTATTTTATTTTGTATAAATGCAGCAAAGACAGAATTATTATTTATGAATTTCATATTTTCTTTTCAATTCCAAGAAAGGAAAAACCAATAAAGATCTTAAAAAAAAAACACAATAAAGAAAAAGTTTGAAAAGGTCTGAAACTTTGAGTTACTAGAATAAGGTATTTGACAGCTCTACCATTCTACTACTATGTTTAATAATAATATCATTTCTTATCACAAATCAACAAGCAATCCACTTACAAATTTGTTTATTTACAAGTGACACATTTCATTTTTTTTTTTGTCGACCATTTCATTTTATTTAATACTCGCTTTCCACTAGCAGAAGAAGAAGAAAATTGAAATTTCCATCTAACCCATGTAACGTAAAAGGGTGAGATGAACATGATGCAGAAATAACAATGAGTCAATGACAAAAGAAGGAAAAATCATTGAAAATAAGCTTCTATGTTTGAAACAAAATTATATTATGATTTTAATTTTATTCATGACTGAGATAAATTTATAGAGTTTTTCTATCAAAAATAGACGTAAAAAAAGAAGAAACTAAAAAGGTCGTGGAGACACGTCTGCGACTAGGACTGTCTTCTTCGGACATTTTCAATTTCAATAACATTTTTTTTTCTTTACAACAAAGAGTCAAAAGGCTCCCTAAATAGCATATTCTTATTATTCTGCTGTCACTTTTGCTTGTAATATAAAAATACTAATAAATCATTAATAATCTCAGATTTTTTTTGAAATTTAAAAAAAATTGTTTTCATGCTCTTTCCCGCACTACGCTCTTCCATGTTCTCCTAAAATGTATATTTTTCTTTTTCTTTCTTTCTTGTGTATAATTAATAAACAAATCAATATTACGAAATTCGTATAATTAATGTTAGAAAACATGGTTTTTTGCTTGATTCAAAAGAGAAAAAAATACAAGTGACCTTCGACCATAAATACTTACTTACGAGGAAAAAAAAGAAAGATAATTTGATTCATTTTTTGTTCTCTGACCAATTAAAACGGGAGCGTTTTGGTAGGAATCGATGAAAGAAGAAGAAGGAGAAACTTACAAGGAGTGAACCCAGTTGAGAGGAACGTCGAGGGAGGCGACGACGACGATGTCAGCATCCACGTGGAAGCCTTTGAGCGATCTGATCAAGACACGTGTCGCAACGTAGAACTCGTAGTCTCTTGGTGTTCCCATGTACATCATCGTCCCATACGCGTTCCTGTGCTCCGGCCGCCGCGTTTTTAAACCGCGTTCCATCACCACCGCGTTTGCGTTTGCCGTTTCAAGCTGTAACGCCGTCGTTTCGTTGGTCAAAAGAGACAAGAACAACAACACCACCACCATAGTCCTCTGCAAATCCATGCCTAATTTTCAAGAACTTTGTGTTTTGGTTTGGTGGGGAATTTCGATTTTTACGTCGTCATATTATACAAACAGATAAATGTATTGAGTTTAGATAGAGACACATGTAATGGAATCATGATAGAGAGAGGTTTCTGGGAAGCTCGGAAGAGTTAAAAAGGTATAGTTCAGAGTAGCCAATAAGATATTTTCCTTTTTAAAAAACAATTTCTTTTCTTTTTTTTTTCATCCGAAAATTTCATTAAAAAATCACAAATGGCATTCATAGTCGAATATCGGATAGAATGCGAGGTAGAACACAAGACAAACCAATCTGAATCTAGCCTGAACCTAGCTAACCATCTAAGCAAAGCCACACTAAGGATCAAGCAGCTAATACCCCAAACGAAAAAAACGATTACCAAAGACGTCTGATCCAAGCAGAGTTGAAAGGTAGACAACGCAGAGCTTTATTAGTCTTGAAGGTTAGATAACGACCTAATCCCACTCTATTTCTCGAGCCCCGCTCTTGTTTTTACTGAGATAGGGTGATACCAGGGAAAGAGAAACCGATCAAAAACTTTCCAAAAAACTCCGGTTAAGTATTGAGATTCAAACCGGAGATCAATGGCCCAAGGAATGTCTAAAACTCAAATCATACGTCTTGGTCGAAGCCTCAAACCTAAAAGAATTAGTAACCGAACCAAAGTGTAGAGGAGACCCGAATTGACAAAACAAAAGGAGCAACAAAGCTATCCGAAGGGTAGTGATAGAGTACCGTCATTGCACAAGCCCGTGACTGAGCCCCCTGGAGCCAACAAAACCCAGGGAAACCCAAAGATTTTCCACCAGAGAAATTCGAGAACACGACTGCAACTCAAACACCAGAAAAACCATAGGCACGACAAGCAACCATCACAGACACCATCGGAATCGAAGCCTGATCTTCGAGAACAAATCTAACAAGGACACTAAGGAGGAAGATAGTAGAGACGAGGGAGATACTGGTTAACAAGGCCACGATCTAATGTTTTACAAATTCGCTGATGGAAGATGAAAGAGCAAGCCGTCGAGAGAAGACCCTCAACGAAGAGAACCACCAAGCAGATCTGAAACAAGCCGTGACTCCAATCCGAGATCTACAAGTGAGAACTGTAATTCCGGCACATCACCGACCACTCCAAGGCCAAATCTCATCAGATCTGAGTCTTGAGATCCATGTGTAAAGTATAGAGCTGAAAGAGATGCTTCATTAATAGAAAATAGTGGCTATATATAGCCTTACAAAGATAACTAAAAAGCTAAAGAAACGGAAACAAACTCACTATTCACGTCACCTATCTCTCCCCCTAAAGACTAAATATCTAACAATCCCTCCCTTAAACTAATTCGTCTAAACTTAGCTTACTTCAGAAATGCTGATCACTCCAAGCATCCTCCGAAGATTCTCAAACTGCTCCAACTTCAACGGCTTTGTAAATATGTCTGCAACTTGATCCTCTGTTGAACAATGGCTCAAACTCACAACTCCATCAGCCACCAAACCCCTAAGATAATGAAATCTTACTTCAATATGCTTACTCTTTCCATGGAAAACAAGATTTTTGCTCAATTGAATGGCAGAGCTGTTATCGCACAAAATCACTATTTCTGCTTCTTCTTCAACTCCGATTTTCTCTAACACCCTTCTGAGCCAGACACATTGACACGCATAAGATGCTGCTGCTATGTATTCGGCCTCTGTCGTGGAGAGTGCGACCACGGGTTGCTTCTTTGATGCCCACAAAATAGCCCCTGAAGCTATCTTGAACACATAACCCGATGTACTCCTCCGATCATCCAAATCCCCAGCATAATCACTATCGGTGTAAGCTATGAGCTTCATGTTACCTTCTCCTCTCTTGTAAAATATTCCCATCTCAGTCGTTCCTCTTAAGTACCTCAAAATCCTTTTTGCTGCAAGCCAATGAGATTCTCGAGGATTTGCCATAAACATGCTGATGAGACTTACTCCATACATGAGATATAGTCTAGTCACCGTAAGATACATAAGGCTGCCCACCACTTGCTTAAATATCGTTTCATCAACCTTAACTCTATCTGCATCTTTGTATAGCTTCGTACCAAGAACAATTGGATTTCGCACCAGATTACTTTCCTCCATTCTGAATCGTGCCAATACTTCTCTCGCATACCTCCTTTGACAAATAAATATCCTATCTGCACTTTGTTTCACTTCAACCCCCATAAAGTGCTTCATCTTTCCCAAATCTGTCATCTCGAACTCCATCATCTTTGATTTTTTGAACTCATCGCACATCTTTCTGTCACTTTCGGTAAAGATTAAATCATCAACATAGAGACTGACAATTAAAATTTTACCTTATTTTAAATTTATGAATAGCGTATGCTCAGTGGGACATCTTTCAAATCCCTCTATGCCAAAATACTCTTCAATCCAGCTATACCAAGCCCTTGGAGCCTGTTTAAGGCCATACAAAGCTTTCTTAAGTTTGTATACCTTTTCTTCCTCTCCATGTTTGATGAAACCTTCAGGCTTCCTGACATAGACATCTTCTTTGAGTTCACCGTGCAGGAAGACACTTTTCACATCAAGTTGAAACACTTCCCATCGTGATTGAGCAGCTATTGCAAGAATCGTTCTAATCGTGTCAAGCCTTGCCACAAGCGCAAATACCTCAGTATAATCAATACTATAGCTCTGTGCATATCTCTTAGCGACTAATTTTGGTTTGTATTTCTCCACATCTCCATCTTCGTTGAGTTTAGTCTTATACACCCATTTAACTCCGATTACTTTAAAACCTTGAGGCAAGACTGTTAGCTCCTATGTTTGATTCTTCTCAATGGAGTCGATTTCACTTATCATTGCATCTTTCCATATTTTATGCTTTGCTGCTTCCTCAAACACTATTGGATCGTCTTCTGCTACCATCATCATTATCAAGTTATCGTTTTCCTCCTCTTGATTAAGTGAGCTTTCCCTCGTCTCGTAATCAGCCATCCAACCGAGTGCTCTTTGTACACGTGTGCTTTGCACTTGTCTGCTTTGAATCCGTGCTCCAGGTTCAGCACTTGATCCACTCGTAACATTTGAACCACTCGATCTTGGAGAGAAAATCATCAGACCTGCTGCAGTCGGACTCAGAGTAGCTACTCCTTGATTTTCTTCTCCCTGGTCCCCTCCATCTGTCTCAATTTCAGTATGTTCTTCCTCTTCTCCCCATTCCAAAACATCTTGAGAAATTTGTTCACCAGATCTTCCCCAATCCCAGCTTTTCTCTTCTTCAAATACTACATCTGTGCTTACCACCACCTTTTTTGAAATCGGATCATATAATCTCCAAGTTTTGGATTCAGCACTTACTCCCAACAGAACGCACTTCTTGCTTTTGTCATCCAGTTTGCTTCTCTTTTGGTCTGGTATGTGAGAGTGTACCACACATTCAAATATTTGGAAATACTCCACGACTGGTTTTTCTTTGCTCCAGACTTCTTTTGGAGTTTTATTCTCAAGTACTGCAGTTGGGCTTCGATTTTGAACATGTACGCTCCACTTCGCTGCTTCAGACCAGAAGGTCTTTGGTACTCCCTTCTCATTCAGCATCGATATTACTGCATTTATTATGGTTCTGTTTTTTCTTTATGCGACACCATTTTGCTGAGGCATGTAGGCTGTTATGAGCTGTCTATTGATGCCTTGAATCTTACAGAAATCTCCAAATTCTCATGAATTAAACTCACCACCACGATCTGTTCTCAAACAGTCTATGTGCGCTCCAACTTCCTTCTCCACACCAGCTTTAAAGATCTTAAACGTATTCAAGGCTTTTGATAGAAAAATACAAGTCTTGCGAGTAAAATCATTAATAAAGGTCAAGATGTACTGTTTATTGCTATGAGAAGCTGGTGTGATCGACCCACATATGTCTGAATGTATCAGTTGAAGATGTCTAAATGCCCTTCAATGGCTTTTCTTTGACATTGAAATTCTGTGCTGCTTTTTAGTGAGACATGTGGTGCATAACTCTTTTGTAGCTTTCAGCGGAGAAAGCCCAATAACCATCTGTTTATGCGCTAGCATCCTTAATGCATCATAGTTTAAGTGCCCAAACCTGCAGTGCCATACATGAGCTTCTTTCTCCTCCACCTCTTCAGTCTCCAGACACATGGAGTTTCTTTGTGGCTGAGATGCTAGTACATAGAACATCCGGTTCCCACTCATGGTAGTCTCCATGATCAGACCTCTACTGTCATGATACACCTTATAGGTTCCCTTTTCAATGAAAACTGCGAGTCCCTTTTCTTGCAACCGTCCTATGCTTAAGAGATTATTCTTGAGCTCCGGGACATAGTAGACATCAGAGATTAGAGATTACCTGAATAATCCCATCGACTTGAACTCTGATGTTTCTTTTTGCAGCTACGGTTATCCTGGTATCGTTCCCGAGTCTCACCATTCGATTAAAATCATTCTCCAAGTTGCAAAACCACTTTTTGTTGCCAGTCATGTGGTTGCTACATCCCGAATCAAGGAACCAGACATTTTATCTGCTCATGTTATTATGCTCCACGTGAGCCATCAATAACAATTCTTCACCTTCTTCTTACTCCGCATAGTTAGGTTTTTTCTCCCATTCTGGACATTCATACTGAAAATGCCCCAATTTGTGACACTTTAAGCACTCTACGAGAGCTTTGTTTGGTCCAGTGCTTCCTCTTCCTCTGCCACGTCCCCCTCTAAAACCACCTCGGCCTCTTCCTCTGCTAGTTCTTTCATCGTGCGACACTTTCAACACCTACTCCTCCTCTGCTGGTCCATTCATTCTCCCCTCATGAACCAGTAGGCTTCCATGTAGCTCGTTGATGCTCAATGTGCTCAGATCATTGGACTCTTCGATCGAACACACCACATAATTGAATTTGTGGTCAATAATCTGAGTACCTTACTGACAATGTTGCTCTATTCCATTGCTTCTCCATTCGTCTTCATTTTGATTACCACCGCCAAGGTTCTTCCCAGAAAGCTATCCATTTTTCCCCATCCTTCATCACGAGCATCTCAAATTCCTGTCTCAGCATTTGTAATTGTGCTATCTTCACCTTTGTGGAACCTTGATACTTTCGTTTCATTGATTCCCAGATTGATCTCGATGTGCCTTTGTCTAGAATTGTCTCGAGAATTTCTCTATCAATGGCTTGAAACAAAAAATTCTTAACCTTTAAATCCTTGAGCTTGGCTTCTTTATTCGCCTTTCTGTGAGCCTCACTTGCAGGCGATGCTCCCACCGATATTGCCGGAATCTCGTCTTCCACTTAACTCCACATTTCTTTGCTCCTTAGGAAGTTTTCCATCATCATTGACTTAAAATCGTAATGGCCATCGAACCTTGGAATGGGTAGTTGAACAAACTTCTCCGAGTTAGCCATTTCTTCACTCTCTCACACCAAATTTGTTCTCTTGTCTGGCTCTGATACCAAATGTGAAAAGTATAGAGCTGAAAGAGATGTTTCATTCAATAGAAAACAGTGGCTATATATAGCCTTACAGAGATAACTAGAAAGCTAAAGAAACGGAAACAAACTCACTACTCACGTCACCTATCTCTCCCCCTAAAGACCAGGTCTTATTTGACTCAGAAACAAATAAACCAAAGACTAATTCAAACTTATTCAATTGACCAAATATCTAACAGCCCACCACTCCAAATCGACAGAAACCTACACGCTTCCACAACCAGAGAATACTAAGACAAAGGATGAAAAACTAAGCAAAAAAATGGGAATAGTGACCAACGTCGGTGCTGACTGAGCTGCCACGCGCCGGTCAAAGACTTGACGGCAGCTGAGTTTAAGTGAAGGAGACAAGAGAGAAAATTAGGTTTTCCTTATTGACACCATAGAATTTTAAAAAATGAAAAAAAAAAAACAATTTCCTTTTTAAGAAATAAATATTTTGGAAAATGTTTAACCAAACTGGGGGATTTAGCTTTTATTATACCCGAAATAAGTTAGTGACTGCTGCTTGTTGAACACCCAAATTATAAATGTTTATTTAGTGGACATTGAGAATTTTAATAACACATGTTCTTGAAAAACTTTCAAATTTTCGTCCATCACATTAGGAATTTTGATGAATTTGATGTGTATTCAGTCTCTCGAGTTCTAGTAAATCTTCTAAACAAACGGAAAAGAGTACAATGAATATTTTTTTTTTTGGTGTACTCAACTTCTCCGCTCACGTTTTTGATAACTTCGAAGTTCGGACCAAAATTCTAATTTTTGCGGTCCACAGTTAGCCTTTAGTCTACTCTCTTTGAGAATATCTTTCTTCATACGGAGAATTGAACTAGATGCACAATAGAACTAACTCCAAGTGTTAACCACTAGTCCACCACACTATTGGTTACAATGAATGTTTCAGAGTCTTTTTGATAAATGTTTAATAGCATTTGATTTCTCCTTGATATCTTTATATTTTATCCTAAGTTCTAGACTACATTGTATCGATCATTAATCTAAGTCACGATTGATCTCTGCTTAGCAACATGTCTAATTATTGTCATTTTTTTTTTGTTAATGAGTAAATTATTGACATAGTCTATGATTTCTAATCGATAGTAGTATATCAAGTATATTATTTTAATTTATAACAATAAATGATATGCGTCTCTCCATAGTAGTATATCAACTATTTTTTTTTTTTTCCTCAAAGTATGGAGATAACATATGTTTTTTTTTTTAAATTTCCAAACCAATTCCATATACTGTATTTTTGTAAAAAGACTATATATTAGCAGTTTTAAGGATACAAAAAATATTTCAGCAGTTTTTTTAAAGATGTGGCTTATTCTAGTAATTAAGCTGTTTTGTGTTTTTAGTTATCCTTGCTAAAAATAATTAACAAACATCTTACACAAATGGTCATTCCAAAATTTCTCAATGATCATTAATTTCTAAGAAGTATAATTAAAATGTAATGTATAATCAATCATTTAAGATATATAACGTTAGAAGAAAATAACTATCTATAGTATACAATACTTTTACGTTGAACTATTTTAATGAAATGAATGGTTGATTAAAAAAAATGATAAAGTAGAAAATCTTTGTTTAAGAATTTTTCTAAATATTATCGGATCCCTTTTAAGAGCATTTCCACGATTTTTATGAGTTTTTCCATGGGTTTCTATCTATTAAAAACAAAAAATAATAATAAAAAAGTAGGAGAGAAGAGGAATGGGTTCTAATCTAAAAACTTTTCAATTTTTTTTGAAGAAACTCCCTAAAAACATGTAACTATATAATTGGCTCAAATTTTTATGCTTTAAAATCTATATAAATAATTAAAATCAATTTTAATTATTATTATTATAATATATATAAGAAACTCTATGAATTTCTAACCATGCTTTAACTTATTTTTATGTCTTTAATTTAATTTTACCATTTTGAAATTTAAGATGCTTTCTCAGATAGTTATATGAGTATTACATGCATAAACTTAGAAGATGATAGTTGGTTTCACCGACCATAACTAATATATACATGTATATGGAATATTTAAATACGAAGCATGCATTATAAATTTATAAGCAAGATTATCTTGGCAACAAAAATTAACAATATTATCCTTTTTCAAGACTATTATTTCTCATAATAAAACAACATTCTCCTATAAATATATCTCTAAGATGACTTAGGCCCTATTCGTTTGGCAGTCGCTGGCGATTGCGACCAGTGATAACGACTGAATGTTGTTCGTTTGACAGTCGCAGTGACCAATGACTAATTGCATCTATCAGCGATCAAAATTTTTAGTTAATAGTTTTGCTAGCGATTGATCGCAGATTTCAGCGTCTGGTCGTTGCGACCAATCGCGTGACACCAAAACGAACAACATTTAGTTACTACGACTAAAAAAAAAAGGAAATATTTTAAATAAAATAAATTAAATTAAATTAAAATAAACTAAATTGAATTAAATTAAAATTATAGTAAATTTAATTTATTTGAAAAATTAAAATTATAATATATTACATCAAATTAAAAAATATATTACACACAAGAGATTTTTGCCAAAAATACCATTTATCTGAAAAAAGTTCGAAAAATGTCATTTCTTCTTCAACCCTTGAAAATCTGCCATAACTGTTCGTGATATGAAAACTTTGTCTTTCTTTCTCTTTTTCTCTTTCTTGAAAACTATTTTTCTCTCTCTCTCTCTCACTCTCTTGCTAAATTACATTTTTGTCCACGATGTTATCGTCTTTGTCCACCGCCACTATCTATATTCACAGTCACCGTCTCCGTCGTCATCCACCACTGTCTCCGTCAACACCGACCGTCTTCATTTTTGTCTACTACCGTATCCGTCTCTATTTTGTCCATACCCGCTCTCTGTGTTTCTGTCCACCGTTGTTCTGTCTCCTTCTCTGCTTTTGTCCACAACCGCCGCCACCGTCTTCATTTTTGTCCACTACCGTATCCGTCTCTATTTTGTCCATACCCGCTCTCTGTGTTTCTGTCCACCGTTGTTCTGTCTCCTTCTCTGCTTTTGTCCACAACCACCGCCACCGTCTTTGTTCTCAACCGTCATCTCTGTTTTTTACCACCACCATTTCCGTCTCACCAACCACCATTTTTTCTGTTCTTCTCCACCACCTTCTTCTTCATCAACAGAAAGAGAAGAAAAGTGAGAGAGAGAGAAAAAAGAGTTTCGAGAAAAAGAAATAGAGAGAGAGAAAGTTAGAGAGTGAAAAGTGAATTGTCATATCATGAACAGTGATATGTGGTATTTTTTTAGAACTTTAAAAGAAATTGCATTTTCTTAAGAAATTGCCAAACAAATGACATTTTCCGCAATTTTTTCTACACACAAGTAAAATATGTTTTTCCTGCCAAAATCGTAAAATTGCATTTTTCTGCCAAAATTTTAGAATTGCAATTTTTCGCCAAAAAGGCTAAAGCGTGTTTTCCACAAAAAAATATAAAACTATGTTTTCCGCCTAAAATATAAAACCGCATTTTTCTGCCAAATTCATAAAACTGTGTTTTTCCGCCAGACCCATCAAAACCTCATTTTCCACTAAAACCATTGAATCGTGTTTTCCATAAAAACTGCAAAAAGATATTTTTCTGCAAAAACCGTAAAACCTGTTTTTGCCAAAACTCAAAACCATGTTTTCTGTTAAGACAACAAACTTCGATTTTTGTCAAAATTGCGAAATATTGTTTTGCCATATTACAAGTATTGATTAAAAATGATTTAACTATTGTTGAAAAACTAATTTCTAATATATCACATATTTAAAAATAAAAAAATCTGAATTCTAAAATAAATCGCAGCGATAGCCAAACGAACAAAATAGCGATCAGTCACAGCGACTGCAAAACGAACAACACGGCGACTAGTTAATCGCTATCACCGCTAGCGACTGTCAAAACAACATGGCCTTACAAAAAAATACATTTGTCTAAAGCGGCTTATAGCCATGAGGCCCATGACTCAAGCAAACATCCAAATTAGACGAAAGAGAACTAGCTAGTTGCGTACGATAATTGCACACCCATATATATATATGGATGCATATAGCTAGTTAATTATTCGTTTGTGTAGATGCGGTATTCAAATGCAACATCCGTATATATATATATATATTTTTTTTTTTTTTGAGAAAATATCCGTATATTGCATTTCGATGTTGTTGGTTGTTAAAATATATAATTTTGTTTCTTTGTAAGTTTTAATTGCATATATGTGCAAATAATTAAAAGAAAAGTATGTTTTCTTAATAATGACGATAGTTTAAGTATCTCAAGTCTTATCATAAATTCATAGTAATATAGGGTTTATATCGGAAATTAGAAGACTTCAACCTGAAATGCATGTATTTAAAACAATGGCCAACGACATGTTTAAAATAATCAAATTCTGGAGTGTGATTAATTTGAAATTTGTAAAGATCGATGATGTGAAAGTATAACCCTAAAGCAACAAAAGAAGGAAATAAAAAGCAATATATACGAAAAATATAGAAATAGACCAGCATGAACCATAAACTTTAATGTAAATACGATTATCTGCTACAGGTCAAATACATTCTCCACGTAATCACTCTCCATTATGCATTTTATATATAGGGCGAGATCTTTTTATTCGGTGCGGTTAACAACTCAAATTTCTAATTGCTTCGTTTCTCATTATGAAAGAATATTTATACACTATTCTGTTAGGTTTAGAGAGTAATTGTGGACTCATTCGACTTTCAAATAAATGATAATACATATTCATATGAGAAAAGCTAAAGAGTGATGTCTACATTCAAATTGTGGTTTATTCGTTAAACAACATCATATGAGGTAATTGCCACACACAAACAAATAATACATAATATGAGATACAATTGTGTAACAATAAATTTAGCCTTAATGAGCCTAGACAATTCATGTGGTTCTTTTAGGTTCCGACAAATCCGAAACCAGAGACGAAGAAGGCAGTGGCCTGAAGAAAAAGATAGAAATGTAACCATGTGTGGCCATTGACCATTCCATAGATTGCACATCCCAATATGTAAATCCCCACCATCACTTCCTTTGAATTCACTCTGCAACAAAACCATACCAATTTTATTTTTCATTGAAAAACACCAAAGATGTTATAGACGAAACTCTTAGTAATCCAAGCAAAAATTCTCACCTTTCGTAATAAGATTTTCGTTGGACGACCCGAGAGAGTAACTTACTCTTTAAAGCATCTCCTAATTTCTCGGTGACAACCCATTCGTTCACTCTTCCTCCTTCGAGTAGGCCAATGCACGTTCCTTTGGTTCGATGCATAGCCATAACATTCTCGAACAAGATCCAGATTATCACGAGATAGAAAGACCTAGTTGATTTACATGCATATTATTATAATGTGAAGCAAGAAGAGAGATTAATCTTGATGAGTATATAAATCATCAGGAACGTACCTTGGAGTTGCCATTGTGTGGAAGATACTGATCAAAAATGGAACGTAAATGGTAGACCAAGTAGGGATGTAGATTTCAGGGAAGAAGACACTTGTTGGCACAACTATACAGTAGAAGAAGAATGTCAAGACGTGTACTGCCACTTTCCTCACGAAGAAAAAACTGTAGATCACATAGAATTTCTTCCATACTGTTACTCTCTGTGTTCCACAAAAAGAAAAAACAGAACATTTGTTAGTTAGCTTTCACATGATGCTATACACACTTTATAAGAGTTGTGTTCAATATTCCTGATGAAACAATCATAAGAAAACGCTTTAAACCCATTGATTATAAACAAAAAAAAAAAAAACAATCTCGTTTGATTCGATCAAACCTTACCGAACCATTTGAAACGGAACAAACCCTAATTAATTAGTCCCAGTGATTTATAAGACCACACGAAAAGACAAAAAGATTTGGCCTTGACCAATCAATCATTAGTCTAGAGTGGACCCACTAAGTTGGAACAAGACACCTTGCTTATCACTATCGGGGCCCTATCCCATCTAAAAGACAAAAAAGCCAGGACTAATCATTCACTGACACGTGGGGTCGAAGCAAAGCAAAGTGACAAAAAGCGAGACCTTATTGAGAATAATTTCCAGTGTCATTTTTCGAAAAAGATTGGCTGGACCACAGGACCATCTATGTTGTTGGAATCTGTAGGCCTTGAATTTGCTTGGAAGCTCGTTTCTCACCTACAAGCCGCCAAGTTACCCATTTATTGCTTGGTTAGTGACAACGAAAGATGTACTATTATTTGCATAGTAACTAAAAGCTGTTAGAGCATATATTGATATAAAACGTGTTAATTAATATATACCGTGAGGTCGTTTAGGTAGACAAATTTCCAGCCGTGAAGACCAACTCGAACGGCTAAGTCCATGTCTTCTACAGTTGTCCTTGATTTCCATCCTCCTGCTTCTTCTATTGCTGCTATTCTCCAAACACCTGCGGTTCCTACAATTGTACATATACCACTTAAGTTTCATTACATGGTGGTCCAAAAATTAGAATCTCGTAATTGATTAGTGATGTAGCGGAAATGTTTAGAGGTAAATCACTTGGATTCTTGGTAGACTTAAAAAAAATCTCTAAACCTAAAAACTTTAAAGCATATTTAAAGTAAGGGTTCATGTTAAAGTACATATTCGTTTTCTTGTTAATTTGAGGTTGCTATACATGCTATGCTCTCTTCCTTAAAATGGTTCTCCATTTGGTTCATCGTCTTCTTATATAGTTATATTTGACTGAATTTTATCAAATTTTCTTATTTTGGTAATATATATGCTCGGAGATTAAGTTATATATACCATTAAACCCAAAGAAAGCATGTCTAGTAGATCCTGATTCTTGTTCCACCTTGAAATGGTAGTTGAGGGACATCTCTTGCATCCTCGTCATCAAGCATTTGTTGGCGTTCACTGCAAAAAAATCACAAAGATTCATAAATTTCATCACAAAAGCATTTAGCAAGGCATAATACAAATAATTGTAACATATATATATACCAAATATCCACCGAGCTTGAACGAGAGCAACCTCAGGGTTGTGGACGAGGAAGGGGATGGTGCGGATGAGGTAATCCGGCTCGGGTTGAAAATCGGCATCGAAGACTGTCACGAAGTCGCATTGCCTAATGTAGCTATGGGTAAGAGCTTCTTTCATGGCTCCGGCTTTATAGCCGTTCCTATTATCTCTCCTTTCACACCTAATGTTTATGCCTTTGCTTTGCCATTTTACAATCTCTACGTCCACTCCTTCCTGCTTCCTCTTTCACATTTAGCATACTATACATCCCACTATGTACATACTATAGTCTTAAGCATATCAAAATCTTGTGTCATAATTAAATCGGAGATTTGTTTCTGTGTTACTGTGTTAGTTAAATTTATATTTTACTCATAAAACAAGATGTTATAATTCGAAGTAACAATATACTTTGGTTTTATATACTAGTAGTAAATTATTTTCTATTTTAATTAATTCTATAACTTTTTCTCAATAGTTTTTAAAATAATGTAATTATATTGATCGAACCCCTTGGCCCAAAAAGTATTTGATTGGCTGTTAGCCAACCTTCTAATGGAATTGGCCGTCTAATCAACCGATTTTTATAACCGTGCAAAATCATATTTGTCTTTTTCTGAATTTTTGTGTGTCTAACATCTATTTGAGTAACATATGTGTTATGTATTCGAACAAGCTACTTACCCTCACGGCCGGATCCGTAGAGTCATCTACAACTTGAACTACTAGACGGCTCGGTGGCCATAACAAACTGCATACTGATGCTATTGATAACTGATAGACCTACAACGCGTAAACAGAATATATATACGCATCAAATTGTCGTTAATCCGTAGCAAATGTCATTATATATAACGTAGAGAATATATATATACCTCTTTTTCATTATACATTGGTATTTGGACAAGAACCACTGGATAGTTTCCGGGTCCAACCTCGACATCTTCTTGCATGGCTTCCCATTTGTACACTTTCTCGGGTTTACGTCTAAATAACTTGACGATGAGTATGACAAAGTTCATGTAAAAGCTCTCTGCGAATACTATGATAGATAAAACCAAACACATGACCACACAACCCTTGAAAATGGGAAGTAGTACAAGAGTCCTAGTTTTTAACCACACATATTGCATTTGCTTCCACTCAGACTTTGCAGCTTTGTTTTCTGCCTCAAGCCTCATTTGGGCTGCTGCTGGATGTTCAAGACTCCATCCATTAAACTAATTCATCATGCATGAGAAAATACTGTTAATCAATTAATGTCACAATAATTGCATGTACTATACATAATAGATATAAAAGAGAGAGTTATGAATGTGTTACCAGAAGCAAGAGGAGGCTAAGAGTGGAGTCGTATAGAAAGAGGAAGGGCTTCAGATATAGAGACATTGTTGCTCTAAAGCTGAAGCCTCAAGCTCGAGAGAGGAGAAGTGATGCTTTGATTTTCTTTCTTTCTTGTCACAAAATGACCCTTTTTATTGACAATTTCTATATTTTTTTTTTTGTTTTTTGAAACTTAGAATCTATATTGTTTATGCCTTTTCACTTTTTACTAGTTTTGTTTTCTTCTTTGTTACACTCTAGTAAAAAAAATTAAAAAAAAAAAAAAATTGGAGCTCATAACAGATCGGTTATGAGCTCCAATTTTTTTTTTTTTTTAATTTTTTTTTCACATTCCAATTTCAATGGACGAGGGAGTTAACGTTATCGCATATTCCTAAGCTAAGAACCACATAAGGGAACACAACAAAAATAAAACTACTCCTCCTTTCAAGATATTTTGGAAATTCCCACGTGAATCATTCATCTTAATATCTCTCCACATTATAATATTTGTTGTTTGTTTGTAAATTCGGTACGCACGACATGGGTTTAATTAAGAAGAATAAACAAATTAAAAGGTGGAAAACTATGTAGTAAAAACACATATGTTGCGTAAGGAAAACTATGTAGTAAAAAGAGTCAATACAAATGAAAAGAAAAGGAAATATCCAAACTCTCTATATATTAATTGAGACACTAAAAAAAAAATTATGTGTGGTTCAAAGAACATCTCATTTAAATAAATCAGTTAGAATATTTTATTTAAAACTATATGTCATGATGAAAATTTCTACATATTCAAATTAATTTTTTAACATACACCAATTAATACATATTTTAAGAATAATGAATATCTAAACTTTATTAGATCTATCATATTCTCTATAATTTATGCAAATAATGAAGATCAATTTTACACTCAAACATTTGCACATATTTTGATTAATTTTACACATAAAAATATTTAAATTGATTGCATTAACATATGGTTGATCAAATGTATTGAATTTTATTATATTTATGAGCAATAAATATCATTTTTGTACGTTTGTAGATATTATAAATTATATACTTTATCATATGTTTAAATATAAAAAATTATATATATTGAAATCGATTAGTCAACCTATTTAATTATTTAATCTCGCGCTTGCGGCAGGGTTAAAATCTAGTAGTTCTTAATTATGGTGAACAAAAGAATGTATATCCCTTATACATTATTTGGAAAGTGATTTTGTAAAATTTGTTTACATGTCCATTCTATAATCAATATCCCAAATAAATGATTATATGACATCTTTTTTTATTATGATATGGCAAAACAAAATTAATTTCTTACTTTTAAAACTTTGAATAACACGAAAATATCTTTATAAATGTTCGCTTACGATTTCTTGAAAATTACAGTTTTCTTTGTAACTCTAATACCATATTTTTTCGCTTTAAAGTTGTAGTTGTTTTTTTTCATTTGAATTTTTTTTACATATTAACGCATAATTTTTTTGGTTTTGGTAAAATTAAATAAGTTTGAAAGAACTGACAATATCAAACATATTTAATTTACATAAAAAATGTTTATATTTAATTTAAGTGTTATGCAAATTTTGTAAGATAAAATATATTTATATATATATAGGAGATATTAGATTTGATCTTTGTTATTTTTAATTTTTTTGATGTATTATAAAAGTGGGCTTTTTTATCAGCATAAGGTCGTTTGTATTTTTGGGCTTTAGCAGGCCCATTAATCAGTATGATTCTTCCCCAATTCGGTTCTCGTCTGTAGATCAGAGAACATACGGCTGAGATCTTGCTAACATGGACAATCCAACGGCTGAGAATCAATTCCATCCAAAAAGATGTGAGAGGAACAAAAGCTAGAGAATTCCAGAGAAAATTGAGACAGCCCTAATTTTACTGAATTCCAGAAAAAGAAGAAAATTCAGAGTTGTGTCTGTCTCTGACCACCAGCTTTTGTGTTTTGCCTTAAACAAGATCAGATTCGCTTTGCTCTGAATTTCTGGATTCTTCTTGCCAATTCTTATGAGAATTTCTCACCACCTGTCCTGCTCCTTGACATTATCGGGTTCTGATTTCCTGGTAAGTTAGTTCCGAATTCGTCTTCGTTTTGTGTTCGATCAATCCGACAGGATCCGGATTGGTCGTTCCTAATCAAGATTCAACATATCGAGGGTTCTTAGATCGTTAATCGCAGTGATGCTTCGGGAGATATGATCTTCTCCGTATCTGGTTATTATACTTAAGAAGATGTTACCTGTGAAAGAAGGTCTTCAAAGACAGGTTAAGGTTCTGATTGGAATTGGGAATTTAGGGTTTGGTGGTTGTTATAGGGGTTTCCACTCTAGATTCACTAACCCTAACGGGTTTCTTGAACCTGCGAGCTCCGATTTGCTATTGGTTAACGAAAGGAGGAATCTTTCTGTCGTTGGTGCTGTCTCTCGGACTTTCTCTGTTCCTTCAGTATCTGGTCCGGCCTTTCAGGTCTGTGGATATCACATTGATCTTTTGCTTTCGGGATCCGGCTTAGCTTCTTCGGTTTCCGGTAAATCGATGGCGGCTTGTGGTTCGAAATCCTTGTTCGTGGATCCTCGGGTTTCAAAGCGTTACGCTGGTATGGTGTATGGAGACGGAAGCTCTCCCATCCGTGGAAGAATCAGTATGAGACTCAGAGGAAGAGATCACCGCGAAGGTTCTTCTACAACCTATGGGTATTTTGCTTATAGAGCTGTGAAGAAATGGATCTCCTTGAATCCTCAAAGTGGAGGATGGGGATTTAGAGGCTTGCATAGCTCACTTTTGAATCATTTTTCAGCTGGGAATGCGCCTGATGTCTCGTTCGATAACTCTGTCACGGAGGAACAAGTTAGAGATTCTTCGGATCCTGTAGCGGCTAAGCTATCTGCTAAGCCTCTGAAGCTTGTCTCGGGGTCATGCTACCTACCGCATCCTGATAAAGAGGAGACTGGGGGAGAGGATGCTCACTTTATCTGCGCAGAGGAGCAAGCATTGGGTGTGGCAGATGGTGTGGGAGGTTGGGCAGAGCTCGGTATCGATGCAGGTTATTACTCTCGCGAGCTTATGTCTAACTCGGTCAGTGCAATCCAAGACGAGCCCAAAGGATCGATTGATCCAGCCAGAGTATTGGAAAAAGCTCATACTAGCACCAAGTCAAAAGGGTCTTCAACGGCCTGCATCATAGCCCTGACCGACCAGGGACTTCACGCGATCAACCTAGGGGACAGCGGGTTCATGGTAGTCCGTGAAGGGCATACCGTTTTCCGTTCCCCAGTTCAACAGCATGACTTCAACTTCACGTATCAGTTGGAGAGTGGAAGTAACGGCGACTTGCCAAGCTCAGGTCAGGTTTTCACGGTTGCTGTTGCTCCTGGAGATGTGATAATAGCTGGAACAGACGGATTATTCGACAACCTGTACAACAACGAGATCACAGCAGTAGTGGTTCACGCGGTGAGAGCCGGCATAGATCCTCAGGTAACAGCACAGAAGATTGCAGCATTGGCGCGGCAAAGAGCGCAAGACAAAAACAGACAAACCCCGTTCTCGACAGCAGCACAGGATGCTGGCTTCAGATACTATGGAGGTAAGCTCGACGACATTACAGTTGTTGTCTCTTATGTAGCGGCCTCAAAAGCGGAAGAAAAACATTGATATACCTAAGAGACAAAAAATATACAGATGTGTGATGTGTTGTTGAGTTTAAGGGTTTGTGTCTTGCAGAGACCTCTCTTTGTTTTGTTTGGTGGCTTGTAAGCAATCTCCTCTGATTATATTTGATTTTTTGTTATGTAAATAAAAGAGAAAGAAGACTTGAAAATGGGTTATGAATAGCTCTTGTTTACTAGTAATTAATTCACGCCCACAATAATCTCTAGATAATCTATCAACGCACCCACAGTAAAAGCGCTTGTAGTTTCTCTGTTACATGATGTTTCAGTTCACACTGTAATCAATTAAGAAATTGCGATTTTAAGTGCGTTCTTTGATTCACCAAAACTATATAGTTTACAAAGAGAAAGGAGGACTTGTACATCACCAAATCAATTTACTAAAGTTTCTAATAACTAACCTTAGGCCTGGTTGACAGGGAAAAGAGGTTTCGGTCTCAAATCTTCTTCGTTGTGAGAATGGCTGAGAACACGATTTGAGACCGATATGATTTGACAATGGTCCGACTATTTTGAGATCAGAAGTCAACAAAAAGTATGTGTAATGATGAGCTCGCCGTTTGAAGATGGATCCAAGGAAGCTTGGATTCTTATGGAGGACGAACCTTCGACTCTGATAGAGGAGGAACCTCCGACTCTTACTGTGACTGGTTTTCTTAGTAGCTTCACTCCTTGCTTCCAATATCTTTCATCTGTATGTAGCCAACAACTATCACTACTCGAGCCCTTTTAAGCAAAGATGATTGTATAACACTGAGGGTAATGAGTCTCATTATCTCATACCTGGTCCTGTTGAGATTACGGTTGAGTTTTCTTCATCCATCACCCAATCCATCCACAATGCAATTCCATGGCATACACCGGGTTTGATAAACTCAATCTGGTCACAGAAAAAAGCGTTTCTGAAAGGCAATCATCATAAAGTTGTTTGTGAATCTCCAGATAGTAGCATACCTGGACTTCCCCATAACATGGACCTGTGATGGGCTTGGAGAAATCAAACTCCATGACTGTGAATTCCTTGCTAAGTTTCTGGAAATTGTCCAAGAAAAGGAACAAACTTAACGTTTCCCGAAGCTTGTTTGTACATATACCTAAGTTTTATGTTTACCTTTGTCTCTCCACATTGCCAGATAAAGACGGGTAAACAAGGACTGTCTTTACCAGAAGGTAGATCACCACATCCCCCTAAGGTTGTATTCACCAAAGCATGGTCAAACCCTTCTACACTCCCAAGGCAACAACGGCTCTTCCAGAGATCCTGCACATAAGCCAATTCATGAATGTACAACCAAATGTGTCTCTCTTTTAGAATTGCTAAGAAACTATACAGTACTTACAGGAAGAAACATTGCACAACCTCTCAAAACTCCTTTATACGGCATCACCACTGCATCTTTTGACAGGACATAATCAAGGAGAGTTCTGTCCTTCCTTCCCTCATACCAGAAAGAGAATCAGGCTATCATTAACAATTCTATAGCGTATTTATAAAGTGAACAATCCAATAACAACATTACCAGAATCTGAGATTCTGCCACGGAATCCCACTTTCAAGTCCGTAGTAATATGGCTCTCCGATCAGCAGATCAATCTATTGATAGAACAGAGAACTAAGGGGACATAACTTTTCGAGAGTTAGGCAACATGCCATAACTCTTTATGAATCTTGAATATGATGCACATCCGGTAAAAGTTTACCTCGTTTGAATACGCTTCCACCAACTTTGCCTTCCCTTCTCTAAAATATTTGAAACGATCTTTTGAAAAACCATTTATATCAGAAATGGCTTCCAAGTATCTGGCAGCATTCTCTTGCAGCCCAGGCGACAATGATATGACCCTTGGTCTGTTGGAGATATGTAGAGCCATAAGTGGTAAGAGAAGGCTATCATCAATGACGAGACAATGTGAACGAGATTTCCCCTGTAACTGGAGAATAGGTGAAGAACCATTAAAGTGTGAACTGGAATGTAGGAGAAAAATAGCATAACTATACTAATACCTTCTTATAACAGATTGGAGTAATGTTCTCCATTAGCATTTAACAAACCAAAATATTACCACAACCTTATGCAGTTTTCAGAGGAAAATTTTGTAAATGTAAGACAGACATCGAAGGTTAGAACCTACAGCTTTTCTTGTGGCCTCAATCATGGATTGCCTATATATACTGTCACCATATATTGCGACTCTTTCGGGTGGTAATGTGAGCTGCAGATCTCCAGTACTTAAAGGAGAGTGTGTCATCTCACTTGTCAAACTTTGAGCCTTCTTCAGATTGTACAAGATGTTAGTACAAGTATGAGCAGCATGCAAATGTACTTTTTCTCCTTTGGATATGGACACACCTGCTCCTGGAGTAAACCAAACACACTGCTTCCAATGGTCACACCAGTCCCTAGAACCTGTAGTAGAAATAAAGAAACCAAACTTGGTCAAATGGGATCAGCGATCAACTACATCTTGAAGCTAAATGTAGTACAAACATGGGGTGAAAAAGGATCCTCTACAACCATATGTAACTGCGAGAGATTTGACATAAATCACATAATTTCCACAGGAAGGTGTAACTCACCTATCTCAGAATTTGAATCTATCCATCTAGGAGCGGTAGAGTAGAAGATTGTTCCTTCACTATCAAGCTGCAGGACCCACCTGAATGGAAAATGTAAAAGCTTCCACATATCATATCGGGAAAACAGGTCAGATCTTGAGCTCTTTGCCTAAGGCTTTTAGATGTAATGCATGAATATGAATCACCAAAAAAAAGTATATGTTGATGTGCCCTTTCGTGTGTAATGCGCACCGAAGCTCTTCAGAGCGAGGGAATTTTGTAGAGTATTAACTATCAGCATTATGAACATACATGCAGTTCAAGCGCCGATATATAGAAAACAAAAAAAATACAGCAAAGGACGTATTACCATGAAATTATAGCATGAATACTACCCTCTGTTATTGCTTCTATGTCCACTCCAAGCTCTCCATTACTTTCTGTCCGTTTCCAAAAGTCAAATTCAAATATTTTGACGGGCTCTGACAACTGGATGAATACATGAATTGAGTGTATAAACTTAAGATTATTGTAAACCATAGGAACAAATTTGGGATATAAGTACCAGTTTGATCTCTTTCTCAACAGCATCGACATGCATACCATATTGTTGTGACTTGATGCCAAGTAGACTCTCTAAGCCAGGAGGAACTAGACGAACACCATCCGGTTTCTTAGCCTCGTTATTTTGTAGATCATGCATGTTACATAAGACCGTACTTTCTACAAGCTAGACATTGTACAGAAAAGAAAAGAGAAAGAATGTGAGAAGGAAAACAACCAGGCTGAAGACAAACAATGAAGATAAACCACAAAATAGATAAATGTCATGGAAAGTAGAATCATGATAGATCAAGCAACGGACCTGGCAATATGTAGTAGCTCGGTACGGCACTGTTTTTGGATTGTCAACGAGCAACATGTCATGAGCATGTTGTAAACTTGGGATTAAACCTTCACCAAGTAACTCAGAGTCCAATATTTCACTTACCTAATGAAGAAGAGCAAACAAAAATGTTGGCATCCTCACAACAGTAACGAAGAAGAGGCAAGTTCTTCTCAAATTCTCAACAATATATAGAACAGTGCGACATCAAAAATGTTTTAAAGTAAGAGCATATATACTCACAAGAACATGAGCTCGTGAAGCAAGATCTTCCCCAACTTTCAATTCATCGGATCGTTTGTTGATAAGGTTAATGTTGTTGGCCATACCGTTCTTATGCAAAACCTTCCTCATAAGCTTCACCATCGGGAGATACGACTCACACGCCGTAACCATTCCCTTAGAGCTACCGGACTCTTCTTCTCCCATTGCTCTTACAGCCATCATCGATAGCAATCCAGTTCCAGCACTAGGCACACACAAATCACACATTGTGAATCAAACCAACAAAATTTCAACTTTCAAGTAATCATTGGAAATGAGAAGAACCCGATATCAAGGACGTGGCAAGGTTGGGTAATGGTTTTCTCGATAGCTAGACGGAAAGCTCGGTTGCGACAAGAATCATTGAGCATGTCCAGATACGATGTCCTCGCGAGGAGGCCGTCCGTAGCAGGAACACCTCCGGTTTGGTCATCCTCTTCGATGACAACCCACTCCGAAGTGCCGGTGAGAGGGTCTTGCCTGAGCTGGAAGACTCGCTGGCTCGATTGAGAGCTCATGGTCCGAGCAGCCACGGACCTTAGGCGAGTAGTCCGGAAGGAGAGAAATGGAAGAAAAGTTTTGGGGACAAGAGACAGAGCCGACATGGACGGAGACTAAGGTTTTCGCCGCCGTAAACTTCGGCCTTTTATTTTTCTTTAGGCCCTCATAAGTATGTATTCCTAGCAATTGAGCATAAGAGTTCTTAAAAGCCATTGTAAAGTACAATATCGTGTGGATTCTCTAATGAAGAAAAATTGGATTCCGAAATAAAGGACTATATATACACTAAATCGAAATATTACAGGAACTAGGGGTTTAACTCCAGAAATTAAAATATTTATGGGGTTAAAATGGAAGTAAGTTCCCGCATATTATTTCATTTCGGAATTTCTTTTGCCCGGCCGGTTTTCTTTTTGTGCGGCGATTTAGAATTCCGATCAGGGAGAATCAATGGCGGGAGCGAATGAGGCGTGTATTTTCTGTCAGATCGTGCGCAATCCCACCTCCACTCGTCTTCTCCACACCGTAAGTTCCCCCAACTTTCGCTCGATCCTCTCTTGTTGGAAATTTTTCTTGTTGAGTATGTCTGGGTTTTGATTTCTTCAGGATGATAAGGTCATTGCGTTTCAAGACATCAAACCCGCAGCCCAGAGGTTCTCTCGCTTTGATTTCACTAGATTCTCTTACAAATCAATCTTCAGCGATGGCTTTCGTTATTCGTTTGTAGAATTAGAATCTGGAAATTTGATGGTTGTTCCTGGTAACTGTTAGTATCAACCTGTAATCTGGTTTATGAAGATGACGATCAAACGGAACACAAGCAGCTAGTATTACCATTAATCTGTATTCTTCATCAACTTTGTGATAAAAATCTTTGAGAAACATGAAAACTGCGTCATTGTGGTATATGCGTTTGATTTCTAACCTTACTTTAGTAATGAACTTGAATCCTTGGAACAAGTGTTGCTAAAATTGGTGGTTATTTATTTCTTGTGAATTGGGTTTAGAAGAAATCACTTGCATCTTCACTATCTACCGCAATCACTTGCATCTTCTTGCTTAATTAGCTGACATTTACTATTAAGAACAAATGACTGATGTAGGCACTACCTGGTCATTCCCAAAGAACACATTCCAACTGTTAAAGACCTCCAGAGAAGAGATGAAGACTACTCACTGGGTTGGTCAGCAAAACATGTTTTACATCATTTTCTATTATACCTATGTGAAGTTTCCTTAAGGATGTTGTTCATTTTATTATGATGTGAGCAGTAACTCACATGCTAAGTGTGGGACAAGCACTGCTGCAGACCGATGCACCTCAAACCATACATAGGTGAGGCTTCTTGTTTGCAAACACTAAGTTAAATCAATTGTGAATTTTGGAGTAAGGCTATTCAAACCCTCTACATGGGATAGTTTACAATTTCAAATGATGCTTGACATTAATTGCTTGACGTTTTACTTCTACTTGTTGTAACTTATGTTGCATTAACATGATTCATACTATCTCACAGGTTTGGTTTTCACCAGCCACCTTTTAACAGTGTTGATCATCTCCATCTCCATTGTTTTGCATTACCTTTTGTGCCCAGGTAAAGATATGCTTCATAGCCTCTGATCTTTCTTGGGAAATTCTTTGCATCCCTCTTCCTTTCACATGCTTGAATAAGCTTGTTCTAGAATTTATTATCAAACATTGACATCAAAACAGATGGAAAGCCATCAAGTACAAGTCTTTGGGACCTTTTGGTGGTTTTATTGAAGCAGCAACGCTGCTGGAGAAGATAAGACCTCACCGTTCTCTACCTTCAAAGGTGTAACTGAACCGACTTGCTTAACTGCAGTGTGGTGCTTCTTCACTAAAACTCTGCAATATCTCTTTTCTATTCTTTTGCTGGCAAATATATTATGAAATACCAAATATTATTCTGGATTTTGTATGGGAGAAGGACATGTCTGAGTAATATTATGTAATTTCTGGTGCTGACTAATAGTTGTAGGCAGTAACGCCATTCTCATTACTCTCATTCTTTATGGGTATGAAATGTAGACACGAAGGATACTGATATAATATATGGAGTAACTGCCATAAGATGTCGACTTAACCACAGACTTAGATTCCATATAAGATCTTTGATATACTAATGTGGGCCTTCTTGTGTTGTTTTGATGCTTTCACATCTCTAAATGTAGGGGAGGTATTGGTCGCAGTGCATGAGATCATCATCACCAGACTCCAGCTTAACTGGTGCAGATGTGTTCATGCAACAGCATAGTTATCTGCAGAACAGGTAATGACGTCTTGAATAAAATCTTTCATTCTAATGGTAGGAGTTATAAAGCAGTGTGAAACGGAAATGGTAGACAGAGAAAACCTCATAACGCTCAAGTTTCAAGTTTCAGACTATTGCCTATACTCGGGCTGTTTAGATTGATCATTGCCCCTTTTTAGGGGGATCCCTATGAATCGGTAGCGCGTATTAGAGTTTAAAGTTATAGACACCTGATCTAATCTAAGTATTAAAGCAAGATGCCACTGAGATCAAACGTAATAGTCTTGTCTGTTCACATGCAACTTGTGCAGTTAGATAGAAGTACAGCTTGCAGTTGCAGTGTCTTTAGCTTCTTTGGTTGATATTTTGGCTACAGCACTACTGTTTCTAAGATAGGTTTTTCTGAGATCAAGTAAAAAGATTTGTTATAGTACATTCTGGTGACGTTTGATAGAAACCACTGGAACTCAAGAATATGAGCTAACAAACAACAAAGCTTCTTAATGGTGTTATGACAAAAATGAGTTGAAATTCTTGATTTGCCATTGTCTTGAAGGATTAAGGCCCACAAATCATAAGTGTTTTTTGGATGGATTTACTGGTAATCCTGAACCACCCCTGTCAAATACCAACTCTTTGTTTGGTCCTTGCTCTGTTTTTTAGTTAAAATTCTGTATAAGCCAGGTTGACATCAACAAAGCTTTTTATTTTCTTGAATTTTATGTTATATAGGTTTTGTCCTTATATTATTATTTTTTGTATTCTAATGCCTTTGAACAAAGTTGCAGGTGATCATTCTCTTCTAAAGCAGAGAGCTTTAACAGTTAAATATCAATATGTTTTTGTTGATTGGCAATGATTATAGATGAAGAGGTTGGTGAGTTCGTCTTCTTCTCTGTTTGGCAATAATATAACTCTTAGGTTTCTCAACAAATTATTATACCCCATGTCCCATTGTTTTGTTACCATTGTGTCACTTTATGAAAACTACCTGTCTAAGTAAAGCCTAGGGTTCGATGATTACCGCTGCTTAGTTCCCTAGTTTATCGGATGATATTCATTCGCATAAAAGTACCCATATCAAATGTATGGAAATAGTAGGTGGTAATCTTTTTGGTTATATCAAATCTCTAATAACAAACTTTTATGTGTGTATGGTGACACAAGAAAGCTAAAGCTGGCGTTTGCGAGTTGTGAAGAGAACAGCTCCGGAGAAGAAGACAGGCAATAATAATCATAAGCCTTTTGTTCTTACCTTGTTGGAGTGATTTTGCCATAAAACTACAAAAAGTGCAATAACGTCACACTCAAGTCTCAACCCTCAGGTTTACCTTTTGCTTCATTGGTTTTTTCAAGTACAGCTAATTTAATTTTCGTACACAGAATTTTTCGCAATCGCCTCTCTGTTAACAGCTGTATTCCAAAAAAAAAAACAATTTTAAAATGTTTTTTCTATGAAAAAAATATATGCTCTCTTTAATTCAAAGATGACGACGACTCCTTTGACACGGTTTCGTTTCGTTTTTGAAAATTTACATTGCTTTTCGTAAAATAATGCAACCATTTTTTATTTTGGTTCCTGAAAAAATTTCAGTACGCAAAACTTATCCTGTAAATTAGTACTTTTCGAAAAGAAAAAATAAAAAGTAGCGGCTGTACCTGAGAGGCTGAGGAGAAGGTAGGTGATTTTTATAGGGTCCCTTGTTCTCTCACCAGTAGTAGCCCTTGTTTTGTCCTCTAGCGAATTTATACATAATTTATAAGCCTCAATAATTTAGGCAGTAGCCTGTAGCATTTATATTAATGTTGTTAATCATCATCTATCCAGTAGTATTAAATCTTGTGTTTAGATAATGTTCACAAAAGTATTGATTAGTTTCGTTAATGTTCACAAAACTATTGATTAGTTTAGAAAATGTTATAATTAGTATAGGGAACAAGATATACTTGTTTGGGATCAACAATGCATCCCTCTTGGTCAGATTTATATGCATATACATACGTGTGGAATTTTAAAGTTGAGGTGCATAATACGGTATCAAAGAGCTTTACTCTTTGTTATACTTATAACCGGCTCGGCTAATGGCTAATGGCTAATGGCTAGGTGCTTGATTGGGCTGGATTTGATGTTTGATTAATTGGTTAAATGGTTGGTTACAAAAGTCAGGACAATGTAAAAAATAATTTGAAAAATACTAATAAACTGGTGTGTTTTTTAAAGAAAAAGAAAAGTGTCAGGTGACAATACCGAAGGAGAATTCAAGTTGTACACGTACCTCTCTTTTCAACCTTGACCATGCCAAGGTTAAATGGCATGTATGTCTATTTAACAATCTCCACGAAATTTGTAATCCCGAGGGGTGGATTGGATATGCTATAGCCAATTAAAGAGCTGACGTTGAATTTTAATAGGAGCCTAAATAAGAGAGGAAGAAACGAAGATATTTTTATAAATGGTTGCATGCAAACTCCCCATCTCATCAATGGCAATGCAGTTGACTTCTACAATTGAGCCAGACAGTAAATGACTAAATGTCCATCATACGACTGCGTTGTGTTATGTATTGGTTCGTTTCCTGTCTATCTCTTAATGCTCTACATATGCAACTCTGCATGCCACTCTTTTGTTCGCTCAACTCTTTTCTTTAATTACAAAACATTAATATATAAACCCTTTTTGGTTACAAAACAGTGATTTTTTAAAAACAAACTATAATATAATAAGCATCCAAACTCTGTGTTTATAAACTAATGTGTGTTTTATAATAATCTTTAATTCATAATTGTCTAATTCATTTTGACCGTCAAATTTATAATACTAAGCTATAATGATGAATGATCATTTCTGTGTGCTATAAAACACTCGACCTCCTCTCCTTCAAAATTCAAAACCAGTTTCCTTTGGAAGCACTTACTGTTTTATTAATCCACCATGAAAACTTGTTGGATCTTCTTCTTTTTCTTCTTCTTCTTCTACTTGGCGATTCTCCAATTACTCAGTACCTCTGTTTCATCATCACCTCTTGTTCTCCCTCTCTCTCACTCTCTCTCAACCTCCAAACACTCCTCTTCTCCTCTCCACCTCCTCAAATCATCCTCCTCCCGCTCCTCTGCTCGCTTCCGTCGCCACCACCACCACCATAAACGTCAACAGCAACTTCCTCTCCCTCTCTCCTCCGGCAGCGATTACCTCCTCTCCCTCTCCGTCGGCTCCTCCTCCTCCTCCGTCTCCCTCTACTTAGACACCGGAAGCGACCTCGTCTGGTTCCCTTGCCGTCCTTTCACCTGCATCCTCTGCGAATCCAAACCCACTCCATCTTCTCCTCCTTCCTCCCTCTCTTCCTCTGCTTCCACCGTCCCCTGCTCCTCCCCTTCTTGCTCCGCCGCACACTCCTCCCTCCCATCCTCCGATCTCTGCGCCATCTCAAACTGTCCTCTTGACTTCATCGAGACCGGAGAGTGCAACACTTCTTCCTACCCTTGTCCTCCTTTCTATTACGCTTACGGTGACGGCTCCCTCGTCGCACGTCTCTTCTCTGACTCGCTCTCTCTCCCTCCCGTCTCCGTCGCTAATTTCACCTTCGGCTGCGCACACGCAACACTCGCCGAACCGATCGGCGTCGCTGGATTCGGCCGTGGACGCCTCTCCTTCCCCGCTCAGCTCGCCGCTTACTCTCCACACCTCGGTAACAGTTTCTCTTACTGCCTCGTCTCTCACTCGTTCGACTCGGACCGAGTTCGCCGTCCGAGTCCTCTAATCCTCGGCCGATTCCTCGACGAGAAAGAGAAACGCGTCGGAACTTCCGATGTCGATGATGACGAGAAGAAGAAGAAGAAGAACGGATTCGTCTACACGGAGATGCTTGAGAACCCCAAGCATCCTTACTTCTACTCTGTTTCACTCCAAGGAATCTCCATCGGGAAACGGAATATTCCTGCTCCGGCGATGCTCAGGCGAGTGGATAGAAACGGCGGCGGAGGAATCGTGGTGGACTCGGGGACGACGTTCACGATGCTTCCGGCGAAATTCTACAATTCGGTGGTGGAGGAATTCGACAGTCGGGTCGGGCGGGTACACGAGCGGGCTGATCGGGTCGAACCGGGTTCGGGTATGAGTCCTTGCTACTATTTGAATCAGACGGTTAAGGTTCCATCTCTGGTTTTGCATTTTGCCGGGAACGGATCCAGTGTTACGCTACCCAGGAGGAATTACTTTTACGAATTCATGGACGGTGGAGATGGAAAGGAGGAGAAGAGGAAGGTGGGATGCTTGATGCTGATGAACGGTGGAGATGAATCGGAGCTTGTAAGTGGGCCCGGAGCGATCCTGGGGAATTACCAGCAACAAGGGTTCGAGGTTGTTTATGATCTGTTGAATCGAAGGGTTGGCTTCGCCAAGAGGAAGTGCGCATCTTTATGGGATACGCTTAACCAAGGCTAACATGCGCCATTTCGGTTCGACCGGTTAATCGGATGGGTTGTTTATCGAACCGTAATTATGTTGTTGAGAAGTGCATAAAATAGATGTTAATTAGTCTTAATAATTCGACGAAACCATCCTCCAGTCCTCTCTATTAGTTGATAGAAGAGTGTAAATATTTGTATTAGCAGATTCGCAACGTTGTCAATAAAGTTTTTTCCCCTATATGTTTATTAAATCCATTTGAATTTTTTTATTGTTTCTTTAATTATATTTAAATCGAACCATATAATTTAAGACAAATGGTCACAATTAAAAGGGCTGTTATTATTTATTTATTTTTTTTGGTTGTTGGCTATGCATCGCTTTTACATTAACTGAGAGCCAATTTACTAATTTTACACCAAATAAGATGTTTTTATACGGGATACAAATCAGAGAAAGGAACCAAAATTTATTAATTGGCTAATAATAATAAATTCATAGAAAAATTTATTGGCAACCAATAGGCAATAGTACAACTACAAGTGAGTGATTATAATTTGTGTTTCTAATAACAACACGACCGACGTTTAACAGAGAAAGACAAACAAGTAAAGTAACCATCAATTATTTGGCATTGCATCACTATTGTGTTGGATGAGAGGAGGCTTGACAATCACTAATTAGGAGTGGACAAAGACTAATAATTTCTCTCTTAAAATAATCAAAGAGGTCAAGACACGTGGCGAAGGCTGACCAACAAAACAACAAGCAGCCTCCCTTTTAATACCATCTCGTAATACTTAACACTAGTGTCAACTAATTACTCCAATTACCACTAATTTGCTTTTCAACTTTTCCTTTCAAGTTTACAAGTTCAAAAAGGATTGACTCGGAGTCCGGAGACAGCCAGCTGTGTAATCCACACGTGTTCTTCTAGATATTTTCCATTCTATCCACCCAACAAAAATAAATATCAATGCCTTATTATTAAAAGTAAAAAATGTTTAATTATTACCTAAATTCAATCGAACTAATAAATATCAGTGGATATTTAGATAGGTTGACGTTTTAGTGTTGAGATGCCTTTTTTTTATAAAGAAGCTAAGATATTTATACAAATCAAGTTTTAATCATTTATTTTCTATAGTAAATACTGCTACAATTGTTACCAATTTTTTTCATTTTAAGTTTATTAATTACACATATCAAATAAAATAATATATTAATTAGAGATAAAACAAAAAATTAAATTAATTTTTTAATTTATTTGAAAAACTCTAAAAATAATAATTAAATTGAAACGGAAGGAGTAATATTTTCATATGTTTTATTTACTGCATGAACCACGCTTCATATAGATTCAATAAAACCCAAACAAATTTGTCTATATATAACAATTATTAAATCTAACGATGTTTGAGTCCAATCATAAATAAGGCGGAAATTAAAAGTTTTGACACTTATGTAATAACAACAAAAAATGATAAACGTGAAATATTTTTCCTAGAAAAAAACATATTTTAAAAGTGATATCCCTTTGTTAATACATTTTTGTTTAGTAAAATATGTAAATATGCACACTATTTTTCTGTATATATAAAGCTGGTAAGTGATTTATCCATATTTAGACAAGAATTTGTATATGGACCAAACCCACTTAACCACAAAAAGGGATCGGTAAAATTGTATCACGCATTCCCTATTTTCCCCCTCTAATAAATGTTTATTATTCTCTTCCCGTTGCCTCAAACTTTACTCAAAGTCAAAAGATTCTTAAAATCGCTGAATTTGGTTATAATCGAGGTCGAATATTATACTTTTAATTACCACATTATATAGAACTCAATATTAATCTGGTATGCATAGATTATAGATTATACACACGTAAACACAAGTGTCGAGTAAGCAAATGATTAGTCATGTAAAATAGTCGAGATCAATCAGAGGATTAATTACAACTGATTTGAAGTGGGCTTAGGGCATCATTATAGGTGAACCTTAATGGGTATCATTAGATATAAAATTATTAAAATTTGAGTAAAAGGAAGAAAGAGTGTTTTTTGTTGAAATAATTGAGTGTATTGAAATATAAAATTAATAAAATTTGAGTAAAAAGAGGAAATGAGTTGATACTTTTGGAAAGAGAGTGTCTTTGTATCAATGTGTTGATACTTTCGAAGAGAGTTTAAACCTTAGTTGGAGTATGTTTAAATATAAAATTAATAAAAGTTGAATAAAAGGATGAAACAGAATGTATAAAGTTGAGTAAAAGGAAGAGAGAGTGTGTGTTTTAATAATTTTATATCTAATGATACCTACCAAATCTCATGGATAATGAAGGTCTTACATTCAATAAACGGGCCCTTTCAAACCCAACCATATCATGTATGCAAAGCCTTACGTGTAAACGTTAAATCTGATGGATATACATATACTCACGTATAAAGAGTGAAACAAAAACGTTTACTCTGTGCCACTGAAGCATGTTGCATGTTGCATGTTGCCATAAAGCTGAATTTTTTTCTAATTTTAGCCAAAGACCAACTTTTTTTTCCCTCTCTTTCTTAATAAATACTGTACGGACAACAATTTCAAAACACAATTAATAAACGAGAGAATTATACGTGTATATCTATCTATATATACTGCTGTACATGTGTATTAAAAGGTCACAAATGCAAAACCGACGCGTGTCCGTTGAGGGAGGGTTTGTCTTTTTGTCACCTGACACACACAACTCCATACTCTCCCATAAAGCGAACGATACAGAGAGAGAGAGAGAGAGAGAAAGAGAGAGAGAGAGAGAGAGATCTCATAAACCCTAATCCTGCGAAAATCTTCAGCCGCCGGAAATCATGCCGATCACTCACCTTGCTCCGACACCTCAGTCTCACGGTAAGAGATTAATCTCTCTCTCTTTAAAGTCTTGTTCCATGAGTCACTGATGTGTGTTTTGTTGTTTTTTGCTGGAGAAATGAATCAGATGGTTTGTACTACGCGACAAACAATCCGTATCAGTTGAACGGTCCGAGAGGTTTCACGGAGTTTAGGTATCTGAAAGAGACGACGGATATGTTCGTGAGGCTCGACTTCCCTGGAATCATCGAAGAGAGTGTCAAGATCCTTCTCGAGCCTTCGAAGAAAGCAGTCATCGTCATCGGAGACGCACCGAAAGAACACGGACACGACTCTTCAGGACGAAAGTACGGAACCGCAACTGGGCTTGTCTGTGACTGTTGTCAGATAAGCAAAGTTCAGTGTTACGTCGGAGATGGAGTCGTCAGGCTTATCCTCTCAAAGAGGAATATCAATCTTCACTCTCCTTCCTCATGCGGTTCCATCTCATGTAACCTTATTTCGTTAATATAAATTTTTTTTTTTTTTCGTTTTGTCTTTTTATCAAACCTTTTTATGAATGTGTTTTCAAACTTTTTTATTTGGTTTTTTTGGCAGCTCGCGTGCTTCGTGAGCATTACCCAGAAGATAATAACACAGGAGGAAGTAACCCTCAAGGTATATAATAAATGTTCAGATTTGTATACGTTTAAGCCAAAATATAACGATAGTATCTGATAAATTTTACATGGATTTGTGTTCTAGACACAGGCGCAAGTGCCCATCCTCTTGGTATGTATGTACATAAAGATTTGATTTTTTTGGGGTCTTTAATCAACATTTAACTTGAATATAATTACCGTTTTACATTTTGTTTGTTGTTATTTTGTGCTTTTGGCAGCTCATCTTCGTGGACTTAACCCAGAAGGTATTTCATTTGATAAATATATTTTTGGTTGATTAAATTACCCAGAAAATTAAAAACAGTAGAGCTAGGGTTAATTAAGTTGGTTATTTGTTTCCTCGCAGGTCGCCGCGGCACTGACCCACTCGGTAAGCACTTTAATTAATTTTTTTTTAACGTGATTAATTCCTTTATCTCGTGACATATACGGTGTTAATTATTTTTATGCATAGTATAATATATCCACATGCATGAATGTTTCTTATTTTAATGACACTATCCGTACGTACTAGCTAGTCAATGAAATTAATTAAGAACCTTTTTCCCCTGATAATATAACAATGAATGAAGAAGCAACTGGTTAATTAATGTGTTAATCAACGTTGTTGGGGACAGATCCGGCGTACACTGGTCCGGTCATAATACCGCACCCGTCGGTGTTGGAGGGACCAAACACGGCCCACGAGACAAAGCGGCTCCAAAACGGGGGTCTGTTTCTGCGTATTGACATGCCCGGAGTCCCAAGGGAGAATTTCACGGTGGAGGTGGAAGGCGGCATCGTCACCGTCATCGGTCTTGCTACTCCGGCAATGTATGACTCGAGCGGCCGTTATTACGGAGGCAAGGTGGCCGTCTTGCCGAGAGGCTATGACAACCGTCTGATCAGAAAGATCACCAAGCACGGTGTGATCCGCCTCATCTTCCCTTCCCCTTAATTTTCACTTAATATGCTTAATTAATTATTATGGAACTTATGTTTTAATCAAACCAAAATCTTGTTGCACTTGAGCAATGGACTTTATATCTGCAGCTTTTGGACTTGTGGATATTTGATGATTACTATTCATATCGAAAATTGTGTATGATTATGATATATGTGTCTAGAATTAGTAAATTTATTTTGATGCAAACCAGACCCATTTCAAAATTTGATATTTTACCTAAACGAGAATGAAGTTTTCTGAATTGCTACCTAATAATTATGTTGATAAATTTTGAATTGTTCACACTATTTATTCGACTAAAATGGATACAAGAAATTTTGAATTACACACTATTTACGGTAAACTGATAAATAAATACAACAAAATGGAGCCAAATTAAATATAAAAGAAAAAGAAGGACGCTTTGTCGTTTTGTCGTTTCAACCTGACACACTCACACACCTCCGTCTTCCTCCCATAAAGATACCAAAAACCCTAAAGCAAACCCAGAGACCTTTATAAAGACAGAGAGAGAGAAACACACAGAGATCGCTCTCTCTCTTATCTATCTTGCAAGAAGAAATCTCACATTCACAGAGAAAGAAGAAAACTTCATCATGGTTGTCCCTCTCGGCTCCCTCCCTTCATCTCGCGGTAGACTCTTCTTCTCTAACTCGAAATAAAAATCTCATTTTTACATTCTGTTTTGTTCTCCTCATGTTCTTGTACTTTTGATGTTGTTGCAGATGGTTTTTACGCAGTGAACAACCAGTTTCTGGCGAACGGACCAAAAGGGTTCGTTGAGTTCAAGATGCTCCAGAACCAAGACATGTTCATCAGGCTCGATCTTCCCGGAGTTCCTCCAGACGGCGTTAGGGTTAGCCTCGACGCGACGAAGAAAGCGGTGATGGTCTTCGCTGAGGCACCAAAGGAGCACAAGCACGACTTCTCTCGTCGTGAGTACGGCACTACCTCAGGACTTGTTTGTGACTGCTGCGAGATTTCATCTTTCACCTCTCACATGTCCGATGGTGTTCTTCGCCTTCTCCTCTCCAAGAACAAAATCCCCTCTCCACACCCTTCCTGCATCGGTAAATATAAATCTTCTTCTTCGGTCATTTCAACATATATAATCATCATCGAAATTAGCTCTGTGATTTTTGTGGGAAAGAACAAAAAAATTAATTTTGTGTTTATTTGTTGGACAGCTTTTCTTCGTGGACCTGAACAACAAGGTAGTATAATATTTCATTCCATCTGCCTTTCATTTCTTGTCTGGCTTTGTATGATAGTATTTATTACGAATACAGAAACTTTTTTATTTTTGGCAAAACGAATCATAAACTTTAGAAAATCGTTTGTTTACACAGTCAAGATTTGTGATTTGTGGTCGTAGGTGGTTCTGGCTCGGGTATACACAAATTTCCCCATGGCACGGATCCCCACGGTATTCACACTCTGCTTCATTCATTCATTATTTACACACAAAAGATTATATTATATTATACTATATGTATGTTTGGATGGTTGTGTAATTAAAAAGAGGAATATTTCTTGTTTTTTGTTGGTGGAGAGCAGATCCGGCTTTAACGGGTCGGATATTACAGCCACACCCAACTGTGAACTATGGGTCGGAGATGGCTTACGAGTCGAAGCGGCTCCCGAACGGTGGTCTGTTCGTTCGTGTGGACATGCCAGGGGTGCCTAAAGACAAGTTCAGTGTGTCCGTAGAGAAAGGGAGAGTCACTGTGTTTGGTCAGGCTCCTGCGGTTAGCCACGACTCTTCTGGCCGTTTGTACTTAGGTGATGTGGCGATGCTCGCCTCTCCAATCAACCTTCCTGCACGTCGGATCAAGACCATTGCCATGAACGGTGTCCTTCGTTTGATCATCCCTCCCGTTTGATTTCATCCATCTTATCTTGATGCTAAAATTCCACTGGACCTTTTGTTTTGGAATTATGTTAAGGACCCTAGATCTTTGATCGGGCCAAGTTTTTAGTTTATGTCAGACTTTGGATCTGTTTTGTCTAATGTAATGTTTTGCGAAACTTTTATGCTCTAGTCTTAAAGGTTTCTCGTTACATTGTTATCATTTACCTATGGAATCGTATCAAACTATTAGCTACTATAAAATTTGAATGGAACACATAATTTATTGAGCAGGGAAGCTATAAAGGATTCCATCAACAAAACGCATTTCACTTTCTCTATCTGTTGAAACATCTATACACACATGAGAAACATCTCTGCAACAAGTCTTCTTTCATCTTCTTTTTGTCGTCTTTGTAATTTAATCACCGCCTGCACAATTTCACAAACTCATTTGAGCTGAAACTCTATCCGAGGAAATTAAAAAGAAGCTTATTCATCTTTTCCTTGTTAACATGATTGTCTTCTGATCCTTGAGTCAGTGTGTAGTTTCACATATCAACTAGTACTATTTAAGTTATGCACAAGAATGCACTATTAAAATCACACACTCATCATATCAACTACTATTCAAGTTATGTGTAGTTCCATGACCTCTCTAAACCATATGAATAGCTACTCGAAATCTGAAACAAGTCCATCTAATACAACTAATGCTGCACAAATTCACACACTCATCAAATTCAGTCCCCATGATCATGATCATAAGTCTGCTGTGCCTATTCCAGTTGGAACCAAAACAATGTTGAACAAGTTAATATCACCAACATGGCTCTAGCTGAAATACCGTGCTTCTTTGAACTTCAAAGTCGAGGAACTGGATCCTTAGATATCTATCACACTCATCAAGTAAGCTCTACGAGCAATCACACTGTCTAACTTGGCCACCTACCATGCAAATCAAGTATGGTTCCATCTTAAAGTGTCTGAAACTAGAACTACCAATATAACCAAGCCATGGAAACTGGGAAAAAGCTCACTCACCTCCTGGAAAAGCCGCCGTTTATCTGGCTCTGTTTCATGAAAAGGGCTCTTTCCCTTTCCTTCTCAATCTTCTCCCTCTTCAAACGCTCTTCTCTAAGCTCCTTCAAGCTCTTCTTCCCAATCTTCTTCTTAGATTCACCCCCGGAACCTTCTCTGTATCCCCCACCATCATCCTCCTGACCATCTTCACCATTACGTTTCTGAAGATACCAAGGAACCTTGACTCCTTTACCAGCAACCCCATATCCCAATCTATACTTTTCCTCATCTGGGTCTCCTGCCCTCGCTGCTGCATCCTTGGCAGAAGCTCTAGCAGTCGCGGCTGCTTCTTTCCTCATCTTCTTCCTCCTGTGATCTTCCTCCTCCTCAGGCTTATCGTTCTTAGGAACCTCAATCGGATCAAATATCTTGATCCCTTCGAATAGATTGATGTGACCCGTCTTCTTAGGCTCCGATTCAACACTCGCAACCACCGCAGCAGGAGCAAGCACCTCGTCCTTATCTGAAGAAGGGCGTTTGAGAGGAGCTAAGCCACGGACGTTACGAAGCACCTCGAGACGAGATTCGGCATCGCGTTTCCTGGCTTCCTCGCGCTTGATCTGCTCTTCTCTAGCGGCTGCTTCCTCGTCCTTTCGGACTTTCTCTCTGTTGTCGAAGTTGTAAACGTTCCACCGCTTCTGCGGAAGAATATTCAAACCTCCGTGGCCTCCCATGGCTAATCACACCACTACCGATTGCGGAATTCGAAAACCCTTAATCTCGGGAGGGGACAAAAGGAAAAGGAAAAGAAGAAGAAGAAGATCAAAATTAGGGTTTTCCACAGTCCGATAAATCGAAAAGGGGGAATTCGATTACCGAATGAATTTCAACGCCGGGAAAATATCTCTCTGGATCGGAATTCGGAAGGGTTTGTAAGGCCCCCAGCGGTCGGTCTGTAAGGCCCAATGGGTTCCAATTAAAGGCCCAATAAATATCGAATACACAAACATGAATTTTATTCGAAGGTTCTGAAAAAGGAAACAGTTTTGGTATGCATTGCCTTGGAGAACTCAGAGACGAGAGGTTTTTTGTTAAAAACCGTAACCTTCTCAAGGAATCGGAGGTTCCACTCTACTACTTAAAGATTTGTTTCAGACATTTGTATATGTATGCATTGAAACGCTTATTACATGTTCAACGCTTCTTCACCCAGTAAAATGTGTTAAAAAAAGAGATGAGAATGCCTCTTGAATCTTGGCTTGTGCTTAGGAGAGTTTAGGATGCTCTGTAATTCACCCTTATGATATCTTTGCTTCAGTGTAGTCCTCTGTTTAGTCCTGCGTAAACGATTCATAGAGAGAGAGTCATTTCTGAATTCTTATCACCTTCGCATTCAGAATGCAAAACACCTTCTAGAGAATGCTTTGCAGAAACCATTTTAAAAGAAGCCCAAAACACATTACACAGCTCCTTTGATTCGTTGACTAGCAGGAGAATGTTATCTCGATCTAATTTGCCTATCTACAAGTAACCATTGTATTGTGGTCAAGCTACAGAAACACAACATTACTGTACTCTGGGAGATTGCATTGCAGGTGAAATTCAACTCCTAATTAGTTAACCTTTGAATTAAACAGGACATTATCACTGAAAAAAGTAGCAACGAATCCATTAATGAAAAACCCCAATTTCCTCTTTGTGTATACAAAGCCAATTTTGAAACTAAATCAATAAGCCCTAATCAGAGCTAGCAACCATGACCAATTCTACATGAAAATTCAGATCAAATTGAGATAAATTCCGAGATAAAAGAAACAACTGAGATAATTGGCAAACCCAGGGATCAATCAATCAACATCGTCCTTCTTGGGTTTGCGATAGTTCTCTTCGTAGTGCTTGGCGATGACGAGAGCAGTGTTGGTGAGCTTCTTAAGATTCGGAACGTTGTAGTTCTGCGCGATGTATACACCAAAAACAGTTCCCATCGTGAACGAGAAGCAGCTCCTCATAATCCCCATCCTCCTCTCTTCTTCTTCTCCGGCGAATGTTGCAGGTCAAAATAAAAACAATGACTACTTTTGTTTATTCAGCTCTGGGCTTCTCTGATGGGCCCATAGTAATTCCATTCCCCAAAACTTCGGTTACTAGGGGTAAATATGTCTTTTCACATGACGAAACGTGATCCCGGCATATGCGGTTCTACTTTATCCTTTTTTTTAAGAGGCGATTCTATGCTGCATAAACCCCTCGTGCACCATCACTAACAATAGACGGTGGAGATTTCCGATTAAGTATCAAGCTAAATATGTACCGTTGGATTCTCTAAGAGCCCTGAGAGGTAAGCATATGTTACCGTGGACCATCTGTATACAATCAGCTTAAGAATTTTTGTAGGTTTGCTTTCGTAATCTTGTTTTTGTTTAATCTCTGGGTGTTTATCTTCAACGATAGCGTTGAGCTCTTGAACAAGTGTTTGATTGATCGCACCAAAAGCTTCGTCTTTTTTCTTTTCTTCATCAGGTTTGATCCTTGATTTCTCTTCTCACACTTTTTGTGTGTTCTTCGTTTAGATTACTTGTGGGTTTGGGTTTACTAAGATTCGATCAATCGATGATCTAGAGGTTCGTATGTGTAGTTTTAGAGGAGTTTCTATGTCTGAGACAAAAAAGGGTTTCTGGGTTTTAAGATTATTAGTCCTTGAGTTCTGTACAATCTTGTCATGATCGATTCCTCGGTTTGATGTGTATTCTGATATCTGAGTTTGTTTTGATGGATATCTGATTAGTCTTGTGTATCTGTAGGCGTGGAAGAGATGGCAAAGAGCACGTTCAAGCAAGAGCATGACCTTGGTTTGTACCCTAACTTTGTTTTTCGTTTGGTGTTTGATTCTTAAGAAAAGGAAAAAAACTTGCTTTGATCTGATGATTTTGTTTTCTCAACATTCAGAGAAGAGAAGGGCAGAGGCTGCTCGGATCAGAGAGAAATATCCAGATAGAATTCCGGTGTGTCTCTCTTTTGGGTTGATTCTAAAGTCCTCTGTGATTAGCATGTTGTTTCCTTGTCCATGTTTAGACGAATCCTCTGTGTTTATGAAGCTTAAGTTGTTGTTGTGTTTCATGGCCTTACAATATGGTAATTGGAGTTTTTTTGTGGCGCTGTCCTTTCAAACTTATCGTCTCCTTGTCTATGGTTTTGAAGAATAGCATCTGGCTTTAAATGTACACCCAACTAACAATTGATTATCAACTTTTGGTTAGCTGATATGCTTTTGATATATTGTTTGCAGTGTATCAACTCTTTAGATATATGTGATGTGATTGTTGCAGCTGAACGTAAATTAGTTTGTTTGAACTTCGAATTGTAGTGTCTATAACAACACTCGGACTTAAAAAATTTTTTTTATCTTTTTTTTGGAGTATGATTTTCTTATGGTCAATTCTTATTATGTTGTGCTTTATGGTACTTATGACTTAATGGGTCTATTTGCATATTCATGTGGATAAGTGCTTGATGATTCATATGGTAAAAAGGACACTTGAGTGATGACTGCCACTTGTTTGTATTTGTGTGGTGGGATACAGGTGATCGTGGAGAAGGCTGAGAAGAGTGATATACCAACCATCGACAAAAAGAAGTAAGCAGATTGTCATCAGTATCCTCTCATTCGGACCTTGGCTTGTGATTGATGACTAAGCTGTTTTTTTTTTCTTGTGGATTTTGAATTGGCAGATACCTAGTACCGGCTGATCTGACGGTGGGGCAATTCGTGTATGTCATTCGCAAAAGAATCAAACTGAGTGCAGAAAAGGCTATCTTTATATTTGTGGACAATGTTCTTCCTCCAACAGGTAAACGAACTTGATCTCCTGTATATTCAAGGGTTCCATCTTTAAGCACAAGTAAACCGTGATCATCAAAGACTTGTTCGGGTTTTGAACGACAAGAAAGATGACAATATTCAAATGACTGATGTGATGGTAACTTTGCAGGTGCGCTAATGTCTGCGGTGTATGAAGAGAAAAAGGATGATGATGGGTTCCTCTATGTCACTTACAGCGGAGAAAACACATTTGGATTTGGATCTTCATAGATCTCTTTGCTTGATATTTTATTTCTCTACCCATCTCCTTCTCTATTTAACTCGTACCTATTTCACCCTCTTTATAACTACTATTAAGCAAAAGCAACCTATGCATTTCTTCTTTGGTTGGACCTTTATGTGTACAGAGAAGATAAACAAATAATGTATATAAAATGCGCTGGTAGTAAAATATCTCTTGCTCTTTTTCTCTCTACTGAATCACATCATTCATCGCATCATTCATCTCATCTCATCTGCCACTCGACTTGATAGTGTTCATTTCATGTCTTTGCTCTATAAACAAATGTCACATGTCGTGTCGTGTTGACAATGATAGTTAGAAAGAAAAAGCAAATAGCCCAATGTGTATGGAAACTGCGGAGAAGTTAAATGGTCCAACCAAAAAGGAAGGCGAAGCCACAAGAGGGCTGTGCCACGTGGCGAACAAAGGTCGGCACCGGTGATGTGACAAGGGTCCCACTGTGTCTTTGACGGAGTGAGGAGGAGGAGGGACGGTCGGGCCATGCTGTGTTTCTTCTTCTTTTTTTCAATATCGATCGGTTTTGTTCCATCATTTATGTATTTGTGATCCTCAAAGATTCTCATTCAAGGCTCAAACCGGGCACGTGGAACATGAGAGACGCGGTTGTTATGTTTTCATTAAGTTGTTCAAGTGAAATTCATATACGTAAAGAGAGTGTTTTGTCCCAATTGAGACAGGATTTGTTAACACAATAGATGTGGTCCTCTGGAGACTGGAGTTATTGTGATATTGTGTACTGGTCTCATGATAAGAAGGTGATCGATCATCGTTGATTAAGACTTAGGACCAGGGCCGTTGTAATACCCGAACTCAAGGATTTCCTATCGAGTCGCAGGAAGGATCTCCTATCGAGTCGCGGTAAGGATTCTTCGTGTCGCGGTAAGGAATCCTCGTGTCGCGGGAAGGATTTCCTATCGAGTCGCGGGTAGGATTCCTATCGTGTCGCGGTAAGGAATTATCGTGTCGCGGTAAGGAATCTGCATCGTGTCGCGGTAAGAATTGTTGGGCAGATTGTGGATCCGCGGGTAGGTTTTGGCACACGCGAGTAGGGTGTATTATTTTAACCTGGCCGCGTGGGTAGGCCGAGTTGTTTATTCTAGTGCGGCGGGTAGGGTGATTATATTAATCATCCGTGGCTAGTGGGAAGAGAATCTTCGGGGTGGGCCGAGTTGTTTATTCCTAGCACGGCAGTAGGGGCAGTTTTATATTAAACCGCGGTTAGAGGGAGGATTTGTTTATTCTAACCATGGTTGATGTTGGGTTGGATCCGCGGGTCTATATAAGGAGAGTTCTCGCCCAGCTTCCTCCCAGTTTTAGCAAGTCCTGAGTTTGTCGCGTGAGAGAGTTTGTGTGTCCGAGAGTTTTCGTTGGGTCGCGCTTGTTCTGCCCAGTTCCGAGTGGGTTTCTGAGTTCGTATCGCGAGATTCTGCCCAGTTTCTTCGTGTCACGAATGGTTGCTTGGTGCTATCGTGGGTAGCATCTGTTCGATCCGTTTGTGTGGGTAAGTCTCGAGAACCCTTAAGTTTCCTATCGGTTGATTACTCGTATTCGACCCTAACTCGGTGTTTTTGTGTCGATGGGTACGGATCGAAGTAGTTTCATGAAGGGTTGTGGTGCGCGATCGTTGGGTAGATCGATCGGTTGGTTGATTCGATAGTTCGGGTAAGAATCTCTTACCCTTGGTGCTTTTCTATCGATAGTTTACCCTTGGTTGGCCTTAACACATGTTTATTGTGTTGTTGTTGCGGTAAAGGGTTGTGAAAGGGTTACGTGTGTTCGTGGGAGAAACTGTGAGTTCGCATGGGTTTTTCTGGGAGACCACGTGCGTGTTCGTGAGTTAAGGTAAGGATCGAGTAAACTTTGTGTTTCCTACGATCAGTTACCTTATGTTCGGTTTGACATGGGATTGGTTCGGTTTAGGTTGGGTGTCTCAGTGCGATTGTACGCGGGTAACGTTCGGGTGGATCGTGACTAGTTGCGTGGGTAGATCGTGTGTTTTCCCCAACCGTTTTGTTTGCTAAGGTGCGTGCATAACCTTAGCGGTGGTCTAGGGTTGTTTGTATGTTTGGCTGGTGAAGCCATGTTTGTTCGTTTGGTTTGGTATACTTATGTATACGGCAGATATACTTCGGTTGTATAGGTATATTTCGGTATACGGTTTGATGACAGTGTGCACACAATAGGTCATGTTTGGTGTTTGATCAACACGGTTTGTAAACGAAAGTTCAAGTTTGGTTTGATAGGTTGTTTGTTTGTTCACTAAGCAATTCGTTTACTTAAGCGTTCATTTCGTGATCGCAGGTGATAAAAGTGGCTAAGGAGCTCGTGAGACAAGCAGGAACGGAATGGATGGATTTAGGATGCGTTCATGTCCGTTTGTTGTACTCGTTTGGTTGGGTTTGTATTGCATTTATTTGCTAAGTTAAACATGAACCTCGTTTGAAATAAGTTTAATTCGATTAAATTTTATTAAGTAAATTTGATTGAGGTTCATTATTTATGCATGTTTGAACGCGCTAAGTTGTTAGTGTTCCGCTAAAACCGAATTGAATTGAAAGCTAGTTGAAACGGCTAAGTTAAATAAAAACAAAAATTTGACTAAGTACATAATTTGACCGTATGTTCGTTAACTCCATTACCGCGGGTTAGGATATCGGGTTGGGGTGTTACAGCCGTCCCTGAACACAGCAAGATGAAGCATTAGACTTGGGCCTCCATTTTTTATGGATCCATTTAAAAAAAATTTATATGTATATATGTATATATAATAAGAAATTTATGTATAATGTATATATATAACTCGGATATGTTTGATTATTGTTTTAACATACGAAGTAGGGGCCTCCGTTTTCTATTTCGCATGTGGTCTTATTTATCTCAGAGACGGCCCTGCTTAGGATTTAGAAGACTCTCAATAATGGCGGGTTAAAAGGTTAGCAGCAAATTAGAGAAAGAAGAAAAATGAGAATGCATGAGAAGACCCCACCAAGACTCTCGAGGAGACAAAAGGTTTGGCCGATCAAGACACCCGAATACATACCATAGATCTATCTATATGTATGCATATAAATGCAGAGATGAATGAAAAAACAGGTATATATATTTGAAAAATAGACGAGAGAAAGAGAGAAAGAAGAGGAAAGGAACAAGTATATATTACTCAATACACTCACAAAACACACAAGAAGAGACAAACACATAAATCAAACACATTTCTGAGTAAAGTACATAAACATAATAATTTAATTTAGGTGAAAACGGAAGAAGCAGAAGAGAAGAGGTTGTTACCTAGAAGAGATGTCAGAGAGGATCTGAGAAGCTTGGAGACTCGGATAGCCAGTGAGTTCATCTTCAAGCAAAAGACTCTTCTTTACCTTGACTTCGACACTAGAGCATCCAACCACCTTCCTCACATTGCCCTCTGAATCAATATTGCATATGTGCAACCACATTCAATATTATGACACCACAACATCTTTTCTCATTTACCTCAAGAATAGAACGAGAAGACTACTTAGACATGCCCATTCGAAATAAGCACATAAACCCATGAACCAATAATTTGCAAAAGCCTCAAGCTTGCCAAAATAAAAATTTGCAAAAGCCTCAGCAATCATCTATGCAGTCCAAAGGCTCTCTTCAAATCAGAAGAGTAAACCTAAGATATCTTAATTAGGCTCCTTTGGTAAACTCTCAGCAACCTTTTTCAAAGTAAAGAAAAATTTCAAAGGCATTATCATCATCATTCAAAGGTTACAACAATAATCAAAATACAGACTATTGAAAGTTTAATGACACATACTCTCACTACTTGTTGTCTTCCTACATCGTTTAACTCAACATTCAAATGACCCTGCAACAAAACCAATTAGCCAGAATTCTTCATCTTCAATCAAGATTTCCCAAAACCTAGAGAAATTACAAGTACTAATCATAACTCATAATTTTATGGGAAACAAGAGTCTCCTCTTTGGTTTTTTTTTATTGATTATAAAAACAAATGTAAAGAAAAAACAACTACACATTGCAGAAGGAATAAGCTTAAAGACTCCAACAAGGTTTGAAAATAGGATACTAGGAAGAAAAAGGAAAATACGTAAAAAAAACACAAAAGCCTTGAACACTCATATCTCAAATAGGAGCAACAATATTTTTATTTTTTTTTAAAGGAAGCAAACAGTTTGTATCGACAAGATGATTTGTGTGCAGTTTCTTCACTTCTCTGAGGAAGCAGATAAGGTAACAGTAGCATCACCTTCTGAGCTGGATTCACCTTTTTCGAAAGTGCTGAAAAAATTAGCAAGTTTCTGAGAAACGGTTTGTTGTGTCTCGCTTAAACTAGTTTCTTTGCCTCTTAAATCATCATCCCCCTCGTAAACAAGATGGATTCCATGCATCTTTAGCTCAACGCCTTGTTTGCATGGTGGTACTCGTTTGATCACCTGTATGGTGTACCCGTCTTTCAACATCGTAACCATTGGGTGGAAAGCTGAGTATCGGCAGATGTGGAGTTGGTCATCACTTGTTCTAGGCACTCCAGAGAGGTGCAATGTGTGGGTGTATACGGCAAAATCAAGTTTGAGAATTTGGGCTTGAACCTCCACCACATCAGGCAGCTGGTAGTCATCTTTGATTTCATGGTCAAGAGTCACAACGACGGCAAGGATTACGCCTCTGAGCTCTCTGTTTGGTTGAGCTGAGAATGAGACAGGGCCTTGAGAGAACCAGCCCGGTACTCTGTTTCCAGGCAAGCTCAGATTCCGCAGCATTTTCAAAGAAGCCTACAGTAAGAATTTAAAAGAGTGTGTGTAAGCAAGTTTGTAACAAACACTAAGATTCAACTAATTGAGATTCTGTAGAGTTCTTCGGAATTACCTTGGAAAGACTTTTCTTTACTTCACGGGAGCAGCTGGAGTTACAGCCGCTCATGTATAATCGCTCCAGTGCCGTCAATTTCTCTAGGCCTGGAACATCATCCACTTTCTTACAGTTTGTGAGATTGACATCGCGCAAGATCTCCAAGTCGGAAAGGTCGGAAATACTCTCCAATGCAAAGCAGTTTGCCAGGTTTAACTGCTCCAGTTTCGATGGAAGAGGGGGAAGACACTTGAGCTCTCGGCAGTCATACAATAAAAGTTCTTTGAGACTTGATAAACCCTTGAGGCTAGCCGGAAGACTGTGAAAATAATTATTCCCTAGATTCAGTATCTTCATGGAAGACAGCTTCTCTAAATCATCTGGTATCTTACCCGATATTCCCCAACTGCGAGCATCCAGTTCTTCAAGCGACACGAGGTTTGAGAAAGAGTTTGGTATTTCGAAAAAACGAGGTTCTTTGCTTGTACCTGGAGCATCACTCTCAGAACTTCTAAAAAGAGGTTTCTTCAGCATTTCCAATACCATTAAATTTGAGAGGTTTCCGAAACTTTCTGGAAGCTCTACCACCGAAGTTTCCTTCATGTACAAATGGTGAAGAGATTTCAAGTCTCCAAATGATTCAGGAAGCCTCTTGAGCATTTTACAGTTGTTCATTCGGAGTGTGACTAGGTTTTCCAGCTTGCCAAAACCTTCTGGCAGTTCCTCAATGTTAGACCCTTCAAGGTATAAGCTATGGAGTGTGTCCATATCTCCGATTGACTTCGGCAACACTTTAAGAGATTTGCAGTTCTGCAACACAAGTTTGCGAATAAAATGCAAGTTGCCAATCTCTTCTGGTAGAGTTTCAATTGGAGTACTATCCAACTCAAGTTGGAGAAGAGAATTTAATCCACCAATTGAACTCGGAACCTGTTTCAGAAACTTGCAACCTCCTGCTGAGAAGTCTGTCAAACATGGCAGTGAGCCAGGGCTTAGCGGTAGCTCCTCCACCGCGCTTCCATTGATGAATAAATTCTTCAATGATACGAGCTTATTGATACTGTCAGGTATCTTAGAAAGGGATGTGCAGCGCACCAAATGCAGCTTCTGGAGATTTTTAAGATCTCCAATAGAACTCGGAAGAATTTTCAATGGAGTATCATCAAGATAGAGCTTCTCCAGTGATGTCAATGTTTCTATGCACGAAGGTAGCTCTTGAATAAACCTGCAACCTCTTAGACTAAGCTTTTCAAGATTTTGGAGGCGATAAATAGACTCTGGTACGTTCTTTATCGCAGTTCCATCGAGAAGAAGCTCTTTCAAACATGGCATGGCACCAATGTTTTCTGGTAACACACTCAGATTCGAACAGCCAGAGAGGATAAGTTTTTCAAGACTCTTCAGTCCAGAAACATCCACAAGAAATTCAGCAAGCTTTGAACAGTTTCTGAAGTCCAGGTGAAGCAATGTTCTCAGATTACCAACTGATACAGGAACCTTCACCAGAAGCTTGCATCGGTCGAGAACAATCTTCTCAAGGGCTTTATGGTTTGATAAATCAGGAATGGCTTCTAAGCTGTGGCAACCACGCAAATTTACAACCTTCAAATTCTCATCCACCTGAAAGACATAAAGAATTTTTTTACGAGTGAGACTTTAACTCAGAACTATATACTTGTCCTGCTAGAGGATATAAGAAAGCTTACCCTTTTGCTTGGTAAACTGTGGATTCGTCTTATTCCACTTTCTGAAAGATCAAGAACAGCAAGTTGACGAGCAAGAATATCCGGTGGAAGATTTTCTAAAGGGCAACCTCTCCATTGTATCCACTTGAGTTCAGGTGGGAGGAGTTTAAGATTTCCCTCCAATTCCACGTTATTAATCTGAAGAAGCCTTAACTTCTTCATTTGTACAAAAGGCTCTATGGGAATGGTGACTTCAGAACTTTTCGGCTTTTCCTCTGCTGGAAATCTTAGAATTTTATACTTCAGGTAACTACACAGAGAGTTGATGCCTGGATTGTTCTGTAGATTCCTCGTTGCAATTTCATCTGCAGTCAGGTCCCTCCCAAATTTCTTTTTGAAGTCAAGTACGATTCCTTGGATGGATGTCGTTCCCTATTATTCCATTACAGAAAAGATCATGAGAATGTAAGTCATATACAAATGATATATATAACTGTAGATATAAATACCTTCATACGGTTAAATACGGTCATAATTTCACCACGATCCCAGAGTCTACTTCGCATTCTTGGTTCCCCCGGGGTTTCTATTAGGTCCTTCTGAATACCCATGTCTCTAATCTGATCATGCATCCAAAGAGTACCGTTTGCAAAAATCTTAACGAGAGATTTCTGCCTGAGGACACAGAGAGCAGCCTCAGCGTTAAACCCACATCCTTTCAGTATGTCGACAACTTCTTCTTTTGTTATGTCCATTCTTAGAAAGAGACATGCAATGTCGAGGAATACTTGTTTTTCTTCATTGTCTAGGGAATCAAAACTTAGTGCCAAAACACACTGAAGATCGTTTGGTTGGGTATGTTTCAGCTTTTCCAGTTGAGTTTCCCATTGCTTTTTCTCCTTCTTGTCATACAAAAGAGAACCAAACACTTCAAGAGCTAGTGGCAACCGTCCCGTTTTCTCGACGATCTTCTTGGACAACTCCAATAGATTCTCTGTTGGTTTTTCTTTCCCTAGTGAATGATAACTAAACAGCTTCAATGCCTGCATGTCAGTCAAGCAGTTGACCTCATACCGTTGGTTCACTGAGAGACTACTCAAGATCTCTTCATCTCTGGTAGTGATAACTATAATACTTCCCTGACCAAACCAACTTCTTTCACCAACCAGTGCATGAATCTGGTCTATGGTATTAACATCATCTAAAACCGCAAGAATCTTCTTCTCATGAACCTGTTGTCTTATCTTGTCCCGGCCATTGTTAACATCTTCTATTTCAGATGGCAAACGGAAAAGTTTACTGATGAAAGTGTTTTGTAGTTTGACTAAGCCATCTTGGTCGGATGATGTTTCTCTAACGTTTGAGATGAAAACTCGGTGCTTCTCGAAGTTTCTGACGATCTTGTTATACAAGGCTTTTGCAAGGGTCGTCTTCCCAATACCACCCATACCGTAAAGCCCCAGGATTTGAAGGTCAGAAGTGGAATTAAAGTCTATCAGATTCATCAGATCCTCGACACGTGATTCGAGCCCAACAGTGTATTCTCCAACTTTCTCTGGTGTATTGCGCACCTCAGTTAAAACCCTTTTCACCACAAGCTCTATCATGTCATCCTCCGAGTTATCTCTGCCAAATTCCAAAAAAGATGCACAGAATATCAAAAGTAGAAGAAAGAAAAACACAAATTCAATCCATCCTCTATGTCTACATGGTTATAAATGCAGAGGTTGCACAACGAAGACAATTGGAGATGAGATATGGAGTCCTACTCGTAAACAAAGCCAGAGAGATTCCCGACTAATTCCATAGCTCGTTTCCATTGCTGTATCTTCTCCTCGCTGAATCTTTCCGCGTGTTTTTCAAAATCCTTAGCGAAATGATCGTTCTGTTTGCGGACATGAGAGGGATCGACCTTATAAAAGATCGGTATCATCGGACGTGTCAGAGGTGCTCTCAGCTCGCAGAGCATAGCTAACTCATCTAGGCACCAGTGAGAGTCGGCGTACCTAGGGGATAAGACGACAACGGAGGCCGCCGAGTCCTCCATGGCGGTTTTGAGACTTGGACCGACCTCATCGCCTCGATCCATACCATCGTTGTCGAGGAAGACCCGGACCTCCTTTCTAAGCGCGTCATAGAGATTCCCTGCGAAGTTGTGGCGCGTGTCTTCGCCTCGGAAGCTGAGGAACACGTCGAATTTGAGCCTATGCGGCTTGGAAATGACGTCACTCTCCATCTTCTCCGATCTTTCCTCTTCCAAGTCAACAACTATCAAAGACGAGAAAATCTTCGTGAAGACGAAGACGAAGACGAAGACGAAGACGAAGAGCTACTTTCGAATTTGGGAATCCCTTACCACTTTCAGTTACGGGAACGACCATAAAAAAATGCCTTTCTTGTCTTTTTAACTCTTAAACGTCACACAGTTCCATGCCCACTGTCAAGCAGAACGACACGCATTGTACAAATCCATTGACTCCTCTGTTTTTTTTTACTCCTCTGTTTACTACTATGAGCTTGATTAATTACTAGTCCACTAGTAGAAGTAGTATTAATTTAGTAGTGTAGTAGTAGTACTAGTATCCGGAGAATTGTGAGTGTCTGAAAGTCACCGGAGAAGAAGCCAAGAAAATTATTTGTTCATAGGTTGAGAAACAATTTTTTAGTGTGGTTATTCCAATTTCGTTAACTATTTGTGTCATATTTACATTTTAAGCTCTATATTATGTTTTATGGTTTTCCAACTCAAACTAATTTAATGGATCGGTTCATGTCACTTAATTATATTACTACTCAAGATGTCATCAAACTAATGATGTGGGATTCCTTACCTCGTGAGAGGTCTAAGTTTTTTTATATGATAAGCTTGAATAAGAAAATCGATGTCTTCTACACGAGTAAATGCAAAGACTTTTGATAGCAAAGGCTACTATAAATTCTCGGGTTTAATGGAAGCAGTCAAGGATGATGACGAGTCAAAGGAAATAAAGGAAGATATGATTCTCAAGAAACATAAAAGATCCGAATAACAGAAAGATCCACTCTTGGAAGAAAAGAAGAGAAAAACTAATCTTAGTCTAAGTGTTGGAGAACAAACAACAACATGAATGCTTAAAAGTTTTAGAAGAGATGAATATGTCAAAGTCTCTACCAAACATATGAATATCCACAAGTTAGAGATGAAAATGTTGGAGCCATACTTGTAAACAAATCCGGAGATATCTCCCACTAAATTCATAGCTCCTCTCCATCTCTCTTCTCCTCGCTAAATATTTTCGAATGCTCTTCAAAATCTATTTCGAAACGTCATGGATCAACCTCATAAAAGACGGGTAAAATCGGACGACTCAGTGATGATCTCACATATCACAGAGCATAGCTAATTCTTCGAGGCACCAATGAGATTTACAGTAGTCAGGGGATAAGACGACGACGAAAGCCACGAAATCCTCCATAGCCTCCACGAGGCTTGGACCGAGCTCATGATTCTCACTTTTGAATTTGGGAATCCCTAATTAATTTGAGTGTAATTTCTACTATATTGGATTTGGATATTTTAGTTAATTGCCACTTTCTATTTTCTGCTCATGTAAAACAAAATCCTTCCATTGACTTTCAGTGGGGGTGACCAACAACGTACATAAAAATGCCTTTTTCTCAACTCTTAAACGTCACACAGTCCCATGTCCATTGTCAATCAGAACGACACGCATTGTGAAATTCCTTGATTCTCTTTTTGCTATGAGCTTAATTAATTTACTACTACTACTTTAGTACCCAGAGAATCTATGAGTTTTGAAGACATAGAACAGGTGTGTGAAAGTCACAGAGGAGAAGGTTTCAGACTTTCGAAAACGCTCCAACGGGTAAAAATAGTTAACCAATCTACAAACGTGACAAATGCGTTGGAACCTATTGCTCGAATTAAGAAGGATAAGCAAAGACGACAATGCAGGAAATGGGCAAAGGATGAGAGGCTATGTGGACTAGCGTTATTGTTCTTTTCAGTTCCTACTATGTTTTTAGTTACTTCAAAGAAAAGAAACAGAGCATGTTGAGAATTGACTACTTGACAGACAAAAGAGAGAGAAGAATCCAAGAGAGCTATTGTTCTTGAAGGTCGAGAAACAATTTTTTAGTGGCTTTCTTGAATGTATCTCGGAGATATGTTGATATCGTATAACTATCTGTCTCCTATTTACATTTTAAGTTCTATTACGTTTTATTGGTTTTCAATTCTAAATCAATTGAGTGGATTGATTCATGTCTCTTATATATTACGCAAGGTCCCATCACACTTCCCGTGTGAAAAAATCGATGTTTTCTACGCTAGTAGATGCAAAGAATTTTGATAGCAAATGCTACTATAAATATACGGGTTTTAAATACTGGGTTTTGTTGGAAGGAGTCAAAGATGTTAACCATTCAAAGGAAGATGTGATTCTCAAGAAACATAAAGATCCAATCTTGGAAGAAAACAAGTGTTGGAGAACTAAAAACAACGTGGATGCTTTAAAGTTTTAGATGAGATGAATATGTCAAAGTCTCTACCAAACATATGAAAATGCACAAATTAGAGATGAAAATGTTGGAGCCACACCTGTAAACAAATCCGGATATATCTCCCACTAAATTCATAGCTCCTCTCCATCTCTGTATCTTCACCTCGCTAAATATTTTTGAATGCTCTGCAAAATCTATTTCGAAAGGACCCTTCTGTGTCCTAACATGCCATGCATCAACCTCATAAAAGACCGGTAAAATCGGACGACTCAGCGATGATCTCATATCACAGAGCATAGCTAATTCTTCGAGGCACCAATGAGATTTAGCGTAGTCAGGAGATAAGACTATGACGAATGCCACCGAATCCTCCATAGCCTCCACGAGGTTTGAACCGAGCTCATGTTCCACATGATCATTCCATACCCGGACTTGTTCCTTGATGAACGCGGCATACAAATGCTCTGTGAAATTGTGGCGTGTGTCTCTTTGGAAACTGAGGAATATGTCCCACTTGAGCCTCGAACGCGGATCGGAAACAGCGCCAGTTTTCATTATCTCCGATCTTTTCTCTTTGAAGTCAAGTTTGAAAGATGGAAATGGTGCACAAAATTCTTTACGTGAAGCCGAAGAAACAGCTTATTTCTTTCTTAGGTTTATTGTTGGTGCTAAAGCGCACACGCAAACGTTTATATTTTGTTTACAGAACATGGAAGCCGTATATGTAACCAACGCACATGGCTTTTCTCCAAATCGTAAACGTCATGCAGTTCAACTGCCGACATAAATCAGAACGGCACTCAGTGTTAATGTAAGTTTGAAAGACAGATTCTTTTCGTGACGCTGGAGTGAAAGCTTCTTAATTAGCTTAATAGTTTACTTAGTGCACGCAACTGTTTTTATTTGATTCTAGTACGCATTGACTTTTAAAGATCTAATATGTCATATCATAATTGTTACAAAGACGATTTTATCACAGATAATTCACTCCGATCTTATTAATATTTGCGATAAAAAACAATAAATCCAAACATAAAAAAAAAAAAATCTGTCATATCATAAAAAAAAATCTGATGTATAACATCATAAATTAAATTTTGGATAATTTATGTTTTGTATGAAAAAACTGGAATTTTGGAACAATTTCTTGGTGTCTTTGTCACAATCTTTATTTTTGTATCGAGTAATTTTATCTGTCAGATCAAATGATCATCACTTTATCCGATTGATTTCGCTACCTGATTGAAACTGTTCCTTCATACAAATAAAGTAGGGGTCAATGTTGAACCGATCCAAACTATAAAGGTCTATTTAGTATATAAATATTTGCTTTCCAATTAATCTTCTTTCTCTGCCTTACATAAACTGATAAATGAGAAGTAATCTGTTATCAATAATACATTTTCCATACGCTCCTGAATACATGACACTGATTTGGATCACAAACGACCCACCCAACATTATTTTGTATCGTAGACAAACGCTTGTGAACACTTGGGAGCTAACTTAGATCATCCGAACGCTCGTGGGACATTACTATTTGTTGGACTCTCGGTAGAAAAGTTCCATATATAACAGAAATAGAGGGACATTACTATTTGTTGGACTCTCGGTAGAAGAACACATGCACCAGTCCAATCTAAGGCGACCACGAGTTCGAGAACTGGTGGATTTGATCCACGACCCAAATACGGATTACAAACAATAAACCTCTTAAAGTCTTTGGTGATGCATAGCAATAAACAATTGCAGTGATAGATTAGAGAGTCTAAAACGTATTCAACTATTATCAAAACAAATATGAAACTAATGTCACGAATATCGCTAAACCACAATATATCCTGTGCTCTTTTTCACAATGCATCCTTTCTCGGCTTATCATCATTGATAATGACTATAGTAAAATATTATGCAGCATTACCCCTTTCAATGTGTCTGTTTGGAAGAGTATTGTCAGGTATTATTATTTCATTGAGCAATGTGACCGATTGTTGCTTATTTTGGTAGCCTTGATTTTTCTGACCACGCTTCTTTATCCTAGTGCTCAAGCCTTAGATTACAACGTTGGGTAAGCCTTTCCGGTTCTACAACTTCCTCCTACAAAATGACAAATTTCTGCCTCTGGTAAAGCATCTTTGGTACTCTGAGAATGTGGTCGGGTCTGCGATGCTTAGAATATCCAGAAAGCTGAGAAATATGAAGAATGCAATTCGTAAGTTCAGTAGGGATAATTACTCTAATTTGGAGAAACGAGTCGCTGAAGCCCATGCTCACCTTTTGATCCAGCACGGGCAGATGCTATCGGATCCAAACCAGGCAAATGCAGTTGAGGAGGCAAAGGCGACTAAAAATTGGCAGGAACTCGCAGTGGCAGAGGAAGCATTTTTTCACCAGAGAACAAGCATCAGCTGGCTTAAACTGGGGGATAGTAATACAACGTTTTTTCACCGTAGAGTAAACACAAGGAATTCATTCAACCTTATTCATTTCCTGATCGATGCTGAAGGCATAAGGTTAGAATCTCAAAAAGACATCCTTGAACATTGTGTGAATTACTTTACCAAGCTTCTTGGAGATGGTATTGCACCCGCCACTTTCGTTCAGAGTGATCTAGAGTTGCTGCTCCCACTTAAGTGCTCTTCGGACCAACATACCAGCTTTGTTAAAGGATTCACAAGTGAAGAGATCAAGACTGCTTTCTTCTCATTGCCCAAAAACAAAACAAGCGGACCAGATGGGTACTCATCTGAGTTTTTCATCACCTGTTGGAAAGTTGTTGGTACTGAGGTTACTGAGGCCATTAAGGAATTTTTCATCTCTGGTAAATTGTTAAAGCAATGGAACACTACAAGCCTGGTGCTCATTCCAAAGATGGTAAACGCTGCAACAACAGCGGACTTCCGGCCAATCTCGTGTCTAAACACGGTTTATAAAGTAATCTCCAAACTTCTAGCCTCCAGGTTAAAGGAGTTTCTCTCAGAAGTAATATCAGCAAACCAGACAGCTTTTTAACCCGGTAGAATGCTGGCTGAGAACGTCCTCCTGGTAACAGATTTGGTAAAGGGTTATAGCAGCCAACAGCAAGTTCCTAAAGCAATGCTTAAGGTGGATTTGAGGAAGGCGTTTGACTCAGTTCGTTGGGATTTTATTTTGGGTGCCTTAAAGGCAATGCACATACCACTGCAGTCTATGAACTGGAAATCTGAATGCATCACTTCGGCTACTTTTACTATATCGATAAATGGAACCAGTGATGGTTTTTTCAAGAACACTAAGGGCATTAGACAAGGGGACCCGCTAACCCCTTATTTGTTTATCCTTGCAATGGAAGTCTTCTCACAGCTCCTGTTAACGAGATATGCATCTGGTTACATCAGGTATCACCCCAAAACTTCTGCTCTAAATATTTCTCATCTCATATTTGCCGATGATGTGATGATATTCTTTGACGGATCAAGCTCATCATTACATGGCATTGCTGAGTGCCTTGATGACTTTGGGTCATGGTCGGGTTTGAGGATGAACATGACCAAGACAGAGCTGTTTACAACCGGTTTAAGCCTTGCTGAATCCACATACATCTCTCAATACAGTTTTACAATGGAATCATTACCTATCCATTACCTTGGGGTTCCTTTAATGTCAAGAAGGCTCAAAATTTCAGAGTATACTCCTCTCTTGGGAAATTTGACATCAAAATTCCAAACATGGGCTAGTAAGAATCTATCCTTCCCTGGTAGATTGCAACTACTCATTAGCGTCATTGCTGGTATTATCAATTTCTGGTGCTCTGTTTTTCTTTTACCCAAGGGTTGCATCTCTAGGATCAAATCAATATGTTCTCGGTTCTTATGGTCTGGACAAATTGTTGATTATAAAGGAGCCAAGGTTAGCTGGTCTTCAGTATGCCTCCCTAAGGCTGAGGGCGGGTTAGGTCTCAGGCGTGTAGTGGACTGGAACAGAGCTTTGTGTCTCCGTTTCATATGGCGTTTGTTCTAGGGTGCAGTCTCTTTATGGGTGGCTTGGCAGAAGCTTTACCGCATTAGGAGTAAAAACTTTTGGTCACTAAAGACGACTTCTAAGGATTCATGGACTTGGAGTGCAATCATGACTTTAAGGCCGCTAGCTTTGAGTTTCCTACAAGCAAAAATTGGAAATGGAAGAACAGTAAGTTTCTGGTATGATGTTTGGAGCCCTTTTGGTCAACTAAACTTGAGGAGTTACTGGCCCACGAAACTTGAGGCTGCCATTGGATGCAACCGTCTCACAAGCTCCGAATGGTGGGCGCTGGATTCTGCACCCCAAGATCAGACGAGATAGTGAACCTCCACGGCTTTCTAACAACCTTAAGGCCTCCATGCGCTGATTTGGAGGACGATCAATACCTTTGGAGATCCTCCGCAGGAGATCCAGGGACCAATTACACAGCTAAGAAAACATGGGAGTGTTTGAGGCAAAGGGCAGGGAAGAAAGATTGGGCTGAGTTGATTTGGTTCAAAGGGAACGTGCCAAAGCACGCATTCAACATGTGGGTGGCGCACTATAACAGGTTACCTACAAGGATGAGATTGGTTTCTTGGGGAATGAATGTTCAAAGGGTGTGTTGCTTATTTCTAATGCAAACGAAACCAGGGACCATTTATTCCTAACTTGCGACTTTAGTCGGGAGGTGTGGAGACATGCGCTGGAAGTTATGAGACCTAGGTGTCAGGGATTCACTCAATGGACAGAACTTTTGTCCTGGCTCCGATGCAGCAATCCAAAGGCCCCATCAAAACTGCGAAAGTTGGTGGTTCAGGCTACGGTTTTTCACATATGGAAACAGCGTAACAATGTACTTCACAACGCCATTCATTTTTTCCCGATCACGATCTTCACCGGAGTTGAGCGCGAGGTGCGAAATCCTGTTTTAGGGAGAAGACACAGGAGAGGGTTTTCAAGGCTAATGCTATGTTGGTTGAGATAGATCTGTACTCCAATGGTATCTAATTGCCCAAACTTGTGGTTCCTTTGAATCCACCTTTTGTACTATCTTGTTTTTAATTTTTTTGCCAAGGTAGTATAGATTTTAGAACTTACTTTTGTAATTCTTATGTTCATTTCTAATGATATTTAACCTTTAGCAAAAAAAAAAATATGTGACCGATTGATATATATATATATATTCTACTAAAAAGAAGAGAATTTATTTGAAACATATTTAGACTTTTTAATTGTAAACTTAAATTTGACCTGGATCCAACCATGTTTCCTTCTAAGATTCAAGAAATTGTCACACACTAAAAAATAGAGGGAGAGTAAACATAACTTTAAGAGAAAAAAGAAGGATTAATTACTAAAACAATCTTGATAAATGGCCTAATTATTAAAATGACCTTCACAAAATCTCAAACTTGTAAGAAAGGTTTATAAGACATAAAAACCAGGATTATGTTTTGTTATTACGAAAATATCATTGCCATTTTTTACTTAAAAAAATTCAAAAACTCAAAAACACAAACGCGACCTCGGAGGCTGTGGAAGCACTGGAGATGTGCACGACAGAGGTGTGCCGACGGATTTAGATAAAATTGGATTAAAAATCCGATTTTTGATTTTTGGTTAGAAAAAAAAACTTGAAATCTTTTGATTTTTGGTTAGATAAGGGATATATGATGTTAGATATACTAGTTTTAGGTTAAATCCAGTTGAAAACAAATTAAAATACAGTAAGAACGAGCTAAATACAGGTTGGCCGCCATTGTTAGGGTTTGAGAGCTTTTGGATTGGTGAAAAAGATGAAGGGTAAATTACAATTTTACCCTTTTTGAATAAGTCTACCACTAGCACAACAGTAAATTAAGTATACCATCATAGATAATTAATTCTACCACCACTACAGATTGTAAGCCTACCACCACTACAGATTATAAGTCTACCACAACAGATCAATAAGTCTACCATTACGAATTATTAAGTCTACCACCACAGATCAATAAGTCTACCACCACTACAGACTTAAGTCTACCACCACAGATTAATAAGTCTACCACCACTACAAATTATAAGTCTACCATCACAAAAAATTAAGTCTACCACCACAGATTAATAAGTCTACTACAACAAATAATTAAATCTACCACAACAGTAAATTAAGTCTACCACCACAGATAATTAAGTCTACCACCACAACAAATTATTAAGTCTACCACCACAAATAATTAAGTCTATACCTACCACAAACAAATCTACCATGCCGAATCTAAACTAGTCTACCACCACTGATTAATAAGTTTACCACAACAGATAAATAAATCTACCAAAACAGATAATTAAGTCTACCACCACTGATAATTAAGTCTATCATAACAGATAATTAAGTCTACCACCACGTATTATTAAGTATACCACCACGTATTATTAAGTATACCACCACGTATTATTAAGTCTACCACCACAGATTAATAACTCTACCACAGCAGATCAATAAGTCTACCACCACAGATTATTAAGCCTACCACCACTACTACATATTAGTAAGTCTACCACCACTACAGATTATTAAGTCTACCATTGCAGATCAATAAATCTACTACTGCATATCTGCAGGAAATAAGTCTGCTACCACCACAGATTATAAGTCTACCACCACAGATTAATAAGTCTACCACAACAAATAATTAAGTCTACCACCACTGATTAATTAAGTCTACCACAACAGATAATTAAGTCTACCACAACAGTAAATTAAGTCTACCAACTAGGGCTGGGCATAAGACGGATACCCTGAAAAATTTGACTACCCGTTACCCGACCCGACCCTACCGGGTATTTGACAAACAATACCCTTACCCGACCCGCAAAAAATGAGTACCCTATATAACAGGTACTCGGCAAAAATTCGTTGACCCGCCGGGTACCCGACCCTTTACCCTTACCCGTCCAATTGTAATAGAGTTTATGTATAATTAAAGTTAAGCAATTTTTATAACAAAAAAATGAAAAAGTTATTAGGAAAAGGAAAAAAATCTCTTAATTGACAACATAATCATTAAATATAATATTACAAACTTCAAAACTTAAAACTTGTAATCTATCGTCTTCAAAATTATCGATGACAATTAAAAACACAAAAGATTAACGTTGTGAGTATTTATACTATACTATATATTATACAATTTATTTTATAACTAAGTTTATCAAAATTAGTGATATAAAATGCGAGTTTTTACGGGTCGGGTAGCAAATCGAGTACGAAGACGAGTAACGAGACGGGTAGTGAAGAAAAAAATGATACCCTTTACCCGACCCTTACCCGCGGGTATTAAAATTATAGTACCCTTTACCCGACTCGAACGTTACGGGTACCCGTGCCCAGCCCTAACCACAATATATAATTAAGTCTACCATCACAGATTAGTAAGTCTACCACAAGAGATAATTAAGTCTACCACCACAGATTAATAAGTCTACCACAACATATAATTAAGGCTACCACCACTACATATTATTAAGTCTACTACAGCAGATGAATAAGTCTACCATGACGAATTATTAATTCTACCACAACAGATTATTAAGCCTGCCACCACAACAGATAATTAAATCTACCACAACAGATAATTAAGTCTACCATGACGGATTATTAAGTCTAGCACAACAAATAATTAAGTCTACCACAACAGTAAATTAAGTCTACCACCACAAGTTAATAAGTCTACCACAACAGATAATTAAGTCTACCACCACAACAAATAATTAAGTCTACCACCACAGATTAGTAAGTCTACCACAGCAGATCAACAAGTTTACCACCACAGATTAGTAAGTCTACCAAAACAGATAATTAAGTCTATCACCACTAAAGATTATTAAGTCTACCACAGCAGATCAATAAATCTACCATGAGGAATTATTAAGTCTATGACTACAGATTATTAAGTCTACCACCACGACAGATAATTAAGTCTACCACAACAGATAATTAAGTCTACCACCACATATTAATAAGTCTACCACAACAGATAATTAAGTCTACCACTAAAGTAAATTAAGTCTACCACATGAACGGTAGACTTATTCGCTTTTGGCGGGAAGCTCATTAATGGCAGTTTCGTAAATACGTATTTTGTTTTTAAAGAAAATATGGGCAAATCGGGTTTTAAAAAAATTACAAAGTCATTCTAGTAATTATGAAATTTTATGACTAAAATTGTCAAAATACCATTTATTAAGGTCAGTTTAGTAAATCTGCCAAAATGATCTACTTTATGGTACTTATTATGACTTAATGGGTCTATTTGCATATTCATGTGGATAAGTGCTTGATGATTCATATGGTAAAAAGGACACTTGAGTGATGACTGCCACTTGTTTGTATTTGTGTGGTGGGATACAGGTGATCGTGGAGAAGGCTGAGAAGAGTGATATACCAACCATCGACAAAAAGAAGTAAGCAGATTGTCATCAGTATCCTCTCATTCGGACCTTGGCTTGTGATTGATGACTAAGCTGTTTTTTTTTTCTTGTGGATTTTGAATTGGCAGATACCTAGTACCGGCTGATCTGACGGTGGGGCAATTCGTGTATGTCATTCGCAAAAGAATCAAACTGAGTGCAGAAAAGGCTATCTTTATATTTGTGGACAATGTTCTTCCTCCAACAGGTAAACGAACTTGATCTCCTGTATATTCAAGGGTTCCATCTTTAAGCACAAGTAAACCGTGATCATCAAAGACTTGTTCGGGTTTTGAACGACAAGAAAGATGACAATATTCAAATGACTGATGTGATGGTAACTTTGCAGGTGCGCTAATGTCTGCGGTGTATGAAGAGAAAAAGGATGATGATGGGTTCCTCTATGTCACTTACAGCGGAGAAAACACATTTGGATTTGGATCTTCATAGATCTCTTTGCTTGATATTTTATTTCTCTACCCATCTCCTTCTCTATTTAACTCGTACCTATTTCACCCTCTTTATAACTACTATTAAGCAAAAGCAACCTATGCATTTCTTCTTTGGTTGGACCTTTATGTGTACAGAGAAGATAAACAAATAATGTATATAAAATGCGCTGGTAGTAAAATATCTCTTGCTCTTTTTCTCTCTACTGAATCACATCATTCATCGCATCATTCATCTCATCTCATCTGCCACTCGACTTGATAGTGTTCATTTCATGTCTTTGCTCTATAAACAAATGTCACATGTCGTGTCGTGTTGACAATGATAGTTAGAAAGAAAAAGCAAATAGCCCAATGTGTATGGAAACTGCGGAGAAGTTAAATGGTCCAACCAAAAAGGAAGGCGAAGCCACAAGAGGGCTGTGCCACGTGGCGAACAAAGGTCGGCACCGGTGATGTGACAAGGGTCCCACTGTGTCTTTGACGGAGTGAGGAGGAGGAGGGACGGTCGGGCCATGCTGTGTTTCTTCTTCTTTTTTTCAATATCGATCGGTTTTGTTCCATCATTTATGTATTTGTGATCCTCAAAGATTCTCATTCAAGGCTCAAACCGGGCACGTGGAACATGAGAGACGCGGTTGTTATGTTTTCATTAAGTTGTTCAAGTGAAATTCATATACGTAAAGAGAGTGTTTTGTCCCAATTGAGACATCATCCCTAGTCAGGATTTGTTAACACAACAGATGTGGTCCTCTGGAGACTGGAGCTATTGTGACATTGTGTAATGGTCTCATGATAAGAAGGTGATCGATCATCGTTGATTAAGACTTAGGACTTAGAAGACTCTCAATAATGGCGGGTTAAAAGGTTAGCAGCAAATCAGAGAAAGAAGAAAAATGAGAATGCATGGGAAGACCCCACCAAGACTCTCGAGGAGACAAAAGGTTTGGCCGATCAAGACACCCGAATACATACCGTTGATCTATCTATATATATGCATATAAATGCAGAGATGAATGAAAAAACAAGTATATATTTGAAAAAAAAACGAGAGAGAGAGAGAGAGAGAGAAGAGGAGAGGAACAAGAGCATGTTGTGATAATGAAGGACCCCCCTCCCCACCTGCATTCAATGCTTGTCTTATCTCTTTACTACTCCAGCTCCCTTCTTTTCTATCTTCCTTCTCCCTACAAATACTCCTTTTCTCTTTCACATCACCAACACTTTTCAAACTCTATTCCTCTAAGTCTATAAACATAGCAGCAGCATATACATACAAGTATCTATCTCAAGAAGAAGAAGACGACAAGTCATGTCTTCTTGCTCTCTGAGGAGTGGACTCGTTATGGTCTTCTGTTTCATTCTTCTGCTTTTGTCTTCTAATGTTGGAACTGCCCATGCTCGCCGCCTAGGCTCTCAGAGGCATCACCACTCTCGGAAACACAAGGCTGCTTCTTTGCTAAAAGACAGGCGGGTGCTGGTTGGAGTCGAGACAGGGGAAGAAGTAGTGGTCATGGATTACCCTCAGCCTCATCGTAAGCCTCCCATCCACAACGAGAAGAACTAATTACCCGATTCCTACGTCTCTCTTTCTAATATATCATACTACTGTTATATGCATATGCATATGCATTCACCATGTTGGTGGTTGTAATGACTCTTTGCTATACATATATCTATCCATAACCAACTTTTTTTTGTGTGCTCTCTTTCTGCCTCTCTGGAACAAACAAACTGGATTCTCGTTGCCATTTTAGAAATCTTCATCGCCATTTAGCTCAAAATTCGCTTGACTAGCACGTAAGCAACAGCATCATCCCAAAAGAATACCAAAATGTGTGAGAGGCACAAGCCCTCATTGCAGCTAAAAACTTAAGCTAACCGTAACATATGATAAAGTACCAACGGTATACTTCTGGTTTCAATAGGATGAATGACGTAAAGAATATGGTTAAACAGAAATCCGAGATATCAGCTGCACGGAACGATGAATGGTTTCACAAAATCAAGGAATTCAGATGTTCTGACACCCAGCTTCAGATCTATCTCTCCACCGCCCAACCAGAAAAAGTCCGGTCTAAGCTTGGTTATGGCCTCATCCAGGATCACCTGACATTTCCAAGAAAAAAACCATCAATACTGCTCAATATCAATATATCGGAAAGCAAAATTAGTCTGATTACGTCTCTGGAAACTCTAAACATGAATAAATACCAAACAAGCATTTTTATCTATATCTCCATTAAAGCAAACTCAATGAATACTTTCAAATAACAAGCCACTCTGAACAAATCGTATTGAGAACCAAGACTTTATCATGAGAACACAAGCAACAGTACTAGTTACTCAAAAGGGAAAAACCGTTAATACTGAGGTCTAAAGATTATTTTGAAAGACTGATGTGTCACAGTAGCAGAAATCCAATAGTGTATTGTCTGAAGTGGGCCAATTCTGCATAAGGAAAGGAAGATAACAGGCTCTACACATCAATGCAGTAGGGTACGAGTCTAAAATTATTTATACACAGTTACCAAAAATAACACCATTCAAGTCTCTCTGCCTGAAACCCATTACTAACTCTGGTCCTGGTAGATCAAAGAAGGTATTGAGCTGTAAGAAACGAGGTTCTAATTTTTTTACTATCAATGGGGAAAGTACTAAAGCCAATGAGTAAGACAAACAGCAGCTGGCTCACAAGAAAACTCCCAACTTTAGGTACGTGTATCATATACAAATTGTGTAAAAATGTATCACACCTCCTGAACAGACTTAGCGAATCAGCAAGACAAAAACTAGCTGTGTAACCCATTGGGCATTGCAACCTTTCCGGGCCTTTGTGACAATTAGGACAGGGTAATAGTCTGTGATGTCTGGGAAACGCTTGGCAAACACATGTGTGTGAAAGGGAAAACTCTCTGTAAATATTTATGAACACAAAAAACAGCACAGAACTGTTTGTCTAGGAGAAGAAAACACAAGTGGGTAGAAGTTCTTCTCATACAAATCCCCATGTCTTAAACATGTCTGATATGCAATTAATAGTGTAGAGACTACTGTAGCAGCGATGAGAAAGCACAAAGAGGTGACTACCAGAACACAGACAAATAGCGTAGGCTGCGGAACTAGCCCGTCAGCTTTGACTGCGAAGGGTTATCTCAAGCAAAGATTTAATTAACGGTGTGGGGAAATAAAACTTACCGGTATGTCAGTCTTCATACCTATACAGGTAACCGCATTGTGCTCAAACCCAGTCAATTTGATTGAAGTCTCCTCAGGAGCAAGTCTCACTACACAGAGATTAGTGCAAGGCTCATCAGATAGAAGCAACACACAAACTTCAATATGTTAATAGACAGCTTGTGATCATGTAAAGAATCACCGACAATTAAATCTCTTTTTAGGGATCTTGCCCTCGTTTAGGGAATAAAGAAAGTTCTTCACTGCATCCGCGTTGAATCTGGCAGTATACTGTCATAGGACAATAGAGAGAGTATGTGATCAGATGTAAAAAAGGGTGAGAATGCTATTCTGCAGGAAGCATCATGAGCACCTGAACAACAACAACGTAGTATTTTGAGTTGTTGCGATCACTGCAATCCAAAATAGTTGATGAAGCTTGTGTGTTAACCTGTGCATAGTAAACAAATTCAATTGCTTAAGTGTAACATGAAACTCTATCCGAGGCAAGCGAATAGAAACCCATGCTACATTTTGTCTTCTGATCCTTGTTGAGTCAGTGTGTGTAGTTTCATATATCGACTACTATTCAAGTGATGCAGAGGATTTGCAATAATGTTCCATCACTACAAAATGCTACGAGAAAGGAGAGAAACGTTCAAGTACCAGAACAATGCTCTTGCAGAGATGGTCGACAGAGGCCGCGCCGAGAACGTCACGGCGGGATTCGAGAGGCCAGTCGTAGTAATCGGGAGCGACTCTACTGAAGCTGAAATCGTTAACGCCGCCGGAACGGAGGATGGCGGAGAGACAAGCCACCGTTTCGCTTTCATCAGCCGGTAGAGAAGGCGAATTCTGCGGGAGGATAGAGCTCTCGAGATGGGAGATTCGACGGAGGATTTCGATCTGGAGTCTCTCAAGCTCCGCCGTCGCAGCCTCCATGTCTCCCCCTCTCTCTCCGATTGTGTAGTCACCTGCGGTCGGTCGTGTCTACAAAAAAAAAAAAAAAAAAAAAAAAAAAAAAAGCAGAGTGATCTGAGCCGTTGATCTCTCCGTAGGAAAGCTGCCGACGCGAGTCCTAACCACGTCGGCCCAAAATAAACAAAACCTGGGCCCAATTGGTGCTCCACTCGGAGCCTTTTGACAGGACACGTGAGGGGGACAGTCACGTGCCAGTTGTCAAATCCGACGGTGCAGAAAAATACAATGGGCTCGTCACCGCGTGAGACGATTGGATCCTCCGTTAGTTTCTGCCCACATTCCTATAAGTCTCTCTCTCTCTCTCTCTCTCTCTGGGCTATAAAATAAACAAGAAACCGTAAGAAAAGGATAAGAAGAAAATGATGATAAAGTCGTTGATTTGTCTCTCTCTCGTTCTCTTACCTCTGATCTCCGTCGTGGAAGGAGGTCTTCTCGGAGGATGGAAACCGATCAAGGATGTGTCGGATCCGGACGTGGTTGAGATCGCCAAGTACGCGATCTCGGAGCATAACAAGGTGTCCAAGCCGAGTCTGGTTTACGAGAAGGTGGTCCAGGGAAAGCAGCAAGTGGTGGCCGGCACCAAGTACGATCTGGTCATTGCGGCCAAGAATGGAGGTGCTCGGAGCAAGAACTACCAGGCCGTCGTGTGGGACAAACCCTATGAAAAGTTCAGGAAGCTCGAGTCTTTCAAGGCCGTTTAGATCTGTTCAAACTACGGTCTAGCTCGGATTGGTTATATTGTCTAGTTTTCGATTTAACTTATGCATTTTGACACTATGGTGTTGTTCTTCTTGTTGTTGTCTTTTTGTTGCTAATAAAAACAAAATTAAAATCAGAGAATGTACTTTTTGAGATTCATTATTTAAGAGAGATCTGTTACTAATTTGGAGCTTTTGTTCTTATCGCTATATCAGAGATTGAGACAGTTGCATATTTTTATTGTACAATCGCATATTTATTGAACAATGGCTGGTAATCTAATGTTATTCTCGTGTTGCACTCTTCATTTTTTCTCTTGAACCAACAACAACAAAAAAATTACTACTAAAGACTTGAGAGTAATGTTTGTTTTGGATTTGGCTTATAACTACATGAGAATATGGTCCGATAGAATATGAGAGGAGTTCGAATGCGTAAATCATGTTTCACATTGGAATATGGTCCGATAGTTTTTTTTTTTTTGCTACTAAGTTTACTAGGTTCATTTCCTCATTTTGGTATTAGATATACAGTATATATGATTCCATGTTTCAATGATGTATCATGTATGTGAAGATTGTTTTGCTAAAGAGGCACAATCACGTGGGGCTGTTTTTTTTTTTTTTTATATCTTAAACATTTTGGTTATTTCAACCTGTTAATTAATCTATCACGGTTTTATGCATATTCTTTTGATGGTATATGTTCCAGGATTGTTGGTTGTGAAGAACTAGTGTCAAATCATCTCAAGTACCATTTTTGAATAGAAGACCAATGAAACAGTTAATCACTTTGTAATATCCTTGAAAAATTAGTTACATTCTTGATGATTAAACAGCTTATGTAAATCAATAAGCATGATTTGTGTATGGTCACCGCTTACGCTTTCAAGAGAAAATGGTCACACCATGTGAATCTGTCAGTATTGGTTTCAAATGCGCATCATGTTGAAGCAAGATCAACTAGTTCTGGAAGATCAAATACTCATAAAAGCATAAAATCAAATACGAGGGCCGTTCATGGAAGAGGTATTAATAGATAAAGCCCAATTGAAATACTATTATTTTCTGAAGCCCATTGAATAGCAAACTAAACGAAGTTTATTGGTTTTTGTATTTTAATGGATTTGAAAATCCACATAAAATTTAGTATTATTGGTTTTATGATTTTAAAATTTGTTCAAATTCAATATTATTGGTCTTATATACTAATTCAAATCATGTGTTATTTATAGATTTGATATGGATTTGATTTTAAAGTGGATTTGGAAGGATTTCCATATAAAAAATATAAAAAACAAAATCCTAAGTAAAACCTTTATATTTTTAAATATTTTCAAATCCTATAAGATTTTCAAATCCATTAAAATACAAGAACCAATAACCCATCATAAATACTTTGTATGAATTTTTCTAAGCCAAATGAATTTTTTTTAATGTAATTAGTAGTTTTAGATTTTCGTCTTAGAAAATAAAGAAAGACAAACTTAAAGCTTTTTAATTTGGATGGTTTTGTATTGAAGTAATAAATATAACTATATAAGTCTTTTTTGGGTCTAAATAACTATATAAGTCTAACTTTTCTTTTCTGCTCTTTGAAACCAAAATGTAAAAACTTGAATAGCTAATATAACTTGTAAACAAAAAAAAAACTGTATTAATGCTAAATTTATGGATTAAAAAAACAGGTGAATTATTAAAAGACATCTAAGGTTTGCTTGCTTTGTCCTTTTCCTAAAGAAGAAGACGTTTTTGGAAAAAAATGGATGGAATTTATTTGAAGTGAAAAGGTGATGAATATGTGGAAAAAGAATAGTAGTTGGTGGATCTTTCATTGCCCTTTCTCATCTCCACTTCCTTTTGTCTTTTAAGTTCTCTTTTTATTTTTCTAAATCCATTTGCAAATTTTTTTTTTTCCCAGTGATTGATCAAAAATTCAAACCCAAAAAAATACGGTTTATTATCATTTATACAAATTAATGGAGACTAACTTATAAAAAAATTTTTAATATAAGATAAAATATAATTTTTTGACATGGATTAAAATGAAAGACTTGTCTATTTTAGATTTATCGATGTAACATTTTTCATAATTTATAATAAAATAATAATATTAAAAAAAAATTTCACTTACTTAGTTTTATGTTGGACACACGTGCGAATTTCAACTTCAATCCCACATAGTAAAAAAAGTAAAAATCATATAGCTTTTGAAATGCAAAACACTTGTGAACACACACAAAAAAAGATGGAAGACACTTTTTCTATACGATATGCATCTTTTCTCACATAAAAAGTAACATTAATCTTCCTTAATCCTTACATCCGCACATTCTTTTTTAGGCTGTCCGAAACGAAGACACGCATGTAGTTTTTAATCAGAGTTTGTAATTATTACTGTTATGTATTCAATTTGAGATTGAATTCACTTTACACTCGTTCCATTTCTATTTGTTTTCTTTGGCGGCATGTTTACCCTTTATAATGTGTCAAAAAAAAAAAAAAATGTTTACCCTCCATTTGCTTCCTTTTGATTAGTGGTAATGATGACCTTTGTATGGTGCCATATTGGTTGGATTAATGTTGAATTTTGATTTTTCCGGTAGTGGGATTAGTAATAAAACTAATTAGCACAATGAGTAATTTATAGGATGGAAATCGAATGCAAGGGAAAAAAAACATTATTTACACGTGTGGGTGATAAGGAGATGAACACAAAAGAGTTGACTAACTAATAATTAAACTTTTCTTAAACCAAAAAACTTTCATGTCAAAGCACATGACATCATATGAATGTACTCTCCCATTCTTTCTTTTCTTTCTAATAAGTTGAGATGTCCTTTCTATTTCTTATTGGACACAATTACGTACAAACATAAACATTTATCCAAAACATACTTCTTCTAATATAATTAAACGATAAGACATTTTAGGATATCTTCTTATCGTAAGCAATATTGCGAATGTTGATGGCCCGCTTAATTTTCCTCATTGACCACCTTAAATTCCATTTCTATTTTTGTTTTATTAACCATTAAGAGCATCCGCATTGGTCATATTTTATTGTGTCTTTAAATATAAAATTATTAAAATTTGAATAAAGTTAAGAAAGAGAGTGTGTTTGGTTGAAATAATAGAGTGTATTGAAATATAAAATTAATAAAATTTGAGTAAAAAAAGAAGATAGTGAGTGTTTTTGGAGAGATTGTGTCTCTTGGAAGATACAAATAGTGAGAGAATTGATGAAAGTTGGGGTGTGTTTAAATATAAAATTAATAAAAGTTGAATAAAAAGATGAAAAAAATGTATAAAGTTGAATAAAAAGAAGAGAGAGTGTGTTTTTAATATTTGTTTATTGGAGAGACATCCACAAATATGACGAATGTGGATGGTCTAACAAGTGGATGGTGCTAGAGAAAATAACATAAAGTTGAATCATGGAAATGACGGCCACGTAGTATGAATTGAGATCCGTTTTCAAGATAATCAATCCTCTTAATTAGCAAAAGCATGAATGGATGCTTCATGGGTGTAGTGTGGCAACGCCTCTCGAAACTACTATTAAAATAACCAAATTAAAAGTGAAAAAGTGTAGTTAAATTTTATTGATACTTATTCCTTTTTGATAAAATTATGTTTTCTTGGTAGCTTTTGTGAAATCCAAGCTTTGTGTTGGTCTGGAGAAAGTGAGCAGCAACACGGTTCGGACAAATTGATTTACGCGTCGTTGTTATTTCACGACCATTTACTTTTATGATTGAATTACCATATAATCAAAGGGTATAGATTTTTAAAACCTAAATTTTAAAATTATAAATCCGAAAAAAAAATTTGACCTTTAAAACCTCTTAAACCTTTAAAATTAAACCCTAACACAACATAGTTAATCCAAACATAAATAATATAATAATTTTTTATAAAAAATAGCATTTTTACATTTTTTTAAAAAATATGTTATTTTTGAAAAATGGCACTTGGCATTTTTAAAATTTCTTTATAATTAAATAATTATGATTGTCTACATAGTTTACTGGTAGATGTTATAGATCAAGTTCCATCGATTGTATTTTTTATTGGTAAATGTAGATGCTTAAATGGCTAAAAGATTTGGTTTTTGCCTCAGTTTGAGATTATTTTACGTTTACTATTTTTTTTTTAAATTCTACTTTATATGTTTTGTTCATCAAAATCACCATGGTAAAAAAAATTTATAACGTATTATGAAATATTTGAAAGTTTTGTAAATTAAAATTGCTTATGTTTATGTTAAAATAAAAGAAGTAGATTTACTCTAAACTACTCTCTCATTTATCCAATTACAAAAAGAAATAAAACAAAAAATAATGGAAAAGAATACAAGATAAAATAAATTAGTCATCTATATAAGACTAGAAGAATATTTCTCATTTGTTTCTTTCTTTTTGTCTTTTTTTCCTCATTTTTACTCTAATTTTCACCAATCATACTTATCTCATTAGAACACCAACATGTCCGGTTATCAAACCATAACAAATTCTAAAAAACATTTTACAACAAAACTAATTTTCTAAAGCATCCGGTTTCAATTGTTTGTCCATCAATATCCGTCACATATTTAAATCAACATGTATGGATTCGATTAAATAAAAGGTTAGTCTATTTCGATACTCTTATTATATAATATGGACGAAATTCTCATATGATATTATTGAACATGACATATACGCGTAGACATATACAATTGTGTTAAGATTGATGTATATACATGCATACACCCAACTTTGCCGAAAATGACATTTCTTGATGGAATCATTCTTCAATCAATAAGATTAAATTACAAAAACGACAAAAATGATCTACTTAGAATTTTCATTAATCGACGGATGGGGGTATTAATTGTTTAAGTGTTACGTATTGTTTATACAATAGAATTTTGCCTATTTTGGGTCGCCGTAATAAGGATATACATACGTACCGACTCTCTCTCTCTCTATGGCTGTCTAAACAATTGTTAGAGCGAGGACAAACACAATCTTTACAATCACATTTGTTTAATTGAATTTTTAATCATTTTAGATTCTTGTTGGGGTGTTGAACAACTCACCATGCTGCATAATTAAACACCACTTTACACATTGAGATACTTTGCCTCCCAAACAATTCAGAGTACTTTGCTAAATCATTATAATTGGGATTATATATATATATAACCTCTGAGAGACAAAATTGAACATGTTTTTAATTGTTAATTAATACGTTGATTTGGCGACTGATTGTCCATGTTTAATCAACCGTACGTGCAATAACATTTTCTTGACTATTTTACTTATATGTATTAAGCAAGGAGTATAAATTTAAACCTAACTTTAAATTTGTAAAGATCTTACTTTAAATATCAGTAAAGCTAAATGCAAAAAAAAAATTCATATCATTATTTATTCTTATTTTTTTTGTTATAATTAGAACACAATTCTCTCATGATATATTTTTAACATCTTTCAACGATTTTCTTTACAAAAATAAATAGGTTAAAATATACACCTTTTTACATAAAAGAAAATTCTTATGATCGTAGTTCAGTTTGTTCATTTGGCTTGATTGAACTAAAACTAAATATATATAATTTATCTTACATTTTTTTAATATAAACTATAAATGTAAGTGAAGTAAGATATAGTGCAGAAAATAAATAATACAAGAGAATTGTTAACTAGACTTCGTTTTCTACTCCTCAGGATCAAGTCCATAAATCAAATCCAATAGAACCAGAAAATAAATACAACTTATTCGGAAACGCGTAAATCAAGTATAACTTTTTAATTTACCACTCTGTTCAATAACATGGATTCTTCAGGATAACCTAATCCTGAGCTAAACTCTTCAGGAGCCTAAACTTGAGTTTTGTGGAAACTCCACAACACCAACATACACGTTGGCAACAATACACAACCACAAAGCACACAACCACGAGAAACCTTCACACCAACACATTTGATCAGTTCAAGCAACACGTTAGCACCAACTGCTACAACAGTAGCAACAACAACAACAACCAACAAAGATGCATTCTTCTCTCAGGCAATCTGTATATAATTTTTTTCTAAGAGGCGTGAGAAACTCAACCACCATGTCTTTCTTTATTTATACATATAGAGAGTACTCCTTAACCCTAAGCAACTTTCCTTTTGTCGATAAAAATAATTTTCTTTTTCGAAGTTATCCTCTCTTTATTTGTCTCTTGACTATATTCTTTAAAATATCTTTTTCATTTTCTTCACACAAAGATATGTTTATTCATAAATCTAGACGATTAAAAAAAGATATGTTTCATTTTCCTAGCTTAACCCATGTTTGTACATCTCTAAATTCGAACTCTTCTTCACAAATCGCACAGCTCAATTTCTATATCACTTCTTATAATACTCTCTATAATACTTTCGACTGGTAAAAAAAAAACTCTCAAACAACTCCTCTTCGTAAACAACAAACAGACAACAAATATTTTGGTCGATTAAATGCAATTTATTATTTATGTAAAATAAAAAATTATTTGTTTAAACTATTTTGATCGATCAAACGAACAAAATATTATTTCTTTAAAATAAAAAATAACAATTAAATGCAATTTATTTGGCCCATTTCTGAAAACTCGACACATGTTATGTTAATGAATGTGTTTGAAATAGATTTTTGGATCCGTCGGACGAATGAGTTTATTCATCATAGAAGAATGTTGATGATGATGGGTTATCGACGAACCACCATTAAAAACGAACGAACCAAACTAGGCTACAATAATACATAGAGAAATATTTGTTCTTTTTGTAGGTAATACAAAGTAGGAGATGAATACATGGAATTAAAATGAATAGTAAATTGACTAATCAACTATGTTGATTATATAAAAATTATTCCACTCATTCTTTGCATATTGATGAACATGTTTTTTCTATTTTTGCCCTAACCAAATGAGTCAAATTATTTACTTCGACAAATCTTATTGTACTAATAAACGATGAAATTTTGGATGAATGAAAACAAAACAAAAAAGCAAGGCAATGTCGAGGGAGTTTTCACCGTACATAACAGACACGTGTGGGCAAGGATCTGCACGTGCCGATTCAAAGGAATAAGAGCCGTTGGATATCTGATCTGACGGTCTTAAACCTCTCTTCCTGAGCCGTTCATAGCTCACCCCCCCTCAATCGGCAGCTCATATGCAATTACCAAAAAAGCCAACTGGCCCCGCGTGTGGACTCGTTTGTTTGTAAGGGCTTTTATGTACTTTACTTGGAACCTCCTGGGCTCACCTAAAAGTCACAGGCACATGGCTGGTGAGACAGTCATGCAACCAATACGCTGCTTCTTCTGAATCGTCGATTTTGAATAGATACGGCTCTGGATCTCTCCACGTGTGACTATTTCGTCACAGTCCCGTGAGTGCAGAGTCACCCACATACTAACAGCTGCAAGCTTTAAAACCTTGTTCATCTTCCTCATAAAGCCTCCTCTTAACCTCACCATGAGAGCTGTGAGAATCTGAGAACAAAAACGCAAGTTTGATTTGGTCTGTACGAAGATGGTTTCGGTTGAGGATCCGTTATCCCATTCGAATTCTACTCGCTTTCCGCTTACAACCGACTTTTGCGGTTCATCTTCGCCGTCGGCGGCGAGGTTACACCGTCAAACTGGCCGCTCTATGAGGACGGTAAGATCTAATTTCTACCAAAGCGGCGATCAGACTTTCTCATTCGTCGGCTCCGTCGGCGATAAATCGGAGTATGCTTCCGATTACCTCTCGGATTCCGTTATTGACATGAGGCTCGGCGAGCTTGCTTTGAAGAACAGTAACTCACTCGATTCATCCGCTTCCTCACTCAAGGAGGAAGCCTTTCTCGACATTTCTCAGGCCTTCAGTGATTTCTCCGCCTGTAGTAGTGATATCTCCGGCGAGCTACAGCGTCTCGCTTGCCTGCCGTCCCCTGAATCCGATAGAAAGGAGAACGTCGGAGATGACGAAGCGCAGGATCCAGAGCCCTGTCTAGGGTTTCTTCAGAGGGAAAACTTCTCTACGGAGATTATTGAGTGTATTTCTCCTGAAGATCTCCAGCCGACGGTGAAACTCTGCATCGACGGGCTTCGCTCCTCTTCGGTGGCCATCAAGCGATCTGCTGCGGCGAAGCTACGGCTCCTGGCGAAGAATCGGGCGGATAACCGTGTGCTAATAGGGGAATCTGGAGCCATTCAAGCTCTGATCCCACTTCTTCGTTGCAACGATCCATGGACACAGGAGCACGCGGTCACAGCTCTATTGAATCTCTCTTTACACGACCTGAACAAAACCGTAATCGCCGCCGGGGGAGCAATCAAATCCCTTGTGTGGGTCCTCAAAACGGGGACGGAGACTTCGAAGCAGAACGCCGCATGCGCGTTGCTCAGTCTGGCGCTCGTGGAGGAGAACAAAGCCTCAATCGGAGCCTGCGGTGCGATTCCGCCGCTTGTTTCTCTTCTGCTTAACGGATCTTGCAGAGGCAAAAAGGATGCGTTGACAACACTCTACAAGCTGTGCACGCTTCAGCAGAACAAGGAGAGAGCAGTCACAGCTGGAGCGGTGAAGCCGTTGGTGGACCTTGTAGCAGAGGAAGGGACTGGAATGGCGGAGAAGGCGATGGTGGTTCTGAGCAGCCTGGCAGCGATCGACCAAGGCAAAGAGGCAATCGTCGAGGAAGGAGGGATCGCAGCTCTCGTGGAGGCCATCGAGGATGGTTCAGTGAAAGGGAAAGAATTTGCGGTCTTGACGCTGTTGCAGCTTTGTGCTGAGAGTGTCAGAAACCGTGGGTTGCTTGTGAGGGAAGGCGCGATTCCTCCGCTTGTGGGTCTCTCTCAGAGTGGCTGCGTCAGTGTTAGAGCTAAGCGCAAGGTAACAACAAGATTGCTCGTTTTCGTTTAGCTTTGATATCTGGTATCAGATCTAGTTTGTGGTCCCAAGAAACCACAGTGGCAATGGTAGTAGATCCATTTGATGTGAATTGCAAAAGGGATGAATTGTGATGGTTTTGTATGTGGTGCAGGCAGAAAGACTTCTGGGGTATCTTCGGGAGCCAAGGAAAGAGGGATGCTCATCAAGCCCTTGAAATGATGCAACCAATCATGTTCATGTCATCAGTCTAGTAATGTATATACTTGAGTGTATGTGTTGGTGGGTTTCTTCTGTATAGCGTCTTTTGTGTAGACTGTAAAGAGAGATCAAATGATTCCCAGAAGGTTAAGCTAGTGGGCAAAAGTGATCTCTCATGTATTGATGATGATATGTTGTTAAGCTAGGTTTCAAGGGAAGTAATTCTAGCATTCAGGTTTTGTCTTTGTGGTTTTTTGGTGTGATGCTGATTTTTAAGGCAAATAGTTTGTAGCCTCGGCAAATGCTTGTTCAAGAACAAAGTTTTTAATCGATTTATCTTGATCAATTGTTGGATCTGTCGTGTGTGTGTGTGGATCCTGTATCTGTGCAGAGACGGTGGATCTGGTAGATGATTTGTGAGTCAGCATGTAACATCTGGCGTCTTGTCTTATAATAGTAATGGTTAGCGTTGAAACAGTAGTTTGTCCCACCACTCACACTTATGTCTGCCTCCCTCAAAAGTAGATATTTCACTTGCTGTTTTGGCTTGTCTGCCGACTTGTGCTTTTCCAAAAAAACTAGTATTTATTTGCTTCCGATTTCATACAATTTAGAAACTGGAACCAGTTGTAATAACAAAAAAAAAAAAAAAAAAGTGATCATCATCATCATCATCTTAAGCTGTATCATCATCTTTGGGCTTGTTCCTTCGCCGCAGGAGACTGGGCTTGTACCCGGCCTCAAGCAACTTCTCGACCTCCTCAAACTGAAGGCCTTTGGTCTCAGGCACAAGCAGCCATATGAAGAAGAGCCCCACAGTGGAGAAGCCGGCAAAGAGAAGGAATGTCCCTGAGGAGCCGAGTGCGTGGGTGAGTGAGAGGAAGCTCTCGCTAACAATGAGGTTGGACACCCAATTTGCGACAGCGGCTATTCCTCCGCCAAGGCCTCTATATCTGAGCGGATAGATCTCGGAGTTGACAATCCAAGGGACAGTGCCCATACCTGGTGCATACACTATGATGTATAGTCCCAGAAACACTATTGCTAAGAATCCAAACTTACTTGGGCACCCATCTTTGAAGTATGTTCTTCCTCTCGAGTGGCATGTTGCTTTCATGTCATCTGACAACACCACGCATGCTCCTGGTGCGTACGGCTTTACTCCGCTGGCGCAGAATCCGCACTCCGACCTCAAACACTTCATGCAGTTCCACCTCGAGGGAGGAGAGTTTGCGGCTGTGAGCGGGACAAACGCTGGACAAGTAGCGTTAGGCGCAAAGCTGGTGGACTCCATTGGGTCGATCTTGGGGGCGTGAATGGCTGCCTGTGAGAACACTGTGGCTAAGATGATAAGACATGCTATGATACCAAACATAGAGATGATCATCAGCTTCCTTCTACCGTAGCGATCCACAAACATCATGCTCACGATCGAGCCCACCGCGTTGAGACCTGAAGTGACGAGCGACAAGGCCATTGCGGTCTTGTTGGAGGCGTAACCCGCGAATTGCACAATGGAGGGACTGTAGTACATGACGGTGTTGATCCCAACAAACTGCTGTGCAACCTGCACTGTAATACCAGCGGCGAGTCCACGTCGAACCACAGGGTTTGCAAAGGCTCCTTTGAGTTTAGCTGTGAAGCTGTCTCCGATGATTGCCTCATCCGCTTTCTCAACCTCAACCGACTCTTTAAGCGCATCCATCTCCGCCTCCACCTCGTCTGCCGGATAGATCCTCTCAAGGATTGCTCTCGATTCAGCGATCCTCTCCTTCCTGTAAAGCCACCGTGGAGACTCCGGCAGAGACAGCATCAGCACGAACTGAACTATCGCCGGGACGCCTGCGACTCCCAACATCCATCTCCATGTCCCCGGAGTCTGTTCATTACCAACACAATTAAACACAATTGACTGAGACAAGACAAGTGCTCAAAGAGGCTTACATGTACGAAGGCTAGATTGATGAGGTAAGAGAAGAATTGTCCTCCGGTGATGAGAAGTCCGTTGGTGCTGACAAGTGCTCCTCTGATTCTGGCCGGAGAAGCCTCAGAGATGTAGAGAGGAGAGGTCATGGAAGCCATACCAACGCCAAATCCGACGAAGATTCTTCCGACGATGATGACCCACGGAGCAGGAGCAAATGCCATCACGATAGCTCCGATGAGGAAGAGGACATCGGCGATGAGAATCGACATCCTCCGGCCGAATCTGTCGTTGATCCATCCTCCGACGGCAGCTCCGACGATGGCTCCGGCGACGGCCATACTGACGATGGTGGATTGGAGCCAAGTTTTCTTATCGACCTCGTCGAAATCCTCTCGGATATAGAGGAGAGCGCCGGAGATGACTCCGGTGTCGTAGCCGAAGAGGAGACCACCGATGCCGGCGGAGAGAGCGAGGCGCATGATGTAAGGAGTTTTCCATGTCGTCCTCCAACACTCTGTGAACTCTGTTTTGTCTGCTTTCGTTATTCCTCCTTCCACCATTTTGATACCGATCAAAAGAGAGATTTTCACTGCAACAAAAACCCAGAAAAGCTTTTGAGATTATATTATTATTATTAGACAAGTAGAAGACAAACGAATATCTGTCGGAAAGGGCAAAGTGAAATGATCCAATCCATTAAAGGCTTTGAGATTTTGGTTCCTTTGTATTTCGACACATCACCATCATACTTACATATGGATAGATCAGAATAAAAAAGAAAAAAAAAAGACTAAATTCGACAGTGACAATACTCTCAACATAAACATTCAAACTTAAAAACAGAGTCTCACTCTCACCAGAGAGCTAATTATTATTATTCATGAGAGAGAGGAGGATAGAAGAAGATTGAGAGGGATCATAAAGATTCTACAAACCTAATTACGAGGTTAATTAAGTGGGACCCACATCACCTAATCCTTTTGACTATCTCGTGCTAATCTAGTCTACGACGACGGTTAGATAGATGAGATCATTTGTTGTTTGTGTTCACGAGTTTCTTGGGTTAATTAATAGATAGTACTAGAAAAGTGTGATTTATCTCCTTTCTTGTTTATTCTTTTTTTACCAAATACACACACAGTACGATTGATGCTGCAAACCCAAAGCACAACATTAATACATGGGAAAATTTACCTGGATATGAATTTCCAAATCTCTATCTATTCAAATCAAATTAAAAAAGATTATCCTCACTCAGAAGAATAATCTTTTTAATGTCTGAAACAAAATAACAGTGTCAGAGACTAATGGATGTGCCAAAGTGTATTTATAGAGAGAGTAAACAAACACAGATCCAAATGCTAAATTTAGAAAGAACAATTCAAGTGACAAGTTGTCCAGTAAATAAGGATTAACTTTAGGTAAATATCCTGGATAAGAACGATTCACCGGTATAATGTTTAGTGGTTGTGTTTTCTTCTCAATCCCCCATACAACAGTTAAAGAAACTTATCTCCTAACAACTTGTGTCAAGATTTGAAAACTGTTGCCTATTTTTGGCAACACTAGTTCACATCAACGTCTCCAGTTGGAAGAAAAGTCTTAGCTTCTTCTGTTTTTGTCTTTTTTTCCAAAACTAATCTATAGATTTCCTTGACAAAACATGATTTCCTCTCATGAACATAAATAAACTTGCTTTGAGATTGCTAACAACTAGTCCTTAAATTTATGGATGAAATCTGTACAAATATTAGTGTAGGTGACTTGAAGGGGAAAAGAAAGAAAGAACCAAATGTCATTTACAAGACAATAAATTGAAAAGAAAAAAAAAAAAGATTTGTCAAGAGTGGGATTTGAACCCACGCCCTTTCGGACCAGCACCTGAAGCTGGCGCCTTAGACCAACTCGGCCATCTTGACTTTTGATTTTATGCCCCCCAAAACTACATTTATTTATTTAGTATTACATAAATTAAGAGAAAAACTAAGTTACTTAAAAGCAGTGTTCGACCGGTCCAACCGGGAATCGGTTAGTTGACCTCAAATTCCCTTAGCCTCGTAAGTCTTAAGGCATAATACAGTCCTAACATGCGATTTTATTTTGACTTTAGTTTTAGAAAATTATGAATAAACACATTATCTACTCAATAAGCCATCCTGAATTCAAGACAGATTCAAGAGTAATGAATAATTTGACCTAATATGCATAAGTGTTTTGAAGAAATAATGTTTCAACTTTGGTGTGTGGCTTGTTCGCAGCCTAATTATCAAGAAAGTTCGAATAAAAGGATGCAAGTTTATTGAGAATGCTAATGAATTGTCCTCCTTAAGAAGAATGATACAAGTTTACTGAGAATGCGAATTTGTGGAGAAAGAAGCTAGCACACTTGTAAATTTCAAATGATACCTGTGTTTTGTGTCTGAAATTTTTAATGGAACCATAGTTGGTTTGATCCATAAGGAAATGTCACAACAACTGTACATCATTCGATAACAGACGACAGGTTGGATTGGAACAAGCAGGAGCCAAATTGTATGTATGTCCTCGATACACAAAAGAGCCAAAGTGTATGTACGTCCTCAGTACACAAAAGACGCTATACAAAACATACACTCAAGTATGGACATTATTACTAGACTGATCATAACATGATTGGTTATATTGCCAATTATCCTATAATCAGTTGCTATCAGATGCAAATACTCGTTCTATCTTCACTGTAACAAATTTTTTAACATTGTGTTTCTATTTATACTCTTAAAGTATTTGAGTTTCCAGTTACATCCATTCTCACTATCTGCTCCTACCTACCCCAAATTCAGACCAACATTGATATTTATAGAGCCCATCCAAGCCAAACAACAAGAGATTTGCCAAAGCATCTTTACTTGATTTTTTCACAGCTAATTGCAAGTCACAGTGATCAAATAGAACAGCTTGCGTCTATGTCAACATCTCGAGAGCAATCAAGATCCATAAACACTGAAGTCATCTCCTCCACTTTCTTGTATATCTTTCCAGAGAGTTTGTGAGACTTATCATCCTTCATGAATATATGAGCTTCCCCTTGCAACTCGATCCAGCTATACCCGGGATCTTTTTTCACTCCTGCATTCTCCATTCTCTTCCTAACCTCTGATGCAGCATCCAAGAAACCACAACTCGCGTACCCGTTCGCAAACACCACGTAACTACCCCCGTTCTTTGGTTCCAGCTCGAAATATCTTGTAGCTGCGAGTTCTAGCAGTTTCACATTCCCATGGTTCCTGCATGCCCCAAGTAAAGAACCCCATACCGGAGCATGCTCCTTGCACGGTGACTCCATTGCAAAATCATACGCTTCTTGTAGCCTACCAGCACGCCCTAACATGTCAACCATAGCTGCATAGTGTTGCCCCTCAGGCTCAATCCCGTAATCTCTCTTCATAGAATCGAAATGCTCCCGGCCTTCATCAACCAAACCTCCATGGCTACACGCAGTGAGCACCACCAAAAACGTAACAAAATTTGGTCTACAGCCTTGTTCCTTCATCTCATCAAAGCATTTCAACACCTCTGAAACTTTTCCATGACACCCGTAGCCAGACATGAACGAGGTCCACGTGATCACGTTTCTGGTGGACAGATGATCGAATACCTTGTGCCCGTCAGAGAGACTGCTGCATTTGAAGTACATATCAACAAGAGCACTATTGACTATAGTGTTAGACTTAATACGGCACTTTATCATGACAGCGTGTGCTCTCATCCCGTGCTCCAGCGACGCCAATGCAGAACAGGCTCTAAACACTGAAGCAAAGGTATACTGATCCGGAACTAGACTGTGTTGCCTCATGTCATAATACATGTAAAGCCCTTGTTGCTCAAGACCCTTTTGCACATAACCAGCTATCATTGCGTTCCAAGGGATCAAATCTCTCAATTCCAAACTAGAAAAGAGAATCCGAGCAGTTTGAAGATTACCTGATAAGGCGTGTAGTATTAGCAACTTGACTTTGAGATACTCGTTGGGAGCAAACCCGACAAGAAGCATCTGAGCGTGAATCCGTTTCCCTCTTCCGTATTCTTTCCTTTGCTTGCATTCCTGCAACAACACAGCGTATGTCTCAGGCTCGGCTTGCGACCTGCTACGACATAGTAACCCAACAGCTTCTTTCAATCTCCCTGTAATACAAAGACCTTTCAATGTCTTATCCAGCTGCTCTTTCTTTCTCAGATGATCCACCTGAAAGCTACAACCACAGCTGAGCCAGAGTATGAGCTCGAAATTGGACCCATATGCACGTTTTTCAATCAGAATTACATAATAGGATTTGAGATTATAAAAACCTGGGAATTCTCCTCTCGGCAATCATCCGGCGAAGGATGGTCGTGGCTTTGCCAGAAAACATAGGAGCAACTAAAGCGTGAAGCTCACGGGAAGACAATCAGAGAAAAGCGTTTCCATGGAGAACAAGAGGTAGGAGATGAAACCAAATCTCTGGAATTTAGGGTTCTACCAAAGGGGGAAAAGGGTTAATGTTTTGAAACCAGAAGGCTCCTTCTACGTCTTCCGCCGCCGTTTTTGACGTTTACTTTTAGGGTTTTGCAATCACAATTTCAGATTGCCCCTCACTAAGTAATCGATTTCTTGGAGAGAAAATCGCAATCGTCACACACACAAAAAACAGAGAGAGAGAGACAAAAATCGAATTGCAATCGAAATTGGATCAGAAGAGAGAGATGATGATGATGAAACTTCGCAATCTGCCCAGCCCAGTAAGCCCGTTCTAAACATAGTAGGCCCAATCATAGAGAAAACAACCCAAAAAATTAAGTGATATATATATATAATGCTTTCATTGAGAGTTGAACTCAAGACCTCCCGCTTACTAAACGGGTGCTCTAACCAACTGAGCTATGAAAGCTACGCGCTATTACCAGCACACAAAATGTCAAAGAATCTGGTTTAGGACATGTTGGCCCAACAACTCATGCTTGTTCCAATCCAACCATCTATGTGATATAAATGTGACATTTCCTTATGAATTATGAGCAAGTCCTTTCACATCCAACATCGTGGCTCTGCTCATTTCCCCAAACACATTTTGATTTGTCAATTGATTACACTAGCTAGTTTATTAGGTTGCCAACCAGCAAAGACATTCTTGAAGATGCTTATTCAATGCAGAGCCTTGGTTGGTGAACTCTTGTACCTCACTAGTACAAGACTTGATATCCAATACCTAGTGAGTCAATTCCTGGCTTATTAACCTCCAAGCTACTTACAGATTTGTCACAAACTTTAAGAAGGATCCAGAATATGTGGTTTATCTTATCTTGTCAATACAAAGAGAAAGAAAATACAGTTTCCTTTGATCCTCCTTCCTTTCTTTCTCATCAAATCAACTCTTGTTGCCTCTTTTGATACACATAAATGATAAATGTCGGATAGAATGTGATGAAGACTTTGACAAACACAAGAATGAAGAATGTGATATATTCCCACTTGTATAAGAAAAGAAGAACAAAATGCTTGTTTTATACATCTTCGCCTCCAAAAAAGTAAAGACTTCACTTATTGTAGACACCAATTAGTGAGGCTCTCGTTCGCTCTGGTGAATCTGTATTCCTGTTGACACAAGAACAAGAAGAGAAGTTACTAAATTGTTTGAATGGAGAAAGAGAACATCATCCAAAGATAAAACCCTTTTGCAAGTGATTTGACGAACCTCCTTGTATTTGAGAATGTGACAACAACCACCCCTCCTGCATGCCCTTTGATCTCACCAGTCTTTTGACCCGACTCAGCCGTAGTCCGCTTGACATTGCACCTGTCCACTCACACATCTTAGCCAAACCTTGGTGAGTGAGTATATATATACATATACATATGAGCTGCTATATAGCTCAAACCCTGTCCACTTACATTTTGTCTTTGCGTCTGTTGCTCCTCCGCTGCTCGACTCTGCACCAGTACTGGACTTCCTCAATGTCCTGGCCAGATGTTTCATACGGGTCAGCCTTATCGAACCCGTCAGTTTAGCCAGCTCCTCCAGTGGTATCCCCACACTCTGGTCAGAGTCAACCATGCTGGCTCCGGAATCAGGAGGAGAGGTGGTAAGGCTGCCTCCGGTGATTGATTGGATCTGAGAGTCGAGACGGCTTATCTCTGCTCTCTGCCTTCGTAGCTGGTAGTTCTTGCGGCGCCTAGCCAAATGCCTCTCCCTCTCATCTTGGCTCATAGACTGTCTTCTTTCTCTGTCTCGTAGACGCCTTCTTTCCCTCTCCTGCTCCTTCCTGTCTCTCCTCATTTCCACGCCCTCTTCCTCCATTCGCAGATATATATATAAATATGTCTCCTCTGAATCTGCCATTAAAGAAAGTGTAGACCCTTGAGACTCTATACATAACATATGGTTGATGGAGGAGCAAGGGTGATCTCGATTAACACAAGGACCGACAAGTAGAAAAGGATCCACATTTGCGCGTGGATCTATTCTAACAAATAAACCCTAAGGCTCAGACTACTTGGCAAACACGTTGAACGCAAAGCCCGTGACTAGAGTTAGATCAGGCTACGAGAGCCATTTGTGCATGCGTGTGGTTCCAAAATCGACAAAGAGAACGATGCGATAGAGAGAGATTGAAGAAGACTGACCTGAACATACGAGCGAGTTGAAGCGTGGGCGATGAGAGACGACGAGCGTTTCTCCTCCCTACAAATATTCCCTTTGTTTTTTATTTCGATATTTACCCTTAATCAATCCTCTGATTAATGGACTTTCCCATAACTTACATCTTAGCTTTAGGTGCATTCCATTTATTTTTTTCTTTCCTCCCAAATTCAAACATATATTAATTCTGTTATATCATTCGTACAAATGATCTTTTATATATATTTATATATATTAACAACGACGAAATATTGTATTTCCAAATGCTGCAGATAGTAAATCCGGTCGTTGTATATGTAAGATCGATCATTTGTACAAATGACTCAACAACGAATAGTTTTCTGCACGCCACAAAGATTTCCGATGGACGGTTTTCTACTGTCATCAGCTCAATGTGAAGCGAGTCTACCATCAAACAAAGTCTGTTTCAAACTCTCTACATCTCTAATATTTCCATAATTTCCAGTGCCCATTGACATCCATTACTCCCGCAATTAACAAACTTTCTGGCCATCTAAAAGCTTGGCGGCCATGAACTAAGAGCATCATTATCAATGATACTCTTGAGTATCATCTGATTAAACAAATATTATTATCTATGATACTCAGCTGATTTATCTTCAAAAATCTCAGCTGATTGAGACTTTAGAGGAGTATCATAGCACGTGGCGCAATACAATTAGTCTGAATTTTTTTTTTTTTTTTGCTGAATAGTGAATATTAATAATACTCAGATGAGTTTTATGGATAAAGATGGACTAAGGGATCCCATTCTATCTCTAAGTATCACACAAAAAGCTTGTTTTAGTTTGTCAAGAAAACAAATGTTAGGGAAACATTTCAACAAGGTATATGAAGCTCTTTCATCCACAATGCCCTTGTTTCCATCACCTGCAACAAGGTAAATGAAGCTCTTGCTTCGATTCAAGACCAATCCACATTGAAAGCGAGAACCGCTAACACATGACAACATTCAGCAAAAGGGATGATAGTCAGTCATCGCGCTTCAATGACATGAACAAGAATCCAGGGACATAATAAGAAAAGGGGGTTTTATCCATAGAAAGGTCTCGGAGAGCAGAATCCATCAGTCAGATTGATCTCTTTCTCTCTCGCTTTTACTAACCCTTTGATACATCCCTCTCCACAAAAACTAAACACACGGGAAGAAGCTACCAATCGCCTCAAGAAAATTCTTCTTATACTACAAAGACAATGGCAATCCTCGAAGCGATTCAAGAACCAAAGGCAAAGGCAGAGTCTGAAACTTGCTCGGTAGAGATAGTGAGTACCAATACAAGCTTTGATCTGTAGAGAGATTCAAGTGTAACTCTGCAAGCCAATACTTGCACACACTACAACATACCAGCAAGATCCTAGCCTGATTGCAGCAGTCCAAAATTGGGGGAATTTATAGACAGAGATGTCTCAAATCTTATTGATCAAAAGTAGTCATAACAGACAAACAGAGGAACATATATAAATCCTCAAACAGCAGAGAAATTCAACTCAGAGAGGGTTTCAAATTGTAGAAGCAGTAATAGGATGAAGCAAGAAGGATCTAAGAAAAACCCTAGAGTCGCTTGGAGAAATCACCACGCTTCTGGTGACTAGCGACCTCGCCGTCGTTGGGGAAAAACCCCATGAGTCGACCCGCAGAGTTCTGGTACGCATACATGAAACCTCCCATGAGGCCGATCAGTCCTCCCGTCACCATTGATGGTCCCTTGATTCCAGGCTTGATCCCTGAAAATCCACCAAGAGACCCACCCATGAGGAACATTTCTCAACAAATTCAAAGATAAAAAGAGAAGAAATGTGGACCAGAGAGATAGCCGACGGTGACGGAGATGCCGGTAATAGTAGAGAAACGCAGGTAATCGAGGGTGCTGAAGTTGCCGACGACCTTGGTAAATGGAGGATTCCGATCAACGACAGGGTATTGGGGCTTCTCCAAAGCGGTGATGTCAGTGTTCATCTTCGAATCTCTGAATCAATCAATCTCTCAAGTTACTTCTCTCTCAATCGGATCTCTCTGAATCTAGTCTTAGGGTTGAAAACACGAAAGCTGGAAGCCTCCGCTTCTTCGTTACTCGCAAAACCATTGTTGGGCTCTCTATGGGCCCATTTTAAATTACATAACATTAACCAATGGGCTTCCAAACCAGAATGCTGCTTAACCAATCAGTGAGAACATGCTCAATCTCTTTGGTTGCACAACACAATCAAGTCTGAATTTTGTAACTACATTCCCCAAGAATGAAGTCCATCTCGGGTTGCCCAACGCTTGTCACCATGCTCTTTACTTAATAAATCTTCATTACTATTGTTTAACCTCATTTGGATCTTAACAACACGAATAGAGATCGATTGACTAACATTTAACCTTGAAAATCCATCCGTATAATAAACTAGGCACAATTGTCTGACCATAGATGTTTGGAATCGGTGTTTCTTCGTCGACGAATTTTGGTTCACTTTTGTTTGTGTCTATTTTGTTTAACCTTTGTATGTTTCTTTTTTTTGCTAAGAAACAATCTTTGTATGTTTGTAATTTTACTTATGTTTAGTAGTTTTCGGTAGTTCTGCTTTCTACGTTCTTCATGTAGCTCCTGTCACAAATTTAAAATTGATATAAAACTTAACATTCATACGAAAAAAATCCATCCGTATACATTTTGTGGGATTTTTAAGTCCACAATTAATGCTTCTTTTTTTATTGTTTCTATCTCTCTCTTTCATTATTACTGACAGATATAACGTGATATGCTCAAATTTACCCTGAGCTGCTCTTTCAAATTAAGAGATCGAAGTAGTACTTAGCGATCAAATCCACGAGGAATCGTAACCACACAATAGACTTTGAATTCAAATCAAGCTAAGAAACAATGTAAAATGTAAATTAAGTAATAAAGCAAGCAAGTGGGTGATGATTAGTGTTCTTTAAAATCAATTGGACAAAACGCTAGACTAAGGGGACTTCTTAGGTATGACTCGAAATTGAAGAGTGAAAGACTGTCAGGATATTTATTAAGCGCAGTTCTAGAACTCGAAACACAAGTATAAAACCAATCGACTTTCGTCGCAAAGATTATCTATGACTAATCCCTGAATTCCAAATTTCTTTGCAAATTTAATAAATTAAGACAAACATTATTGTTCAGGTTCGGTTGTTCACAAAATCACTAAGCCAAATTTCTTTGCGAATAGTTATTTTGCTCATCTAAGATTTAGTTCAGGTTATTAACAATACTTTCACATCTATTAATTCAACATAGGATTTCTAATTCTAGGCGATCAATCCTAAAATCAGAGTTAAAACAATCAAGATGAAGAACAAGTAGACTAATCCCAACAGTAATTCAATTCTAACAATTTGTCATCAACCCTTGAATCCCCAAAACCTAACTAACAAATTACTCAGACATAGATGAAGAAAACATTATGAGATAAATAAATTGCATAAAGGAATTGAGATCTCTAGAGAACAAAGTGCATATTTGTCTCAAAAAAAAAACTTTAAAATCAATCTCTCTCTTTGTTTCAATAGAAAATAAGATGTTCTTCTCCCCAAGGAAAGAGAAAACTATATATAATCTAAGGAAAAACGTTTTGGGGCGCTTTTGTTAACTTCTGGAACTTCTTTTGCAAAAAGAAAATCTTCGAAATTTGATAAAACGCGACTCCTCCTCGTCAGGCATGGGTGTCGACCGACACACATAGATGGTGTTGATCGACACTAGATAGCAATATCGACTCCGACTTAGTGACTTCGGCTACTCTTTCCACAATACTCCAAAATTTCCAATTATGCTCCAAACGTACATGAACCTACAAAGACTCGAAAAGACTCGAAAAATACCAGAAAGACTCTATAAAAAAAACGTATATCATTGCAAAAAATCTGTAAAAACCATGATATATTATAGCGCTACTGTATTGCACTCTACTTTGAATCCTATATATATTAATTGAAAAGACACTAGAGAAAAAAATCATAGGTGTTAATCAATGAGCAATTTAAGGGACACATCATTTAATTTAACCAATTAAAAGTATGTATTCTCTACATCTTCTTTATAATTTTTAACATAAACTCATTAATACATGTTTTAAAATTTTAAACCCAACTAAATGTCATATTTTAGACTTACCATAACAAATAATTTATTGTATATATGTATTTTTTTTAACGCTTTGTTTTATTAAAGCTGATTTAAAACAGAATACATCAACGAAAAGTTCAACAAATACGATACAAAGAAAAACTAATGGTCTTTTCCACACCATAAATCAAGTGAGGACTATAATCGTTGACGACACATTAGCGATACCAAGATGATCTTGTTTCGAACCAAAGGTAGACAATTAGATGTTCCCGAATCCACAATAGCAGCCGGACTTCCAATATCTATTACGATAATATGATAATAATTCTCTTAATTTAGATAAATCTTCTTCTTTGATTGTCTTTGTCAATTTTGTTCCGAGTTAGCTTTAGTGAAGCTGTCATTAAACAATTTTGAACTGCAAAACTTAAATCAAATATATAGCTAGAGTTGACTAGATACTAGCAAACTATAGATCTTCGACGAGAAAAAAAATCTCAACCACAAAAATTACACCCATAAAAGCTAAACCCAGTGAGGAAATCACAAATTAAACCCAATGAAACAAATCACAATATAGATCTAAAAAAATGAGACGGCAAATAACATCGCATCATCTTTGAATCAGAAACTCTCATGGACATCCTTAGATTTAATGTCGAACATAAAAATTCTATTAGGTTACAACCATCTCCCTCTCACGAGGTCGGTAAAAGCACCGGACATCGGAGAGAGAGAAAAATCAAATCACTTTTCTTTTTCTTTCTCTTTAGCGGTTGTATATATGTATTTAGATTAACATACTATACAAATATTTAATTATGATATAGTTTATTATACATATATAATTACACTTACAAATATTTATATATTCATTATTGAAAAACATATATATTTTTTTGTTTTTTATATCCGACAAATTCATATATTTATTACATAATCTATAATTTACACGAATACTAAAAAATCAAGTTTACACTTAAAACATATTGAAATAAATATCATTTGCATATGTTTTGATCAATTTAACACAAAGAATCTTTTTACGAAATATATTATTAGAAAATCACTATCAAAACATATGCAAACTAATAACATCAAAATATATTTAAACAAAATTTAACTTTATTACATTTATAGATATGGTTTGTGATACATTGTTTACAAATTAAAATCGGTTAAAAACATATTTAATCCCACAAAATCTAGTTTAATATTAATAAAAGAAGGGTAAAGTGAGGATAAATTTGAAAGAGTGGCCGTAGCCGCCGCTGCTCATCTTCACAAAAGCTCATATCTAGTTTCTAACCGACTCGCGTGGGCTTCCACAGCCACGGCGTCGGTCCGGCTTGGTGTAGGTTTATAGATTCTCGTCGTTCTTCTGTTTAATCGGTGTAACTCTTAGGTTTGGAGGCTTGGGGATGCAGATCGAGTTGTTTATCGCCATATTTGACGGTGGTTTTGATGGCAACGAGTCGTCTTGAGGCGGTGGTGATCTTTTGAGCCGCGGTTGGTGTCAAGTCGTAGTTGTCTAAGCTCTTGAGGATCTGAGGATCCTCGTGGTTCACGTCTCTGGTCCTTGGTTTTGGAGGATGATTTCAGGAACTGTTTTATGCAGTCGGAGATTCGGCTCATAAGAAGCATATTGCCGATGGAAGTCGATTGTTAACATTGGATTCGTCGTCAAGTAGAGTTCATTTTGGTTTCACTAATACCAAATTTCTGCTTTTGATTTAGACCCCAATAAGTTATGGCAAAAGGATGCTCATCTACACATTCAGTCCTCTGTTTCGTGGCTTTTTTACCTTCTACTAGTTTCTATTTTTTTTTTTTTTTTATCCCGCCGGCTTGTGGCTCCCTTGTTTGGGCTTTTGGCTCATGGTTGTAACCCTCAAAGCACTACTGTATTGCAAAGGGGATGGAGAAAAACAAAGGAGCGACTAGTTTTGTTTCATTCTTTCTTTTCCGCTACACATTTAAATTTTCCAAACAGATTATTCCAAGTCTGTCTCCTTAATACCACTCTGACATATTGACCGTGTCCTATTCGATTTGGCTTAAGTGAAGTTATAACTGTTTATAGAAAACAGAGAATAAAGGTGGAACATTTGCATGGATACGTATAAGCTAGTAGAGACTTGAGAAATGATGGAAATCAAAAACAAGAACCAATTACTCAATGAGTAGATCGTTATCATCGTCATATATCATAATTTTTTTTCTATGATATATATATATTGCAGCGTCGCATAATTAATTAATATATATATATATGATTGCATTTGAACCATACATATATATCACCACCACCTACAAGACTCATCTTAAAAGAGCAAACCGACCAAAAAAGATTATACATACATATTTATAAATTAAAAAAAAAAAAATAGGAGATGGATCGGAGGAACATTTATATAAATCTAGAGATGCAGAGACGTATCAACGTCGTCGTATCGATCAAACCCACCCATCATGACCTTGTCGTCTTTATTTGGCCATTGATGACAAAAGCTTGGCTTCTCAATGGAAGCAGATGTGGATTGGGGGCATAAGGAGAGGGAGAGGAGCTGCTGTGACGTGGATGTTTGAGAGTTTAGAGGTAGAAACTGGAAGAAACCAAAACTCGCGGGTTCGCTGTAGTATTGTAAGATGTTGTCTTGGTTCTGAGGTTTAGGGTTGAGGAGTTCTCGCTCAGCTCTTAACTCTCGAGCTCTCTGAAGTTGTCTGAATCGTTCTTGAAGCAAAACGATTGAAGACTGGATTACCATTTGTTCCTTTCGGTCTCTTGCCATTGAACTCATGACGTACAAAGTAAAGTAAAATACTTGATGTTTTAATGATATGATTCGTGGAGAGTATTGCGAGGGTTTGGGGCCATGTTACGTGTGTTGTGTCTATTTATATACGGAGGAAAAAGGTTGATATATTTCTCATTAAAAAATCTGCATGAGAATATTATAAAAAGAATAAAATTATATAGGGGTTGTTGAGTAGTTCGATGAAATTCCGAAAGGAAGAGAATCAGGAGTAAAGTAGGAAGAGAACAAGAGCAACACGGCAAAAGGGACAATCTAAGGATTGTAAAAAGAGAATGTATTATGTGTGAGTGGAAATTTGCATATTTGAATTATGTTTTTTTAAAGTAACAAAAGAAAAAAAGTTGGCCAAAGTAGAAAATGGTTGGGAGGAAAATGACAAGAAGAATGTTTGAAGGGAAGCACATGGATTGGTTTGTTTGGATGATTATTGAGATATAGACCCCCTTTTTCATGCTCCCCACTTACCTCCTCTTTAGGGCTCATTTTCTTTTTATGGAAACTTTATTACTAATTTCCCACAAATTTAGATTATATATATGTATGATTACATTGTCTTGTTAATTTTTTTTATATATATAAATGTGAACTTATGTTATTAAAAACAAACAAAGTTTTGTTACATTATGCTAATAAAGTGAAAGAGTTTGACGACAAAAATAATAATTTAAAAACCGATTGAGAATGAAGATTAATCAAAGTTCGTAATCATATTTTCCATATTCAATAATTTACTAAAATGAGATGCTTAACTATTCTTTGAGGGAAAAAAAAGTGAACAAGAAAAGGGAGTGACAAAAGGGTTTAGGAGAGATTTTGGTGGCTTGGGAGATGGTGAAATGGAGCCACTTCTTTGTCTCCACATCAAATCTCCTCGGTGGAATTTAAAGTTATATTATTGACATAAAATTTGAAACGAAACACACTTGAAAGAAGAGTGTCAAAAGTTGTTAATGGTTTCTATAAATTAGTTGATCCACTTTAAAGTTTTAACTTCTTATGATTTGGAAAAGAGGGAAAAGGATATAAAAGTGGGCCTATACATTGATAAAAAGACAAAAGGAGTTCATCAAGACTAGGGAATAATGATATCAGCATAAAATAGGATGTGGTTTGATTGATAAATAATTGAGAAAAAGACCACTCGTTATTACTCTTAAGACATTCTCTCTCGATCTCCTCGTTTTCTCTCGATCCAAATGCCTTAATCCAACTATGCATGTACATTAATGATTATATGTTTGATTAGGTGCAAGTAATTGAGGATTATAGACTAGCTAGTTGTTCTTGTCATAAAATAAAATGTAAATGCATAGAGCCGAGCCCAAACATATGAAGGATCGATATATATATATATACATATGGATTAAATTGGGGAAAAAATGGTTGTAGCAATGTCCTACAGAAGAAGCGAGACAGTATAGCTATCAAACGGAGCGGGGTTGAGAAGAAGAAGTGGACATGGAGATGCAAAGTTTGAACGGCACATCAAAAGTGGTGGGAGCAAAAGTTTGTCGGCAAGTAATTGGAATGTAATGGCATGCAAACACCAAAGCTGAAGATGCTACGACGTTTAGGATTTTGGATTTACGTTGTTTCTCTCTTTTTTCCTGCTTCGGTATCTGCGAATTTATCGATAGTGGCTCTGATTTGATGATAAACCCAATTAGATAGGCGATAATTAACATAATTATAATTAAGTGGGATCGGATGAGACAAAACATAAAATGTCTTTAGATTAGTTGAGAGATGTTAGAGACAACGCGTGCCTCTTTCTTCTACTCCCATTACAACCACTCCACGTAAAAGTAATATGTTAAAAATAATTTCTATTTTATTTTACCCTCCATACTCTCTACTTTTACATCTCTTCTCTATAGACATTCTAACCTTTGGCTAATCACCTTATCTCCTTTTTGTATTTACAATCAAGGTCATCAAGATTGGTGCTCCTTATACGATTAGTTTGATGTTATATCCAATGTTTAGTTTTCTTTTTCTCAATTTATTTTTGGACCATCGATCGGGTCCAATAGCAAGGCTAACCCATATGGAGATATAGACAAAAACACGGTCGAAAAGTAGACTACGGAAGTACAAGAAGTGAAAGTAACCCATGCATATAAATTTATGAGTTGAGTAAATACTAAATATATATATATATATATATTGGTAATTGTTTGACCAACAAGTCTTCGTTTTTAATTTTTTAATTTTACATCAACAAAAAAGTGTACCAACAGAAGAATCTTTTTTATTGCACAAAACGTGATAAGAAATGACCGTTTTAGTCTTATGTGGCTTTGGGATTTCTCGAATGGCTTGCAGATATGTTTTTGAGTAAAAAATCCATGTCCTCTGCTTAGGCCATTGAATGCTCTTATGTATTTAACCTTATTTTTTTGTCTTTTAGCTATGTAATCAGGCATTATAGTTCGGGGTATTGATTTAGTCAGATTGTTGTAATGATCAGTTGATCTTTGTTTCATGATATAACAAACGGATGATATAAAAAAAAAGACATCAACAAACAAGTCTTCATTTACTGTTCGTTACCTTTCACATGTATCACTCATCAAAGCTTACCAAAAAAAAACAACGCTCAATAAAATTTAAGTTTTAGATAATGGGCCGAATCTACATCATCGAAGCCTCGGGCTAGAATAATCTAGCAGCCCAATAAAGGCTGTTGAAAAGTGTTACTAAATCGTTTTTAATCTTTAAGGGCTTCAACTATTTTTTGGTTTTTTTTTCCCAAAGTAGTTTGAGGCCAATCTTCTAAAATTTCCAGACGCTCTTGAAATTCTGGGAATCGGAGACTGTAAGTTGACGACGATCTCCTTCTTTCTTCTCCAATGGATTCCTTTCTTCGTGTGCAATCTATATGAATGATCTGTTGTTTATCCAGAAGAAATTTTGACGGATCCAATTAGGGTTTCTTGTTCTGTGAATTTGAATGTAAGATCAATGAGGAATCTCGCTATTTGACATTGGATTTTTTGGGTTTAGCGGATTTGCTATAAAATTACGTAAGATTCAATCAGCAAAGTAGAAGGGAGGAGATGGAAGGAGAGAAGCTCATAGAATATCGCGGCGGCTTCCTGGGCGCTCCTCTCACCTTCTTCCTCGTCGTCGTTTTCCAGTTGCTATCTAAGTATCTCGACCAATTGAAGAAGGTAATTATCCACATCTATCTACCAATTGAAACAATCCTCCTTTTCTTCTGATTTCAATGCAATTTCTCCAGAAGGGGTCGAGGAATACGAGGGAAGCTGAGCTTCGATCCGAAATTAAGCACCTCTTGAGAGAGGCCAGTGCATTGTCTCAGTAAGCCGTTTCTTGTCAAGTTTTTGTTTTAAAATTTCTGACAATGAGAGAGCATTGATGTGTTCTTCTTCCTCTATGTTGATTCTATTGATAAGAAATGTGCAATGGCTGAATTGATCAGTAGTGATGTATCTATGGCTCTTACTCGCAGGCCAGCCACATTTGCGCAGGCAGCAAAACTTAGGAGGTCGGCAGCTACTAAAGAAAAAGAGCTTGCACAATGTGAGTATCCATACATTCTTTTATGTTCTGCATTGAGTGATTGCTTAGTGTAAGGAATCAGGATACAGTTTCTCGAGGTTCAGAAAATTCAATGGAACAGTTACAGTTAACTTTGTAAAAGAATACAGTTTGTAGCAGATATACCGTACCTATGAGAGCATTGCATCATCATCATGGTCTTGTAATGGTGTGTATCTATCTGTTAATGAAATTCAGACCTGGAGCAGCATAAAAAAGAAATCCAGATGTCATACGATATGTATGGAAAGGTTCTGCTTGTTTCAAAGGTATAATAAGCTTAAGTGATCTGCTAAAGTTTTTCGTTTTCTTTTTCATAATGTTTTGTTCGTTGAATTGAGATATGCTAAGAACTTTGTCTCTAGGTTGTGGTATATCTAATCTTAGTACTCTGGTTCTGGAGGACTCCGATCGCCATAATTGCTAAGCAACTTGTTCAGCCGTTTGGTGAGTAGTAGTTACTTTTAGTGGTCTTTTTGGGTGTTCATACAGTTTGGTACAACATAAGTTAAACTGTATGTGCTGCTTCCCAGGGACATTGTTATCTTGGGGAACAGGAGGTCACCTGACAGGCCATGTGATGGTAGGCTCCTTCTTCTTCTTCTTCTTCTCAAGCCCTTTTTTTCGGATGGTTGTTGGGTTACAGTAAGGAGTTAATGTTGGGTGAAAATGCAGGTGGGAATCGTACCGTGGCTGATACTCTCAACCAGAGTGAGCAAATATGTGTGTAAGTTGGTGGAGTTCTAAATCACAGCCACTGGAGAGTGGAGATTGATGATTGAGGTTAAAGTTGTAGCCTTTTAGGATAATTGTTCTTTTTGCCTACCTTAACAATCTTTTGTACATTATATGAATCTTGTTCCCTGTTTTTTTTTTTGTTTTGGTTGAGATAAGTAAGTAGTTGGATTTACCAATAACAAGTGGTTTGGTTTTTCTGATTCTGACCATTTAGATTGTAGAAGCAGACCAATGTGAGAGAGCTATACATTTACTTACATACACCACGTCGTCTCCACTCTCCCCACTCCTCTACGTGTTGTCAGTTTTTTATACATCTTCGAAGAAGAAATAATGAGTTTGGATAATCAAAAGACGCGTGTTATCAATGCATGCCGCAATAACAATACTATTTCCGGATTCATTATTGACCGCGTTTTAGTGCTTAGTGGCAGCAATCAATTTGAGGGCATTATAATCTTCATTTCCACCTACTACTTCATTTGCGGGTTATCTTAATTTAATTAATTTGGAAAACAACTTCAATCATAGGAAAGAAAGGTGCACGTGTCTCTAAATCTACAGTACCAAAAAGGGAAGAGTTTGGTTAGAGGTTTAATTGGGAGATGGGAAGTGCAATAAATAACCAAGGAAGGAGGAAATGGTGTTCATTTTATAGTTACTGTGTGCGTATGAATCCAAAGTCCCATCTTTCCAATTCAAAAATCTCCTCGGGATATCAACCTTCTCTTCACTTTCCTAGAACATTAAAAGACAAACATGGACCTTCGTATAAACCCTAAAGAGAAATGTCATTCCTATATTTCACTTTCGTCTAAAGAGCTTCAATTAAGAGCTTTTCTACGACTTGTCCACTTTAGGAAAATAATGTTTCTAATTGAGACCAATGAGAAGATAAATACAGCAAGTTTTCATACACACAAGAAGTAGTATTAGGTATTAGCAACACATTATTAATTGTCTTTTTAATACTTCAATCTTAATTTGGTGAATTTCATTCAATAAAGGAATAGGGACCCGAGAGGAGAGATGTGAAGTTAAAGCACCAAGCTTTAAACTTTGAGCTTCTTCTCTATTTTAAAGCCAACTGGTCTCTCTCTCTCTCTCTCTCTCTCTCTCTCTCTCTCCTTGTCGTCTCTTTCTTGTACAAAATCGGATTTCAAAAGAGTCAATTTTTTGGGTCGGAATGAGTCCCGGAAACGTGGCCATGTACCACGGAAGCAAGCTGAAGGTGATTGATCGGAGAGTGAGGGTAACGGAGCTGCTCTTAAGGTGTTCCATTAGCTGCCTCTCTCTCCTCGCGCTCCTTCTGGTTGTTACAGACACTCAGGTCAAGCAAATCTTCACAATCGAGAAGAAGGCCAAGTACACCGACATGAAGGCCCTTGTGTTAGGCTCATCACAAAACCCCCCTTTTTCGATTTGCGAATCCAACCTCTCAATCTTTCGCTTGTCAATCTCTCAACTTTTGATCTCCTCGTGTGTGTGCAGGTTCTTGGTGGCCGCCAACGGGATCGCTGCGGTTTATTCTCTGTTGCAATCAGTCCGTTGCGCGGTGGGTTCGGTGAAAGGAAGCGTTTTGTTCAGTAAGCCTCTGGCTTGGGCCATTTTCTCCGGCGACCAGGTGAGTCTAGTCTCTCTGTTTCTCTTGATGGATTCTCACGGTTTACCGCAAAATTAGTGAATTTACCATGTGGGGTTTTGCTTTGTCATTTTGTCCGGGTCGGGTCGAAAAGTCTGTATAGAGACATTAAATGGGTGTGGTTGGATATCTATCAGGTGGGAGAAGAATTGAATTAGCTTATTAGGTGGGAGAAATGTTGCTTGTTTGTTTGTATTCGAAATTGGATCTTGGAGAGTCTAAGCATGTTATGAATGTGCAGGCTATAGCGTACATAAGTGTAGCGGCCATAGCAGCAGCAGCAGAGTCTGGTGTGATTGCAATGGAAGGTGAGGACGACCTTCAATGGATGAAGTTGTGCAATATGTATGGCAAGTTCTGCAACCGAATGGCTATAGGAGTGGCTAGCGCCTTGTTTGCAGCCGTTGCAATGGTCTTTGTCTCTTGCATTTCCGCTTTTAGTCTCTTCCGATTGTACGGTGTTAACAAAGACCGCCGGACGGCGCCCTGGTGAACGCCATTTGTCCTGCATTAGTGCGTTTGATGTTGTTGTTGTTAAGAAAGAAAAAAAATGAGAAGCCTAGGCCTTTTGTTTTGTTTTTGCTTTCGTAAAGCTTCTTCTTCGGATGTTCTATGTGACAAATCATATGTAAAACATAGACTAATGTTCTCTGTGCCAATCTGTTGTGATCAAACCAAAACTCTTTATCTTTTCATGTCCTAATCCTACTCACTAGTCAGTAGTCAGTAGTTTGGGGTTTTTGTTGAACAAAGTTAGTACCTCTCCTACTTGTGTGTTCTCTCTTTTACACTGACAATCTTGCAATTCTAGTTATACCTTTGGGCCCTAAAGTTATATCTAGGCCCATTAAAGGCCATTTACTACTATTCAAACCCTTTAGGTTTCTTTGACTTGATATTTCATCGCTCTCTCGTTCGTCGTCTTGATCGAACCCTGGTCGGATTGGACAGAAACTCCTTCGTCGACATACCCCCAGGAAGAGAGCTCCGACACGACTGCTCTTCTGCCGCCGACTCCAATCCCTAATCTTTGCCTCTTTCGTTTGGTTCCGCCTCCAAAGGTTGTCTCTTTCTCTTTCGGAGTTGTAAGTTTCGAATACAAAGTATGTCGGAGAGGTTCTCACCGACCTTGAGGATCGGAGATCTCAATGATTTCATTGCTCCTTCTCAAGCTTGTGTCATATCTCTCAAGGGCTCAAAACCCATCGAAAAGAAGCCTGATCGACCCCAGGTCCCAATTTACATGCTTTCCCAAAATCTCTCTTTCGTTTCGTTTTGTTGCATGTCACCTGCATCTTCAAGTTATCACCTTTTGATGCTCAACCTTAGTTATATATCTTCACGACACTCTTCATCAGCTGAAACTATCCTTCTCTGTTCCTATTTTGTTTTTGAAAGGTTGTGATTACCCCAAAACAGCAGCTGGAACCGGTCAAAATTTCTCTTAAGGACTGCTTGGCTTGCAGGTCAGTTCTCTCTCTTACTGCTCCACCTGAATTAGTCTAGACTTTAGAGTCTAATATAATTTCCATGTACCATTGCAGTGGATGCATCACATCGGCTGAAACAGTTATGCTGGAGAAGCAAAGCTTAGACGAGTTTCTCTCTGCCCTTAGCAAAAACAAGGATGTGATCGTGTCCCTTTCCCCACAGTCGAGAACCTCTCTTGCGGTTCACTATGATATCTCTCCTCTTCAGGTTTTCAGGAAGCTAACCACCTTTTTCAAGTCTCTGGGAGTTAAAGCTGTGTTTGATACAAGCTGCAGCAGAGACTTGGCACTTATCGAAGCTTGTAATGAGTTTGTGAGCCGTTTCAAGCAAGCTGGTTCTCAAGATGGTGAAAAATCTCAATCCCCTCTCCCTGTGCTTTCCTCCGCCTGTCCTGGTAAGCAACTTCACTAGTTAGTTTGACTAAATCGAATGTGACTGCCATTGGAGATTAATGTGCAAGATTTCTTTGAATCAAGGTTGGATTTGTTACGCTGAAAAGCAGCTCGGCTCATTCATTCTGCCGTATGTCTCTTCTGTTAAGAGTCCTCAGCAAACAATTGGAGCTGTGATCAAACACCATCTATGTCAAGCTATGGGACTCAGGTACTCGCGATATTTTGGTTATCATTTGGTTGTGTTTCTACATTTGTTGGATTCAGTGGTGACCATTACATGGAACTAGGCTGGAGGAGGTGTACCATGTGACTGTGATGCCCTGTTACGATAAGAAGCTCGAGGCAGCAAGAGATGATTTTGTCTTTGATGATGAAACACACGATAATGGAGGCCTCAAGCTGACTGAGGTTGATTCCGTGTTGACAACTGGCGAAATTCTGGATTTAATAAAGGTGTTAGAGATTAGACCCTGTTTCATTTTAATTTTGCTTCCATCCGCAGAAAACGTTAATCTGGTTCTGGATTATTATATGTATCTTGCAGTTGAAAGGAGTGGACTTTAAAGATTTGGAGGAATCCCCACTCGACAGATTGTAAGAATAATCCTTATTTCATCTTCTCTGCTTCGGAGTGATGAATTCATGTGAAGTAAACATGTTCCGTTTTCCATGCAAAAACAACAGGTTGACGAATGTTACCGAGGAAGGACATCTTTATGGTGTAGCTGGGAGTTCTGGTGGTTACGCAGAAACAATATTTAGACATGCGGCAAAAGCACTATTTGGACAAACTATTGAAGGTCCTCTTGAGTTTAAAACTCTTAGAAATTCTGATTTTCGTGAAGTGGCTCTTGAAGTAAGTTCCTACCAGACCATAACAGTTTTGAAAATTTCTCTCACGTTTTGGTCTCATGCTCTTCATCTTTTCTCTCCAAGTTGGAAGGTAAAACAGTGTTGAAGTTTGCGCTGTGCTACGGTTTCCAGAACCTCCAGAACATTGTTCGGAGAGTGAAAACGCGCAAATGCGATTATCATTATGTGGAGATTATGGCATGCCCTGCAGGTTCATCTTCTACTTGGCAAACTCTAGTTAAGAAACGTATCTTGTCTATTGAGTTATTAACGATTCCCCAAAATGCTGGATCGAAACAGGTTGCCTGAATGGTGGTGGGCAGATCAAGCCAAAGACGGGGCAGTCTCAGAAAGAACTGATCCACTCACTGGAAGCGACTTATATGGATGATACTGTAAGTTTGCCCTGCAGCTTCCAAATTCTTTTATTTTAGTTAGGCTAATAATATAACCTGACCCGGTTGGATACAGTCTTTGATGGTAGATCCATTCCAGAATCCAATAGCCAAGAGACTATCCGAGGAGTGGCTTGAAGAGCCTGGCTCCAACAAGGCAAAGAAGTACTTGCATACTCAGTACCATCCGGTCGTGAAAAGCATTACGGCACAGCTCAACAACTGGTAGACTAACCGTAGGTGTCAAAAATTTTGATTGAGAAGGGAGGTGTTTTTTTGGATTTTGTCGCGGTTCTGTTTTGTGTATCTGTATAAAAAAATCAGCGGGAAGCTCCTTGTTCTCAAAGTCTTATATGTAAAATACAAACATGACATAAAAAGTACAATTACACGGTCCTGCTAAGCTGGGGATTTTTTGGTTGCTAGTAATGTATACTGTTACACTTTTACATAGCGATTACTGCGTGAGAGAAGAGAGGAGCTTGTCCTTCAACTGCTCAGCATTGCAGCCACCCTGAGGGCGGATGGTGAATGTATGAACCACGCCCTCCTCTGTGATGGCCACATTGGAATCATGAGGCGTAACTTCATTGTCTCTAAACGTTTGTATCACCTTTGAAACTGGATGAGTTTCTAAGGGGCAGCTTAGCCTCACCACGGCATCCTCGTGCCTCTGTTGATAATCAACCTCAGCAGGAGTGATCTGATTACTCTCCCTCCTCTTCATTAACTGCTTCTCTGTTTCGTATACCCTTATTTTCTTCTGCATGTCGGTAATGTATGTGATTGCATCCGCAAGGAGGGAAGCCTTGTCCATCTTGGAGATGTTTGGTACCACCGCTCTCAATGCGTAGAACCTCTGGTTCAGCTTTTCTCTCCTCTGCCGTTCCGCTTCCACATGGTTTAGGGCCTCTTCTCTCCCGTTTGCTGGTTTTCTTCCTCTCTTCCTCGGCTTTTGCTCGTCAGTTAGAAACAATGGCTCATCTTTCCCTTGCTCATAACCGTACACTTGATTGGAACCACCAATCGCCTGTACCTCGTACGATTCCAAGGAGAAACCCGAGTCATCCTCAGTCTTTGGGGAGAAATTGATACTAATAGACCGTGGTTTGGATCCGCCCAGGCTCAGTTGTCGACCAAAGATTTTGGGAGCTTCTTTAGCATGAACAAAGTCGGATCCCCCAAACACTGATTTGACCATCTCAATCACACTCTTATCTTCTGGGATAAGTTTCAAGGAACCGAGCTCCACAACTCCGGCATTCACAGGTACAGACAAGACCGTCTGGAACCCAGCGGATCTGGCCAAGAAGGACCTAACCCTGTAGTAACTCAAGCAGCTAGGCAAATCAGCAGCCCAGAGCGACTTACCAGACACATAGGTTCCACCAGGACCGTACTTATTGGAATCACACCTAAAGGAAAAGTACATAGAAGCCAGATAAAACATGTCGAGGTCAGTGAGAGGCCCCGATTTGACCAGACGACGATCCTCATCTGGACCGACAAAGGACAAGTGAAGCTTGCGGAGCACACGCCTCTTGGTCTCATCGTGGTGCGAAAAGTCCTCTCCTGAAGCTCCCTTTTTGTTACGGCAGTGGCCGTCTCCCCAGATCAAGACGCAGCCATCGGAGCCATTGACGTTGGAAGCGAGCCAGAAAAGGGCATAGTCCCAATCAGAACCTTCAACGACGTGGCGTAACCCTTGCTGCAGATTGGGGTCGCTTGGCGGGGCGACTAGCTTGGTGAGGGCAGAGTTAGAAGAAGCAGAGGAGATGAAGAAGTCGCAGGCTTCGGAGCCTATGGTGGATTCCACCATCGCACGATCTTCCTGATTCTCCCAGAACTTGAGACCCATTGATTGTCCTGAAAAAAGGAACAAATTCAAACAATAATCAAAGGTGTGAGTTGCAATCGCGGCGGAGATAGAAGATGGGAGTCGAATCACGTCTTTCTTGCTGGGACACAAAATTTTAGGGTTTGTTGAATGCTTTCCCTTTAAGCTCTGATCTCTAATTTCCTTGTCTTTGATTCACCCAGATCTGCTGTTAAGTGACTTGTTCTGAAATTGACCAAGAAAACAGAAATGAGCAAGAGAAGAGACGAAGATGTGATAATGGGTTGAATCGCATCCTAAAACTGTATCCGAACCTGTATTTGATCCGAAAAATCTGAACCGTATTTGACCAACTATGCATATCAATCTAAAATTTCTATATCCGACGTAACTTTTATCCGATAGAACTCGATCCGACTCGATCCAAATATCCGTATATCCAGATCTATCCAAAATAAAAAATCGTTTTTATTTTTAAATATAAATTTAACTTTTTTTCGCTCACAAATCTCTGAAAAATGCACAAAAATCCCAATAAAACTCTTGTTTCACATAAAAAAAATCCAACAAAAATATAGTTGTGTTATAAAAGTAAATGATTTCTAATATTATAAAAAATAAAAAAAGTGCAACCATGCAAACTTCTTATTGAATGATCAAGTTTATAGATCTCGTTGATAACGCATTCTAATATCATAAACATGCTTTTTGAATATCGAGATAAGCAGTATTATCGACTTTTGGCTCCGAAAGTATTATCGTGTCTTCGGGTTTTTGGATCGGAAGGAATGTGTTGCTTGCCGCATTTTGTGTAATTTCGGTTACAAATTTCAATCAAATCTACCGGACGAAAAAAAAAAAAATTGTAAATAAGCAGGCAGTTAAAAGTTAATCATAAAATAAGTGAAAATTCTGAAAGCAGAGTAGCCTTATATTCATTAGTCATCGACTTCCCTATTTTATTTTCTTTTTCTCAGGCCACCGTCCGTCGATAGTTTATTTACAGATCCGACCAGACAAGTTGTTGAATTCCGATTGGATCCGAGGCGAAACCTTTCAATTTAAGTCGACCTTGTTGGGTGAGTCGAGTCTACCCCATGTTAGCTAGACGCTAGGGTTTCCAATCCGATTTCGCTGCTTCACCATCAATGGGTCGCTCTCGAGGGAACTTCAACAATTTCGAAGACCCTACCCAGAGGTACTTTCTTATTGCCTTGAATCTGCTTCGAATTTGTTGCTCTAGAATAGCAATCTTCAACACTTTGCCCTTTTTTGCAGAACGAGGAAAAAGAAAAATGCGGCTAATGTGGAGAACTTTGAGTCTACATCAATGGGTATAATTACTCATTCCTTCTCCTCTCAAAGATTCTTCTTTTACTCAAAAAGACTCTTTTGTTCTTCTTGTGGAGACAGTTACAGGTGCCGAGGGAGGAGGCAAATACAACTGCGATTACTGCCAGAAAGACATTACTGGCAAGATTAGGATTAAATGTGCTGTCTGTCCCGATTTTGATCTCTGTGTAGAATGTATGTCTGTTGGAGCTGAGATCACTCCTCACAAATCTGATCACCCTTACCGAGTTATGGTTAGTTTCCAAAGACTTTGATTCATTGAGAAAGAGACGGTTTTTTCTGGTTGAGACTCCATCAAAGCTTAATGTATCTCTTTTGCTTTGTCAGGGAAATCTAACCTTCCCGCTTATTTGTCCCGACTGGAGTGCCGATGATGAAATGCTTCTCCTCGAGGTACCACACCTACCTTCTTCTTTTTACTAAGAAAATGTGCCCATTATTTCTCTTTCTTTCTAGAAAAAAATTGTAATTTCGTTTCATCTCTCATTTCAGGGACTTGAAATATATGGCTTGGGGAACTGGGCAGAGGTCGCGGAGCATGTGGGAACAAAGAGTAAAGAACAGTGTCTCGACCACTACAGAAACATTTATTTGAACTCCCCCTTTTTCCCACTTCCAGTATGCTATATCCATCTCATAACATATATATTAGTGCTAGCCTTTTCTAATGTATTAATCTAGGGGCTACGCTTTATTTCCCAGGATATGTCACACGTAGCGGGGAAGAACCGAAAAGAACTTCAAGCGATGGCAAAAGGACGCATTGAAGAAAAGAAAGGTTTGCATTACTATGATTGATGGTTGTGTGATTCTGCATTGTACGTGTTGCTATCTTAATTGTGAAATTGATGTGGTTTCTTCTTCTTTGGCAGCAGAGCAGAACATGAAAGAAGAGTACCCGTTCTCTCCTCCTAAAGTCAAGTATGTCTCTCCTTCTTCTCAGATACTGTGCAGTTGTACTAAATGTTTTTTTAATTTCTTATCCAATTTTCTTGCAGAGTTGAAGACACACAAAAAGGTGACTCCTTTGCTTGGTACAATGTTATATCTGGTTTGAACATATGTGCGTGTTTAGTTGTGTACTTATATCTAGATCACCCTACACTAAGTATTATGGAATCATCTTCGTCTTGTAAGTAAGCGGCTAATTCGATTGACCATATTTTGAAAGTCCAACAAAAAGGCCCAATACTTGTCATTGTGTTTATACTGAAAAGTTAGATATTGTCTCCTTTTTTTTCTATGTTTTGATGTGCTTTTTGGTCAGAGTCTCACACGGACAGGAGTTTTGGAGTAAAGAAACCTGTCACTCCGGGAAACAATTCTTTGGTTGAATTGAGTAATTACAACCACAAAAGACAAGAGTTCGACCCGGAATATGACAATGATGCTGAGCAGCTCTTGGCTGAGATGGAGTTCAAAGAGAACGATACTCCTGAAGAGCATGAGCTGAAGCTGCGTGTGTTGCGTATCTACTCGAAAAGGTACAGATATTAAGATCACAAGGAGAAAGATTCTCTTCTTTCACCGCCCATGCTAATGCAGGTGAGTTTGATCTTTGCAGGCTTGATGAGAGGAAACGTAGAAAGGAATTCATACTAGAAAGAAACCTGTTATACCCGAATCCCTTTGAGAAGGACCTGTCTCAGGAGGAGAAAGTGCAGTGTCGGCGTTTGGACGTTTTCATGCGTTTTCATTCAAAAGAGGAGCACGACGAGCTACTCCGTAGTGTTGTGAGCGAGTACCGCATGGTGAAACGGCTCAAAGATCTCAAGGTAAGGACATTGCTACTCTCAAACTGTGTGTTTGGTTGTTTGGATGTGGCTCACTGTGTTGGATTGGGCGGAGCAGGAAGCTCAAGTGGCAGGGTGTCGTTCGACGGCTGAAGCAGAGAGGTACCTGGGGAGGAAGAGGAAGAGAGAGAACGAAGAAGGGATGAACAGAGGGAAAGAGAGCGGTCAATTTGGTCAAATTGCAGGGGAAATGGGGTCTAGGCCGCCTGTGCAAGCATCTTCAAGCTATGTGAATGATTTGGACCTGATTGGGTTCACGGAGTCGCAACTGCTGTCTGAATCTGTGAGTGCCGAGATACTGAACACGAGGAACAATTGTTGTGAGATGAGTATTCTTGTTACTGAAAGAAGAGTTGTTTGTCTTTTGCAGGAGAAGCGTCTGTGCAGCGAGGCCAAGTTGGTTCCACCGGTATATCTACAGATGCAACAAGTGATGTCACATGAGATATTCAAAGGGAATGTGACGAAGAAGTCGGATGCATATAGCCTGTTCAAGATTGATCCGACCAAAGTGGACCGAGTTTATGATATGCTTGTGAAGAAGGGTATTGCTCAGCTTTAAGGCTTGTGTTGTATCATCGATGTATGTGTGAGAGCTCTGTTGAGTTATTTGTCAAGTACAACCTCATTTGTCGTAATTATAAATAGAGAAAAACGTGATTCACTTATCCGTTGAAAAATTTCTTGCCTTTTTGAGAAAAGAGATAAGGTAAATGAGAGCCACACAATCTAAATCCAAATGGCTTGAGTATATATTTGAGAAAGAATCAGAGTCCTCAAACAAGGGAAGAAGAAGAAGTGAGATGGAGATGATGTCTCTCCCCAGAATGAAACTATCTTGTCTGCAACCTCACCTCCATTTGAGCAGCAGACCATTCTTAGCAGCAGCTCAGGCGTTTCCAGGCATAAGGAGGAGCAGAACATCATGCCGCGTTCGGTGCGGCTCAGCGAGAAGAAGAGTAAGTAGGAAGAACATGATGCTTGAAAAGGCACAACAACCAGTGGGTTTGGAGAGGCACTGGAGACATGCAGTGGTGGGTGGTGTCTCTGTAGGGTTGGTGATGGCTTTGGTAATGGGAATGGATGCAGAGAAGGCGATGGCTTTGGGTCCAGAAGGTCCATTGATGGAAGAGTTTTGGGACAACGTGAGAAGGTACGGTCTTTACGCACTCACGGTCAGCACGGGAGCTCTCTCTGCCGTCTTTGAGCCCATCTACGAGCTCCTCAAGAACCCAGTCTCCGCCATTCTCATTTTGATCGTCTTAGGTGGAAGCTTCTATATCGTCTCCCAAGTTGTTTCCGCCATGATTGGTGTCAACGAATTCGCTTATGATTACGGATATTGACCAACAACAAAGTAATAATATTTACTCTGTTTTTGTCTTTGGTCATTCTCTTATTATGCTTCTTCTTCTTCTTCTCTTTATCTATATTTTCTTACACAATCAATCAAGGAAGGGACATTTTATTTGAAAATGATAGATAGATACACCAAATCATGTACAAAAGAAAAGCTGTTAAAGATGGACAAATCATTCAATGGTTGTTATGCGAATCCTCCGGCGACGTAGTCCATGAGTCCGTCGGCAGTAGATTGTTCTGAAGGCTGTTGAAAGCCACCGAAGGTGATTGCAATAGCCAAGAAGGCTGCAGTTGACGCAAAGAGAGGCCAGAAATAGGCTAATATGTCCACAATTCTTGGTGCTGCGTACACGAGGGACGCCGAAACCACTGTCACCATGATTGCCACCATGATATGGAATTTGTATTCCATTACTCTTGCCTGCAACTGCATCTCCATTTCCTTATCCAAAATTCAGAAAGAGAGAGATGTGTTGAAGCCAAGACTCTCAAGAAAGATAGAGATGGTTTAATGTCAAAAGTAGGTTACCTTTGGCTTTGTTTGATCAACGCAAGTTCTCAAGTCCTTTTCCAGTGGCTGCCTGTGTGCTTGATGAGGAAGATTCCCTTGTTTTACATTATTTAACCCACTACTAATCATGATTACCCTATCCGGAATGACATGAATACCCTCTAGCTAAGACAATCATAAGGGGGCATAATCGTCATTTGGAGATAGATAGATGGCTTTGTCCTGGGGGATGGGTTTTGTCTCTTTTCTTCTTCAGGTTGATTACCAGACACACAGATAAGACTTTGTTTAGTTAAGAGAACAATCAAGGAATATGGATCGCAAAGTTTCTTCCTTTTCTTCATATCCAATGGAACGGCATCCACTTTCTCTTCTTCATTTACATTATTGTAAAGCGACATTAAGAAAAGGACTTTACACTCTCAAAAAGTCTTAACCATCATCATATAACTGTGATTAGACATTCTCCATTTATAGGTTTCCAAAAACAAACCCATTATAAGAGCTGTGAATTTGACATTTTACAGATTCAGAAGTCGCAACATCTTCTTCTAAACACAAAATTTACAGAGGAGAATCCAACTACTAGACTGACTTGTTATCAAACTTCTCTCCTTCTGCTACTCGGCTTCTACCCACAGCGAGATTCAAAATTATACAGTAAAATGACTAAATCATAAGTTATCATCCACCTCTACTATTGTCTGCAAACATGGCTTCCATTTCCGCTTGCAGCTCCCAAAACTCTCTGGGAGTTGAAGGGAAATACCCTCTGCTCCATTGTTCAGCAGCAGCAGCAGCTCGAGCTGCTTCCTTGTCAGAGTGATCTTTACGCACCGCCTTCTCTCTGTTTTTTGCTCAGCTGCCTCCCGAGGTGACTCCTTCTTGGCCTTCTCTGTTGATGCCTCATCCAACCAGTCATCTGCAACTTTGTTTCCGTGCTTGCAGAGCAATGTGTGAATGCAGTTTCCCATGATGCCTCTAGTGATGTGATGATTGCCTCAGACTCTCAAACAATTTATATTCAGTTCTTGGACCAACGTGCAGACCATCATACACCCACTAGCTTCTTTCTTTATTTACGGACAACCTTTGTACTAGGACTTGAAAAACATATCTCGTTCCACATGCAAATGTCAAACTGGGTCTAGAAAACAATAGAGCATGCTTCTTCAGGAGGCAAAGTCAATTGCCACCGCCCATAATTAAAGTCAATAGGAGGATATGAAGAGAATACCATGAACTAAGGAGAATGGGACACATTGCAGCTTTCTAAATTGTTTCAAATGTATATAACCTGAGAGTTTGCTAGCATTACAAAATCTTTCCTGATCCAGAAAATACCGCTATCGGGATAAAGAAAGGTAAACAGATAATAAAGCTTAAAGCCAGACAGGCATATGAAATCAACATACCAAAGACGAGAGCTACGCAGAAACTCCAGATGAACGCCTAGACTCCAACCATGCCTTTGCCGCAACACTGGTGGTCAAAAACCAGCCAACCTTATCGGGGGCTTCATGGAAAGGAGCATTTAGCTCCTTTAAGTGAGACTCAAAAACAGCTGCAAGACCTTTGTCTGAGTATTTGTGTTTCCCGTGTCCAGTGTTGATTCCAAGCAACGGAGGGAACTCTTCTCCGGATTCCTGAGCCGCCTCTGATAAGTCGTTCATCCAAACATGAAGAGCAGTCAAGGCTGCCCCGAGGGAGAGGCTTTTCAGATGCAAGGACCATTGGGTGGCTGATTTGGATTGGAGACCTGAATAAATGTCATACTCAAGCCCCAGCTGTAGGATCTCACAAGCTCTTTCCACCTTATTGAGGTTGACACAAAGATCAATCAAGCAATTCAAATATGCTTTCTTTACATCAGGGCCGATGGAATCAATCAACTCGGATGCTTCCTTCTTGAACACCCCTTCCTCGCAGTTTTCCTCCGCGACCAACATCTTTACCACCTGACCAAGCTTTGGCTTAGCCCTGTCGACACAGCCAATGAGTTTCCCGATTTCCTCCCTCGGTGTCTGGGTCATTACATTCAGAAGACAGCCACAGAATCTGTCGTCCGGAGTTATCCCCAGTTCCAAGACTTGATCGAATGTCCTCACAACATCATCTACCAGCTTGGCTTTCCCATAACACTGGATAACCGACGTAAGAACAAAAAGAGTAGGCTCAAAACCAGCTTCTCTCATCTGAAGAAGTGCCGCCTCAGCCTCTGAAACCTTCCCACTGCAAGAGTATACAGTGATTAGCGAAGAGAAGGTCCAGCTATCAGGATCACAAGTCCCACAACTCTTCATATCTTGGAAAATTTCAAAAGCCTCGTCCACATATCCGATATCAGCACACATGGACAAGAGAGTGTTGTAAAGTATCACAGTTAGATCCAATCCTTTCTCCTTCATCTCACGGTAGATAACAAGTGCATCGTCGCCATAACGAGCTCTGCCATAGGCTCTAATAAGAGCAGCATAAGTACTCCAATTGGGTGTTAAGCCATTGCTAATAAGATCATTGTGGATGATTTTGGCCTGCCATGGCCTCTTGGCTTTACCCATAGAATCCAACAGCCTATTGTAAATAACCAGATTTGGCTTCACCCCAAGAGACTTCATCTCTTCATAGATATTGAGAGACCCATCGTAGTTCCCAGACATACCATAGATTCTAATCAAAGTTGAAAAGGTAACAGGGTCGATGCGCCATTTCTCAGTCCTTGCACGGTCATACAAGGTCAAGGCCATGTCAACGTTACCAGCACGCCCATAAGCGTCGATCATAGCAGCCAAGGTGACATTATCAGGAGGACAATCAAAGAGAGGCATTTTCTCAAACCACTCAACAGCTCTCTTAGGTTCACCACACTGCCTAGCACAGCTGATGAGCGTCGTGAAGGTTGCATTGTCCGGCTTGACCCCTCTCTCGAGCATTTCGTCGAACAGCTTCTCCGACTTGCCGAGATCCTTGCATTTCCTGAAAACCTTCATGGTGACGTTGTAGAGGATCACTTCCCTGCTCGGTTTCAGAGTCTGGAGGAGATGATTGAGCACAAGGGGAGCAGTTTCTGGGTTGGTCATGTTATTGAGGGTAACAACAGCATCTTGCTCAAAGAGCTTACCACCAAACCCAGTTAAAAGATTGCAAACTTCAGCCTCGTTGGGGGCACATGCGTCCAGAGACTCGGCTAGTTTAACAAGGGAAGAATACCTGGAATCGTACGACTTCCTGCGGAGCTGGGAGGCTCTGGGGCTGTTGGGATTCACCCAGACGTAGCTTTTGGAAGCCGAGGAAGCATCAAGTGTGGGTTTTTCCTGCGGAATCGCCTCTTGTACGGAGACATGGCTTACCTGGAGAATGTTTCTGGAGTGTGAGGGAGAAGGAGAGGAATTGGGGGAGTAAGAGCAAAAGAAACTCCTTTTGGGATAAACTGGGAGGATATTGCAGAGAGGATGATGAGGGTCGAGGAGAAGAGATGAGGGAGAGGAGCAAATATGATGAAATGACATTTTTTCTGCTTCGTCTTCGCAATTGCAATTCCAATTGCAGTCTCGACCTTATCCCAATGAATAATGATGATGATGATGGAGCGAAGAAGAAAGAAGGACAGACAGAAATGTGGGGATGAAGACCCCCGCGACTAACTTTTCTGTAGACGATGGAAATGATCACATAGGCCCAACTAGACTTTGGGCTAAATAGTAAAAGCCCAACGATTTCTCAAAAGAATTTGATCGACTATTTTATTTTGGCTGTAGCTATTAGATACTCACTCTCTCTAGTAATTCCACCCACACTTGTCAAATGGAAGAAAAAAGTTTTAGTTAAATCACAAAGAGTAGATTGTTAATGAAGCTTAGAAAAAATTATTACTGGCTATTATAATGAAAATGAAACAAATTTCTCTAATGTTTTCAATTACAGCTTGAAAATGAATAACCAATTGGAGATTGGCTACGATTTTACAAATAAAACGATCATTCCTCCCTTATTGTTCTCCTATCACAACATTACACGTAAGCATGTCTCTCTATATATTTCTTTATTATTTGTATATTTAAGAAAAAAGATTAAAGAAAATAAGAAGAGTGATCAATCACATGATGGAGCAGCTCTGTGGGTTGTCTTCGCTGAAGTAATCGCATCTGGTGACGTGGCATGGTCTGCAAGGTGGTGGTGGGCCCCCTCCCCAGCTGTCGTACACGGGTCGGCCGTAGCACTCGTACGGATGCGGTGGCGGCATTCCGTATCCGTTGAAAGCCGGCCCGCCTCCGTACCCATCGTAGTAGGGCCCACAACACATCGCTACAGGCTGCCCCTGCGGCATCATCTGCGGTGGTGGCCCCTGCGGCATCATCTGCTGTGGTGGCCCCTGCGGCTTTGGGTTTGGAGCAGGTGCGGGTTTGGATGCTGGCTTCTCCGGTTCTTTGGGCTTCTCGGGCTCTTTGGGCTTCTCGGGCTGTTTGGGCTTCTCGGGCTCCTTGGGCTTCTCGGGTTGTTTGGGCTTTTCGGGTTCCTTAGGCTTCTCAGGGGCTTTGGGTTTTTCGGCCTCTTTGGGCTTCTGGGGAGGCTGGGGCTGGGGCTGGGGCTGAGGAGGCTTGGGTGGCTCGAGGATCTCGATGGTCTTGATGGAGCCGCCGCCTTTGGAGCAGAGTTTGTCCATGATCTTCTCAGGGCTGCAGCAAACCACCTTGATGATGACAGTGTTGGACTTTTCATCGAACAATTGGTCTCTTATTTCTCTTGTTCCCAATCACACACAAAAGTATTCCACTCAGTCCATTTCCAATCAAAGAAGAAATCACTGAAACAAAAAGAGAGAGAGAGAGAGAGAAGGAACTCACGTGGGAATTTGCAGAGAACCTTCTTGACCTTCTTGTAGCACTTGGAGCAATCCAGATCCACCTTCAACTTCATCATAGTTACCTGCCAATCATCACTAAATAACTCAGCTTCTGCCTAACTTTTTTTCTTTTCTTTTTTTAATTATGGTATCTATCAACAGAGGATCATCGATCATTATATTATTATACACTTTGGATTTGACGTTTCTAAGATCTAATTACTGGGAAACAAAAAAGGTAAAGGGTCAGAAGAACTGATTCGATCTCTGACTCAAAATGGAAAGGTAGAGAGAAAAGGAGAAAGAATCTGATCTTCTTCTTCTCATAACTCCCACAAAGTTTACCTTTTTTTATTAATTGTCCCCAGGATCTATCTTTCTTTTTTGTTTTGTTTTTGTTTTTAACACCGCACAAACAAACACAAGCCACATATACACAATAACATCCACATGGTAATAATATAAAAAAAAACAAGAGATAGAGCAGAGAAGCTCTGAGATGTATAAAGACACACATAAAAACCACAACTTTCTCTACAAGAAACCAAGGAGGAAGAAGAGAAAAGAAGAAGAAACCTTTTCCTTGCCCTTCTCAGCCATGGCTGGAACGGAGATCTGAGATCTGACGGTGGCTTAGAGTCTACTTCCAGAGAGAGAGAGAGAGAGATGGGTGGTGGTGAGGATCGTAGCTTTTTATAATATGGACTACAAGCTGACTTCGCCAATGTCCTACCGACACGTGTCCGAAGTTGGCATCGATTTTGATGTTTAATTAATCAAAACTTTCTCTCATATATCTTTTTTTATCATTTGTGGTTTTTTTCTTTAGAAAAATAAAGAAGAAGAAAGAAATGCTCATGAATCATCAAAACCCTTTTCACTTCTCTAACTTTCATACTTGCCATTAATAATTGCCTTCACCAATCTTTGTTTTTTGTTCCCACTTACCAAATGATATTTATTACTGCTCATCAGAATTTGATGTTGATTTTTCAATACTACTAATTAACATGAAAAACATAAAATAAGCAAGTTCGAGAACGAAGGATGGGGAGTGACGATTGCAAATCATTCTAGCCTCCTTGTACGTAACTCTCTGTCTCTTTCTTTTGTTTAACATTAGTATTGTTAAAGGATATATATATATACAAATACATAATTGCGTTTATAAAATTGGGAGAGAATCTTAGTAATGTGTTTCTCCAGCTCCATTCTATTCTATCAACCACATCACATGCTCTTTGTATTCATCTTCTATATACTATAAAATAGGGATCGAAACATCTATTTGTATACAATATAGTATGTATATCACTAACAAACAAACTGAACAATCATCATCATCATTAATTCTTCATGCGTAAGAATACGAAAACAAAATTAAAGGAAGAAAGAGAGAGGGAAAACAACAAAATAAAATAGCTGGAAGATTCCTCACATGCGGCGGAATTAGTGGCTAGTACAAATGGGCCTTTTATATATCAAAGCCACTATTCAGGCCTACGAATTATGACGATTGCTGTTGGTACATTGACTTTTGAATAGACACGAGGCCTTTTCCTTGTTGGGCTCTCTAAGCCCACTGGGCCGCTACACATTCTTTTTTCTTAAGGCATGTTCATCTCTGTGGATGACCAAAAATCTTACCAACATGAAACATATTTTTTTGTTGCTCAAATCTTCTAGGTTGTCAAATATTATAGAACTAGATTAAGAAGTACTGGATTCTCTTTAGGATAGGTTCTGAAAGGAGAAGGAATGATACAAGGATAAACATATTAAAATTTATTAATATCAAAACTTAAGTTTTAATTAGTAACCTTTAAATTACAAAAATATTTTAAAATACTTAAACATGGGTTTTAAGCCATTAAAATTTTTGAAAAGTTTTGAGAAATACCATTTTTGAAATATCATTTTTCAAAATACCATATTTTCAAAATCTTTACAAAAATTTCACTTCTTAAAAACTATTTATTCATTATATTATTTATGTTTGGGTTAACTATGTTGTATTAGGATATAGTTTTGAGGGTTTAGGGTTTGTTAGGGGTCAAATATTTTTTCGGGTTTAAAATTTTAAGATTTAAGCTTTAAAAATCCATAATTTGTGGCATTTTTGCAAATAAACAACACAAAGTGGCATTTTTGCAAAGTGGTATTTTTGCAAAGTGACACACCAAAAGTGGCATTTTTGCAATTGTCCCAAAGTTTTTTGACCAAAAAAATCATTAAAATTTAATTTATATCTTAATTTTCATGTCCTAATTCATATTATGCAGACCCAAAAATATATATACATAGATGAAATTCAAATCATATTCCTAATAAAAAAATATTTTTACACATTATGAATTTATATTAACTAACAATTAAAATACCATGGGGTTAAATCATAAAACAATAAATTTATGTGAAAAATCTCATAAAACCTATAAAATATTTTATAAATAGTTTTATCAAGCATTATATATAAATCTATTATTGATAAATGTCATTGATATCATCAATTTATTTTTCATAGAGATCTATACTCGTCAAATCTAACATTTTTAGATCTTAATAGTAAATATATTATTATTATTTTATAACATGTACAAATTTTTAGTTTATATAATTTTCTTTTTTAACACTGAAAAGTATAGATAGAAGATTTCTACTTTATTTGTAATATTCTATAACTATGTTTACATAATAAATATGTTCATAGATTTTTTTTCTTTGGTATGTTTGTGCATATAAAATTTAAAACTGAGATTTCCATATTCTTTCTAATTTTTTGTTTTTCAATTTATAATTTTTTTTTGTTTTATCATTCATTATTTTTTGGAGCAATTGCATTAATATCACTTTTAGTGTGTACATTTGCAAGAATGCCATTTAGAGATGTCTATTTGCAAAAATGCCACTAATTATGGATTTTAAAGCCTAAATTTTAAAATTATAAACCCTATAAAATATTTTGACTCCTAAAACTCTTTAAACCCTCAAGACTAAACCCTAATACAACATAGTTAATTTAAACATAAATAATATAATGACATTTTTTTGAAAAAAATGGCATTTTTGCCAATATTTTGAAAAAGTGGTATTTTTGAAAAATGGCACTTGAAAAGTGATATTTTTAAAAATTTCTCTTTTTTTTTTTAATTTAAAATTTCTATTTCCTCTCTACTTTTTTTATATAAATATAGTCTCTCTATTTTTTTCAATTTATTTTTATAATTTTTTTAACTATTATAATTTTTTTTCTCCTAACAATTTGGGATTATTAGAATTTTTCTTTTTTACTATTTGGTTAGTTGCTTGAAAATTATTTTGTTCGTTTTTATTTTCAATTTTATTTTTTTAATTAATTTTAAGTTTTGACACATGTCATCATCTAATCAATATTCAACACATATCACGATCTTGTGAGTTATAATTTTGCTTACATGTCAAAATCATGTCGATAATATTTTTCTTTCTTGTTTTTTTTTCTCTCTACTTTTTTTTATGGTTTACATTATCTTTATTTTCTTTCTTAATTTAGTTTTATAATTAGTTTATACTATTATTATTATTTTTTTATTCTAGCTAGGGTGGATTATTATAAAATTTTCTTTTCACATAATTAGTTTAAACAATAAGAAACTTTTGTTCTTTAATATTTGGTTAGTTATTGATAAATTTTGAGAAATGCCGCTTTTCAAGTCTCACTTTTCAAAAATGCCACTTTTTCAAAATCTTTGAAAAAATGGCACTTTTCAAAATTATTTGTTCATTATATGGTTTATGTTTGGGTTAACTATGTTGTATTAAAGTTTAGTATTGAGGGTTTAGGGGGTTTTAGGGTCAAAACATTTTTTAGGGTTTTGAATTTTAATATTTAGGCTCTAAAAATTCATAAATAATTGCATTTTTGCAAATGGACAATCGAAAGTGACATTTTTGCAAATGTACACACCAAAAATGACATTTTTTGCAATTGTCCCTTAGTTATTTGACAATTATTTTGTTTGTTTTCCATTTTTGTTTTTATATTTTTTAATTAGTTTTTAAGTGTTAACACATGTCATCATCTGATCAACAGTAGACATATGTGACGATTTGGTGAGTTAGAATTTTGCTTACGTGTCGCGTTCTCATCGTGCGCCTCCTCCTTTATATAATAAGATTGAAGATTTTATTGAGTTGTCTTTCATATGAGATCATAAGATATATATATATATATATATATAGTGATTAGACTTAGCATATTGCTAAAATGTAAACTTTCCTAATACATAATGAAAATACAAAATCTAGAGAATTCTTCCATTTGGGCTTCACGGGTTTCACCTTATAGACGGGCTTTGATGTCCACAACACTTGGTCCGGAAACTACACGTCTTGCTTCCCAAATAATCTCTAATACTCCCCCGCACGACAAAGGTGGAACGCCAAACACACCAACATCAATCACAAAGCGGAACACCTATGTCGTGGACAACTTGTTGATGATGGACAAAACAAGTCAACAGGCTCCTCCGGGTATAAACTTCGATCTTCAAAATAGGAATGAAACTTCAGCTCGTTTTTGGTCTTGAGAAAAAACAAAAAATCTCATGGGTACAACTTTCAACTCCATAAATAATTGTCCTTGTCTCAGACAGTCCATAAATCGGACTAAGAAAAAATTGACAAAAAAATATGAGCGTTCTAATAAAACTCCCTCGTAATAGTAAAATCATAAGAAAAAAGAATTGGAAAAATTCAAATTGAAAATTGTATCTTGAAAGTGGGATAAACAAAATGAATTTCAAGGTTCAGCGTATATATATGATACAGTCTCAATTGTAATAAATTAATGATTGTGTTCATATTGTCACATACGTGGAGAGAAATGTAGGGAGGGACGGAGAAACATGTCTCCATTCTTAACTCCAACAGAAGATGGAGAAGCTCAAACCAAGATAACGAACAATGTACGACAAAACAGCAACAACTAAGAGCATGATCAATGGGGGGGCGCTAAAGTTGGAGTGCTAACATTATTTAATTATTTTTTTCTTAGCAACTCCATTTTTTAGGTGCAAAAGTGCTAAAATAAGCAATTTTAAATTGGAGTGCTTAGATTATTTAATTATTTTTAATACTTAGCAACTCATTAAAAAACTTACTAGCACCCCCATTGTACATGCTCTAATAGGCACAGGAGATGATCATGCCTGTCTAAAAGAGACTTGCTAACTACCAAAGTGGCTATGTTAGTTATGATGTACCAAACTCGGAAGTTCCTGTATACAAATTTTACTGCTATTTTTAGCTGTTTGATTCAATTAATTAATCAATATATGTGCTTGGCTGTTTCGTTAGTATACGTTTTCGACTGAAATGCTATCAATTATTTGCTAAGTAGAGTGCGATTTGGGTGATATGGATTGACAAGAATATATCATATGGAAAGAGACGCAGGCTAAGATACAAAACAAAGTGTCGTGTCTGGCGAAAATTCAAAGAGAAAAATAAAGAATGAGATTGGAAAGCTGGTGGGTCCAAATTGCAACTCAAAAGTCATGAAGACTTTTCATTATAAGATTCTGTCCTTTTGATGTGATTATGATGAAGTGAATAGATATATCCTTCTACTTTGTGTGGCTCCAAGACATGTACTTCTCTCTACCCTATCTCCATCCATTCACACACAACAGCATTTATTAATTTTGGGCTACCATCTAATTAAAACTAAAATGTGAATGGAGTAGAAGGAATTCGTTTTGGTCGATGCAGAAGCAAGCAAGCAAGCCATGTCACTCGCTTTTTGCCTTTATGAAAAGAAGTAGAAATGGTCCAAATAAAATGATTGCAGTTAACTCGTGGTGCATATTTGTTGAATGGTTTAGGTTCGTGAATAGCTATGGAAATAGCGTTGATTTTATGCAATTGTAAGGAAAGACGAAGAGATACAAAATTGGCTTTTTAAGGGGTTTAAGGGAATAAAGGGAGAATTAACGATAGGAAGGGTCGTTTTCTTCGTGGAAGAAAAAGAATGAATGCGGTGTGGGGTTGTTGTGATTTGTCACTCTCTCAATTCTAAATTCATACTATATTGCTTCGAAATCAAAACTACTCGAGAATCATATTTACAAGTTGTGTGCTTGTGGTGTTGGCCTCTCCAACACTACTCTCTCTTACCATTTCATTTCGAGTTCTTGAAGCAGGGAAAAAACAATAAATATTCCTTTATTATTAAAGGGATTGACATTTGTTTAGGTCTACTACACCTACACAAGACTCTCGTCTAAATCAATCTAAGAAGAAGAAAATTTAGAAAACCAATTTTTTTTTTGTTTCCATCAAAAGGATATAACACAAATATAAATTGTTGGTTTTTTTCCCATCATACTGTACTATATAATAGTAAGTTTTTTTGTCTTCTTCGTTCTCTTTCCATGTTTGTTAGTTAAAACTTAAAAGTTGAGTAAAACTTAAATTTTGATTCCACAGTACTTCTTAAGAATAGACTGACTGACTAGTTAGGTCTTTAATGTTTTTCGTTTTTTTAACACTATAATTTTATTATTATTTTATTATAAATTATGAGAACTATTACATCGATGATTCTACAACGTATAAGTATGCCACTTTGATCTATGTCAAAAGATTCTACCTTGCTCTAAGCTAAAGATTTCTTACAAACTTTTTTCTATTAATCTGCAAATATAATAATAAATTGCATATTTTTGGATTCGAATCCAGGTTTAGAACCATTAATGAATACGTAATCAACCATTTGGCTAAAAATTCTTCTAAAATGCTTTTCTTTTTGGCCTCGTTTTTAACGAATCACTGTTTCTTTGACGATTCGCGGACAAGAGCCAATAGAAAGTGACCATAATAAAGGCTAAAAAGCATATTCAAAGGTCTAAAGCCACTGTCACCCTGCCACAGTGGCACGATGGGCGCGTGGAGGCACGAGCTTCCCTCGCCTACGCGGCAGGAATCCGTCCGAAAACTAACGGCACTTCTCTTCCAACTCTCGACGCCGTCACAGCTGAGTGTCATAACACGGGCCCACACGAGGCAAACTTATTTACAAGACAGACATCTGAGTGTGTCAGTCCCCCAACGGCACGTGCGCCTCACACGCAGCCATTTTCAACCTCTCCTTCCCTAATTTTTACTTTTTTCTTTTTGCCTTTTCACCCATAACTGCTTATAACATTTTTCTTATATAGTAGTAAAAGATATCAATTAAAAATTAAGATTTGAAATCCAAATGTGTAATTTTTTATTCTTTGACTCCTCCTCAATAAACTGAAATTAATGCAGTTATTATAATTAAATTTGGGAATGCGTGAAGGTTGACACGTGGACGAAACTAACGTATAGGAGGAAGGAAGAGAAGGGCAGTGTTGTCATTGTAGCAGCATCAGTCACTCTTGGTGTCTTTTGTCCTTTTGGTTATATAAACAAGAAGCAGAACAAAGAAGAAAGAGGAGACCACTTCATTTGTCACTCTCAGGCTGATTAATGGACGCCGAGAAAGCTGCCGCTAACAATGGTGTGGACCACGAGCGTTGTCCCGTCGAGGAGGTTGCTCTGGTTGTTCCGGAGACCGACGACCCTAGCCTACCGGTGATGACGTTCAGGGCCTGGTTCCTTGGTCTCACCTCCTGCATCCTGCTCATCTTTCTCAACACTTTCTTCACGTACCGCACGCAGCCTCTCACCATCTCCGCCATCCTCATGCAGATCGCCGTCTTGCCCATCGGCAAGTTCATGGCTCGGACCCTCCCCACCACCTCCCACCGCTTCCTAGGCCGGGAATTCAGCCTAAACCCTGGTCCCTTCAATATCAAGGAGCACGTCATTATCACCATCTTCGCCAACTGTGGCGTCTCTTTTGGTGGCGGTGACGCTTACTCCATTGGAGCCATCACTGTCATGAAGGCTTACTACAAGCAAAGCCTGAGCTTCATTTGCGCTCTCTTCATCGTCTTGACCACTCAGGTCCTCTTTTTTTCTTCTATCTCTCACTCTGTTTCGATTTAATTCTGTGAGCTGACACTGTCAAGTCGAATCTTCTTCTATTGCAGATTTTGGGGTATGGCTGGGCTGGAATTCTGAGGAGGTACCTTGTTGACCCTGTGGAGATGTGGTGGCCTTCCAATCTTGCTCAAGTTTCTCTCTTCAGGTTTTAATCCAATCTCTCTAGTCTCCTTTGATGAATCAAGAAAAAGATGGTTTCATCTTTGGTTTGGTTGGTTTATTTCAGAGCGTTGCACGAGAAGGAAAACAAGCAGTCGAAAGGCTTGACGAGGATGCACTTCTTTCTAGTGGCTTTTGGTGCCAGCTTTCTTTACTACGCACTCCCTGGCTATCTATTCCCAATCTTGACCTTCTTCTCTTGGGTTTGCTGGGCTTGGCCTCACAGCATCACTGCTCAGCAGGTTGGCTCTGGCTACCATGGCCTCGGTGTTGGAGCCTTCACTCTCGACTGGGCTGGCATCTCCGCTTACCATGGCAGTCCCTTGGTTGCTCCATGGTCCTCTATCCTCAACGTTGGCGTTGGTTTCATCATGTTCATTTACATCATCATCCCTCTCTGTTACTGGAAGTACAACACCTTCGACGCCAGAAAATTCCCTATTTTCTCCAATCAGCTCTTCACTCACAGTGGCCAGAAATACGACACCACCAAGATTCTTACCCCTCACTTTGATCTTGATATTTCTGCCTATAACAGTTACAGCAAGCTTTACCTCAGCCCTCTTTTCGCCCTCTCTATCGGGTCTGGGTTTGCGAGATTCACAGCAACACTAACTCATGTGGCATTGTTCAACGGCAGGTTTGTTAGCTGTCCTTTGTTTTCACTAATTAAGCTGACTAGCTATGGACACTATGAGAAGTGAATCTTCACTTGGTGTGCAGGGACATATGGAGGCAGACTTGGTCCGCAGTGAAGACCGTGAAGCTTGACGTTCATGCCAGATTGATGAAAAGCTACAAACAAGTGCCTGAGTGGTGGTTTTATGCATTGCTAGGTGGAAGTGTAGGCATATCTCTCCTCATGTCTTTTGTGTGGAAGGAAAGTGTGCAACTTCCATGGTGGGGAATGCTCTTTGCTTTTGCATTGGCCTTTGTTGTCACTCTCCCTATCGGTGTCATTCAAGCAACAACAAACCAGGTTTCATAATCACTAGTAGTTTGTATCCATTAGACAAGGCCTTCAATTACACATGCTCATGTATACCTTTTTTGTGTTTAAATTGCAGCAACCAGGGTATGACATAATAGCGCAGTTCATGATCGGTTATATCCTGCCTGGAAAACCCATTGCAAACCTGATTTTCAAGATTTACGGGCGAATCAGCACAGTCCACGCTCTCTCCTTCTTGGCAGACCTTAAGCTTGGCCATTACATGAAAATCCCACCGCGCTGCATGTACACTGCTCAGCTGGTGGGCACTGTGGTAGCTGGTGCAGTGAATCTTGGAGTGGCCTGGTGGATGCTTGAGAGCATTCAAGACATATGCGACATCGAAGGAGTGCACCCTAATAGCCCCTGGACTTGCCCCAAGTACAGAGTGACGTTCGATGCTTCAGTCATTTGGGGGTTGATAGGACCAAAACGGCTGTTTGGAGCAGGAGGCATGTACCGTAACCTGGTCTGGCTCTTCCTCATCGGAGCTGTCCTGCCTGTTCCCGTGTGGGCCCTGAGCAAGATCTTCCCAACCAAGAAGTGGATCCCTCTCATCAACATTCCAGTTATCTCCTACGGCTTTGCAGGGATGCCTCCAGCCACTCCAACCAACATCGCGAGCTGGCTGGCCACAGGAACCATCTTTAACTACTTTGTCTTCAAGTACCACAAGAGATGGTGGCAGAAGTACAACTACGTACTCTCTGCAGCACTTGATGCAGGAACTGCATTCATGGGTGTACTTTTGTTCTTCGCCCTGCAGAATGCTGGACACGACCTCAAATGGTGGGGGACTGAAGTGGATCACTGCCCTCTTGCCTCCTGTCCCACAGCCCCTGGAATCATAGCCAAAGGATGTCCTGTTTTCTAAGTGTCAATCTCTATTCAGAAACTTGATTAGATTGAAACATATAAATTTGCCTGCGTGATTGCTTCTTTCTGTACAGTCTTTCTAATGCTAGATACATGGCCATCAGAATGCAATAAACTCTTTTTTTACATGTGAGAATGGGATAATGTACGATTAATTGGAAAAGGGGGCTTATTGAGACCTGTGTCATCTTTTGCTTTTCACTGATATAATGGTGATCTGAAGACAAGTTGCAGATAGCATATGATCTCACCTGTTGCAGAAGAAGCATATGATCATCTGTCACATTCACGCATTACTTTGCTAGATTTGAAGCCAAATATTTAAGACTGGCAGGTGACAACTGTTGTGAAAACTTGAAAGCAAAACAAAAAAAAGATTTGCCGGTTTTACAAAGTGAAGTCGTTCCTGTAATCTTCTTTTCTAAATTATGCTAAAAAACGGATGATGAAGTCTTCAAATCAAAAGATTACACTGACATTGACTGAATACTGCATCTTCATTCTGTTGGTAAACCTTATTGACAACTTTAAAGATAACAAAATTCTCCGGTATCGAGGGAATACTTTGCCTGCAATTACTCTCTTTGCATGGCTCCTTCCTATAGCCTCACTCACCCATTCTCCATGAGTCAACTTGAACACCAAATTAGATAACGAGCATGTTGTCGAGGTCTCACATGCTACCCATTGGAATTGGCATCATCTTCTCACCTCTGCAGGGACTTGTAGAGCACCACAGTTACATACTTTGCTCGAAAGCGGTGAGTGGAACCAAGGGCAACCACAGAAGGACCACTTTTGCCTTTCTGCATGTAAAGATGATTGAGAATGACATGCTGAGGTCTCGGTAGCGGAGGTGGAATGTCAGGGTTGACTGACGGCAAGTTGAGCAGCGTCATCTGTAGGTGCGGGGGAACCACAGGCGGTTCTTTCGAGTAGTCCTCAGCTCCCAGAAGCAAGTTGCTGTAACTAGACTCTGGAGATTGTGGGGGCTCGAACCCAGATATGCTTTGAATATCTTCAGGAACATAGTCCTGCATACAGCAAAGTATCTCTGCTGTTTTCAGACACAGATAGGCAGGCAGAGAGCATATATTGACAACTATAAAAGACTGGCTTATCATTATTTACAGGGAGTATGCAAATGAACAACAAATACTCTCTTTTCCATTCCCTACAACCCTGGTTAGGTTCAAACCCTGATTATCTGAATCATTTCACCACTCTGATTCCATACAAAGCAATGAATTTGAAAGGCATATGAAAGAAGGTACCTGGAGGTCCAAAATGTTGAAAGTGTTGCCAGCATCGTCTCGTGCCAAGGGAAGCTCAGGGGCATGCCTCCACTGTCCATCCACAATGAACCTGTACTCGTAGACGCCTGAGGGAAGCACTTTCATAATTGTGAAGTCTTTTCCAGATCTCTGCAGCCGACTTCTGCTCAACACCCAACACACAAGAACATCAGTGAGAAGGATTAATTTGAATGAATGATAAGTAAGTAAGAAGATTTCTGGGCTACGGAAACCTTGTCTTCCAGTTGTCCCATGATCCCTCGACGGCGATTTCCTTGCCACCATGGCACCATGTGATCATGGTGGGGATACCTTGGTCGTTGGAAGGCTCTTCGTACAAGGAGGAAGGCGATTGCATCCACGAGGGGTTTGGGATGTGAATTTCATCGGGCCTCTGCAGTGGAAGCTCGGGAACCTAAAAGGCACAAACTTTGGGGGGTGAGACATGAAAATCAGCTTCGGATCTTGATTACATGCTCCGATTCGAGACTGGGGAAAAGTGAATCTGAGAAAGAGAGAACCTGGGGAGCGAACATGAGAGGGGACTGGGTGGCTCGAGGGCTGTGAGGGGGGGATTGACCCATGAGCTCAGGCGGAGGGGGATGGGTGCCGTCGGAGGAGGACATGGCCTCGCGGGAGGAGCAAATCTCAGCGTCGTCGGCAGAAGCGGTATTACTGTTCGCTTCTTCTCTCGCGTTCACGTTACCCATATCACCCAAAAGGCAAAGCCAATCAATCTCTTTCTCCCTTGGCCTCTAATAAAAATTTGCAGCAGCAACCAGATGCCAAATCTGTTAAAATGGACCACCAAAAACTCTCACCCAAAATTCATGATTTACACAAAAAACAGGCCCGGTTTTAAAAAGATCCGTGCTTTTCGTGTATAGAGAGAGAGTGAGAAATTGATCGAAAGAGTAGGGACGGAGAAATTGAGGGGAAAAATATACTACTAATAAGCAAGGCTCCTGAGATCAGAAACTAAAAAGAAAGCAGGAAAGCCAAAAAAGGCCCCATCTTTGATCCAACTCAAGACTCCACTCCACACAAATATCAAAACGATCCAACGAACGAACAACCAAGTACCAACCCTTTGTTTTTCTTTGTCACTCATTTATCAAATCTTCCATCCTCCCTCACTTTCATTTTCTTTATTGCATTTGTCACCCTATAGTTAGTTGCCAATAATACCCCCCTCACACCACCCACATTTGGTCCCAGTCAAATCAGTTGTTTCCACAGTCATTCTCTCCCGCATGTGGACTGTATGGTACCAAATATTACATGTACATCAACTCACTCGTTGTTATACAGTTGTTTCTACCCTAATTCCACACATGTTTTTTATTTTCCCACCAGTTAAGCCTTGGCTCATACAAGAAATAATCTCATTAAGACAAGAGAAAATCAAATGATCCCTAGGGATAATATTTGTTTTAAGAATTGCCTCTTCTTGCTAGTTATGGAGAGTGGTGGTAATGTTGTGTTGACTGAGTTGTGAAGCTGATAGAACATAACTAAAATGTGATGATCAAGTTAATGCAAATTTGGATGATAGTATACTGATGCACGTGATTTATTTTGGAGAAAGTATTCACGTATCATCTCAGTGACTATAAGGAGCAACTAAAGGAAAGGAAACAAGATGATGTGAACAAAAGAAAGAAAAAACACGAAGACAAAGAGAAAACTTGACTTTTAACGAAAAGAAAAAGATTCGTCTAGAGTTTTTGGCGTTTGGTTATAAATACCAAAAGGCAATCTCATGAAGACTCACGGCTGATGGGGTATTTTCAAGAGATGCACACATGTGTGTGGCGTCGTCCCATCATACTAGATTTGTATATCTGTTGATGGTAATTGTCTATGAAGACTACAGTGATGCACCATCAAGCATGCAAGTTTGATACCGATCTTCATAGTTTATTCATCTAGAAAAGAGTTGTAGACATTGTAGTGTTGGATACCATACGCAACTGTAATTGCAATCTTGTTCTAGTGGATTTGTTCTAGACTAGATCCCGGGGATGTAGACTTCGTGAAAAAGCTTTATGTGTTATTTACTTTATGCTCATAATACTAGATACACACAAACGTATGGATTTAGCCACGAAACGCACTTTTAGGTGGAAGTGGTACTGAATTTTGGGAGTTAGCATGGAGCGGACAAGGAAGATGAATCACAAAATCTCCCTTGGATCCACACGTCGAAGAAGATCAAAGTGAGTTTGCAAAGCCACTTCTTCATCATCCTTGTATGCCCACTAGTTTGTTTGTGGATGTATCAATTTTTGCCTTCATATTTAGTTGGTAAGCTTATTATGTATGTCCCCAAATGACTGACATCTCTCCGGACACCGGACTAAGCTGCCCCCAACCAAAATACATCATCTCTTTTTCTTCTTTTCATAATAAAAAGAAAAAAAGTAAAAAAAAAGCTGGTTGTGTCAGACTCAGAGCATGTTACAAAAGCAGGCCTTCCATAAAAGTGGGCCTTCTAAGGTTTCAGATTTTGATGGGCTTTTGGAGAAGTGGGCCTCTGATTTGTGCTTGTGCGTGATAGAGGATGATTTTGAAATCGATTGTTGCTGTCGGAGAACCATCGTTCTCGCCTTCTAGGTCATCTGCATTCAGAGGTTCCACAATCCTCGGCTTTCTTCGATTATCTCCCTTGGACCATTCGCGTCATCTGTCGATTTTGCCTCCAGGTGGTTCTCTCTCTCTCTCTCAGTGATTTCTTTTTGTAATTCAAGTGATCCATTGAAGCTTGACCGTGTCTCCTCGTGGGTTCAGTTGAGTATTGTGCAAACTAAGAAACAAGAATTGTTTTCATGCTTGGATTCAATCCTACAAAACTCACCTTCAGGCTTGTTTTGTAAATTAGTTTTGATGATGATTGCATTATAGTATTTTTTTTTCTGTATCGAACCAGTAAAATGTCAACTTGTCCAACTAAGAGACGACTAAGTTACGCCGACGAACTTGTACATCCTTTCTTAGGTCTCAGCAGCCAATGTACAGCTCTTTTCGAGAGATCGTGTTGTTCCAGAAAGCAAAACAACAACACTTTGAACAAGTCGTGTAATCTCAAGATTTTTTCCTCATAAACGAAGACAAGAGAGAGAGAGAGAGTAGAGCTACGCATGTATCTCTCTCTCGGTTCATCTTCTTCTCTTCTCCCAAAAGTCAAAGCTACTCTTTTCTCATCTCTCTCTTACCCTTGTCTTTCTCCTCGTCTTATGTGATCCTTTTTAACTCAGCCATTCTGCTTCTCACCGGCTAATTTATGTTCGTTTCTTTGAATTTTTCTCTCTCGATGCCATCTGTTCTATTATGTTTACGCCTTTGGCAGAAAACTCAACGATAATATTCAATCTTTAAAGATAATGATCGTGTTGCTTGATTCATGTGTTGTGGTAGGTATGGAAGTAGTGAGTTGTAGGAGAGATGATGATGCAATGTCTAGATGGATTTAAGCACTTATCCACATTTCTGCTGACTTGCTGTGATGCTGACCACCATCATCCGCGCTCCAGAGGCCTTCAGAATCCCAAGGCTGTGGCTAGAGGCACTGTGTGTATGTCTACTTTTCCTGCACTTACTTAAACTGCTTTTGATTCTCACTAGTCAATCACTACCCGCCTTTATCTACCTATTGCAGTTAGTGTGAATGACATTGAAGCTCTTTACGAGCTGTTCAAGAGCATCAGCAGAGACGGCCTTATCGACAAGGTTTACCAGCTGAATCCATTGCCACACACTTTGTGCTTCTTCGTCCTCCATATACATACATTCACCAGTATCCTTTCAAATTTGCAGGAAGATTTCCAATTGGTATTATTCAGGACAAACAATAAGAGAAGTTTTTTTGCTGATAGGGTAAAAACACTTTGGCTCTTGAAAATCTAAATCAGCCCATGTGGTGGTTTTCCTTGTTGCCAACTCATCATATTCAAGCTTTGCAGGTGTTTGACTTGTTTGATACCAAGCATACTGGGATTCTAGATTTTGAAACCTTTGCTCGTGCCCTCTCGGTCTTTCACCCCAAAGCTCAAATCGAGGATAAGATTGACTGTAAGTGGTAGTTATTTGGCCTATTCTTAATATCCAACCTTGTCACGCTCTTGGTATGATATTCTCTATCCGCAGTTTCTTTCAGGCTGTATGATCTGAAGCAGCAAGGGTATATAGAGAGACATGAGGTATACAGGTGGCATTTTTTTCGTAGGGATGTCTGTAAATGTATCTTGGTTGATCTCATTTGTCTGTTGATGTGAAGGTGAAGGAAATGGTAGTGGCGACTCTAGCTGAAACTGGCATGAATCTTTCTGATGATGTGTTGGAGAGCATCATAGACAAGGTGGGGTTGGTCTCCATTGACATTTGCCTAGACTTGTCATTGTAATTGTTTGACATGAGATATAAACACTGATTGGTGCAGACATTTGAAGAAGTTGATACTAAGCAGGATGGGAAGATTGATAAGGAAGAGTGGCAGAGTCTTGTGTTCCGCCATCCCTCTCTGATAAAGAACATGTCGCTTCAACATCTCAAGTAAGCCATGTCTCTTTCTTCTGCATTCATCTTCTTCGGGCGGGGCTAACAAGTGTTTGTGCATGTGCAGAGACTTAACCAAGACGTTTACGAATTTTGTGTTCCAAACAATAGTGTCGGACACCTGAGCCGAAAGATGAGGGATGTGATTTTGGATTTTGATGCGAAGAAAGACCAAAAGCTTTAGAAGATTCATATATACTTTCTCCATTAGTTTATAACCAAGAAGAGGAATTGAGGTTTTCAATGATGAATGTTTTTCTTTTCTTTTTCCCTTGTATAAAAAATAAGTGCAAGATAACAAATGTCTTGAAAACATGGATCTAATCGTATCCGCAAACTTGTCCAGTTGTTTGTTATCTTGTGTTGTAGTGTGCGTGCAAAGTTGATCCTTTTTCATTTATCAGAAGAGGTAGTTGTTACTCTAACCTAAACACCAATCTGTAATTGTATCTGGAAAGCTTGTCCGGTCTGGTTTATTGTTAAAGCAATTTGCAAAATAATACAATCTTTTTGTGAGAGGAATTGACAAACTAACGAAAGCAAAACCATTTTTGAACCGTATAAAAAATAAGACTATGGATGTATCTCGAGATTTCATTTCTCATACGTAGACAAGATTGATTTATTTATACTCGTCCAATGTTTGTATTAAATAAATTAATGGAGGGGGTTAGTAAAGTGTATAGAAAGTTAGAAAAAAATAATAATAAAGGAGAGTAGTAGAGTTGGACTGTGGTTGGACTCGGGCTCTCTCTCTCTCTCGGGTCTTTGGCTGGTAATGCGGTGTGGTATGATTTCTTCTTCTTCTTCTTCAACTTTCTCACCTGCTTCCTCTCTTCCCGTCTGCGTAAAGACAAAGACTCTTCCCCACCTCCTCAGATCTGCTTTTCTTCTTTGTTTCTCTAAAATGACATTGTAGATCTATCTTCTCTCCGAACCAGGCAGAAATGGAGAACAACCTTGGCCTTCGCTTTCGCAAGTTACCTCGGCAGCCTGTTGCTCTCCCCAAGCTCGATCCTCTGGTATATCGACTGCGTCTCTCTCTCTTTTGTTTTCGTGTCATCTGCTTGATTTTGTCTCTTCCCTCAGCTTGATGAAAATCTGGAACAATGGCCTCATCTGAGCCAACTTGTTCAATGCTACGGAACCGAATGGGTCAAGGATGTCAACAAATATGGACACTATGAATCTACTCGACCTCATTCTTTCCACACTCAGATTTTTGAAGGACCCGACACAGATGCTGAGACTGGTTAGGGATTTCATTCTTTCTTTGTTTTTGCTTCTATCAATTCTCTCTCTCACTCCAAATTCCTCCAGAAATCCGTCTTGCCAGTGCTAGGAGTGCCACCCTGGAGGATGATGTTGCCAGCATTTCCGGGAGGCCTTTTTCTGATTCTGGATCCCCCAAGGTACCCTCGTCTTCTGCTCACTTTCCTTCTTTTTTATTTCTCCTCCTTCCTTACTTTCAAACTTCTTTTCGCAGCACTTTGGCCAACCTCCCCTCCCTGCCTATGAACCAGCTTTTGACTGGGAGAACGAAAGATCTATGATATTTGGCCAGAGAACTCCAGAGTCTCCTGCATCTACCTATTCCAGGTTCTTGCATGCCACTATGCTTCACCTCATCCCTCTTTCTAATCTTATCTTCTCATTCTGCTCCTCAATATATTCTCAGTGGATTGAAGATCTCCGTTAGAGTTTTGTCTCTATCTTTTCTCTCTGGCTTAGTAGGTGAGGACTCTTGCTAACTCTTGAAGAAATGCTACCTCTTTTTTTCATTACTTCAACCTCTTTTAAGTTCCTTCTTGCATCCCTGCAGAACCATTCTTTGGCTCAATATCATTGTACAATCAAGAGAGGAAGGAGAAACTCTCTGAGGATTTTTATTTCCACATTTTGCCTACCGAAATGCAGGATGTAAGTCACTGAGCAGCGTGGAATATTTTGAGTTTTTTTTTCTCTTTTTCTTTCTCACTCCAGTTTCATCAAGTTGCTGCCCCTTATACATTTTCTTGCAGGCTAAAGTTTCATCTGAAAATCGTGGAATATTTTATCTAGACGCCCCATCAGCATCAGTTTGCTTGCTGATTCAATTAGAAAAAACAGCAACCGAGGAGGGAGGCGTTACAACATCTGTTTACTCCCGTAAAGAGCCTGTAATTGCCGAAATCCTAGATTTTCCCTTACTGTGTCTAGTGTCTCTTGTTCATGTGAATGCCTTGGTCTTAGAGATTGTGTCTCTCAACATTTCTCTTTGGAGTGACTTGGAGATAGCCTCTGACTGACAATGGCATATGTCAGCTGTCTGTGTTTTGATTATATATTTTGGAGTAGTCCTGGTGATAGTGGGATCTTTATATCATATTTATTAAGTAACCTGGTTGCAGTAACTCTGTTCTCTGGCCATTGCTAATCAGGTGCACTTAACTGAGAGGGAGAAGCAAAAGTTGCAGGTCTGGTCCCGCATTATGCCTTACCGAGAGTCTTTTGCCTGGGCGGTTGTTCCGCTTTTTGATAATAACATCACCACAAATACTGGTGAATCTGCTTCTCCTAGCAGTCCTCTTACTCCCAGTATGACTGCGTCAAGTTCCCATGATGGTGTTTTTGAACCCATTGCAAAGATCACGTCAGATGGAAAGCAAGGTTATTCAGGTGGAAGTTCTGTCGTAGTTGAAATATCTAATTTAAACAAAGTTAAAGAGAGCTACTCCGAGGAGTCAATTCAGGTTAGAGGTTTTATTTTCACAGCCAATGCAGTTTTTAAGCCATAGTTTTACCATCTTCCTCATAACTGTCTTTACATGCTTTGAACTAGATATGGTGTAAATTAGTGTTCATGTTAATTTCCTAGATTCCGTTCCATTTGAACATCCTATTATGTCTGATACTTGCTAGGTACACTTTGGTTGGTCGTTCTGAATTGAACATGTATGCAAGCAATTGGAGTTTTATACAAAATCGATCGACTACAGCCTTTTCTACATTTAAATAGATTTTTTTTCCCCGTGTTTCTACACGAATGAATCAATTTGGTAGCATTTGACAATCAGGTCATAGAGAGTTTAATTCATGACTTTTGAGGAAGTGGACTCCCTCGCTCCTTTCTTCTTTGTGAAGTATAGTTATTGATGAGTATATTTACTAAATATATCACAAGAAAACCAGATTTTCTTTTACCCACATAAAACTCTCATTTCCGGATTGTGTTTGGTAACATCGTGAGTCATATGTCTGGCATGCTTTTTATGAACATCAGACTGCATATTGTTGCTTTCAATTGAAGGATAAACATATCTAAATTCCCTATAGACGTCTTTGATCATTTGGACAAACACATTTCCTAATTTACGACTGTTTAATAGTTTATTCTTTGGCTTTATAGGACCCTAAACGGAAGGTTCATAAACCCGTTAAAGGGGTTCTAAGACTGGAAATTGAGAAACATCGAAGTGGACCTGGAGACTGTGAGGATATATCTGAGAATGGAAGCATCATAAATGATTCTCTTGATCCAACTGACCGCCTTGGTGACTTGACACTTATGAATTGTCCTAGTTCTGGTTCTGGTGGACCCCGTAGCTGTTCGAAGTGGAATTCAGAGGATGCAAAGGATGTTTCGAGAAACCTAACAAGTTCAAGTGGAAATCTTGACTTAAATTGTTATTATGTAAGTGTATCAGCTTTATTATTCTTTCTACTGATTCCTTGATCTAAGGCTTAAAGTGCGCCTTCTTTTTCATCAATCTGTTTTGTCCGCGTGATAGCCATCTTTGGCCCTCTCATTCTACTTTGGAGCTAGTTAGATCCTGGTCGGGTTTGTAAAGTACTTTTTTCTTAACTTCTCCCCAGGAATTAGGGACTATCTTCATATAAGATTTCGGTTTAAAGAGGATAGAATTAAAACAAATATCATTCTATTTTCTAACTGTAGTATAGAGTTGGAAAACTGTCTCTAGTCCTTGGTATAATTCACCCGGAAACTGATCAGATGATCATTTTCTGGTGCCAGGCTTTTGATTTTTGCTCTACGACAAGAAACGAGCCTTTTCTACATCTCTTCCATTGCCTTTATGTGTATCCTGTCGCTGTTACTTTGAGTCGGAAGAGGAATCTCTTTATCCGTGTAGAATTGAGAAAGGATGATGCCGATGTCCGCAGACAACCTCTCGAGGTAATTATTTTGATCATCAAGAGTCCTAGAAATGATCAGCATTTTTCTCGATTTCTCATTTGTTTCTGACTATTGATTTGCGTAGGCAATCTATCCAAGAGAGCCTGGTGTTTCACTCCAGAAGTGGACTCATACACAGGTTGCTGTTGGAGCTAGAGCTGCTAGTTACCATGATGAAATTAAGGTGTCTCTTCCTGCCACATGGACGCCATCACACCATCTATTATTCACCTTTTTCCATGTTGATCTTCAGACAAAGCTTGAGGCCCCAAGACCAGTAAGATTTACATAGAGTTATATGCTTTGTCTCTCTTTGATGGATCCGGCCTCTAGTTACTGATTATCTTTTCTTCTCAGGTAGTTGTTGGATATGCATCACTTCCGTTATCTACCTATATCCAGTATGTATATAATTATGGCCTACCATTCTTTTATGTACTACTGAAAGAAGGCTTCTCTTTAAATGCTCTTATCACTCTTCTCTATGCGCGAAAGTGCTAGTATACAAACCAAAATGAAACTGGAGCATGCAGTATATAATTGGTGTCAAAGTTATCGGAACCACTAGATTAGACTATATACTCTTCTCAAACGAGCTGGGAGAAGTGTATGCCTTGGTTTAGTCAAAAATTTCTCGTTGTTGATAATTTCGTTGATTATTAATGTAGCTCGCGGTCTGATATTTCTCTACCAGTAATGAGAGAACTGGTTCCCCACTATCTTCAGGAAACCACCAAGGTATGTTCTGATAATATGCAAGCAGCGGTGTTAGATACTTTTTTTTTGTGCTTAGCCAGTAATAATTGTTCTAATCCACATGTATGTTTGAGATCTAAAAGTTGGGATAGAGACTTTATGAAAAGTCCATTCATGAAAGAAATAAATAACGTAAAAGCTAGACTGTTAAAAATGTTCTATAGCTGATGACTAATTAAGGGGGTAGTCACCTTCAAGCACCACAAACCTTTAGGATATAAGTAAGGTAAGCTCTGCCACCACACTGAGAAGTAGAGCTGATTATCTAGGCTGTAGCTTTTCATACGAATATAAAGATTTTGAATGGGGTGAATTTCGTAACTGTTCGTTGCCAACCCCAAAATTTCCCATCCCCAGACAAATACGATTGGGCATATCCTTCAAGAGACCAACCAATAATCTATTGGTGGAACCCAGCCTGAATATTCAATACTATGTAGTGCCTAGAAAATTGTGTGTAATTTGGTCTAGTTTAGTGATAGCGGTAGGTAAACCTGTTAACAATTTCTAGTTCTCAACTTTGGTCTAACTAGTGATATTATTCTATTTTAGGTGTACTTTTACATTTTTTACTCAAACTAGGAATTGTGTAAACGGAAATCTTATACATTGATCAACACAATTCAACTTCTAACATAATTTAGGCGATTATACCGTGTCTAACAATCACAGGAGAGGTTGGATTATTTGGAAGATGGCAAGACTATTTATAAATTGCGACTGAGACTTTGTTCATCGCTTTATCCCACCAATGAACGTGTCAGGGATTTCTGTCTAGAGTATGATAGACATACCCTTCGAACAAGCCCTCCTTGGGGTTCAGAACTGCTGCAGGTAGTCACATTTAAGTCTCATTTAAATTATTTTCTGCACCTGGATTTTATTGATATGCTATTTATATCTCTCTCAAGGCAATAAACAGTTTGAAGCACGTTGACTCTACTGCCTTGCTTCAGTTTCTCTACCCAATTCTTAACATGCTCCTTCATCTTATTGGCAATGGTGGAGAAACTCTTCAGGTTTGTCAACTGAAATCTTCTATATCTTCGTTCTGTTCGAGTGACTGTTTGATACATCATTTACCAGTCAAGCATTAACCATTTTGTACTTGCTTCAGGTTGCAGCATTCAGAGCCATGGTGGATATTTTAACTCGGTATGCAACTTTCTGTGTTTAGCTCAACTGGGTTTCATTTATACAGCGATTTAATGTGTAAAAGGACTTGTCTTGTAGGATCATATAATCTTTTCCCCATTAAAATTTAACCAAAAAGATCAGGGATCACTATTATTAGAACACTTTTAAGCTAAATGCTCAGTGACAATGTTATGTTGTCATTGGTCTTTAGCTTTGGAGGTCAATTATCACTAGAGCTGCAAATAGTGTGTACAAGTGGACACAGTAACGTAGAATAAGCACACATGATCATTTACTTGTACCATCATAGATTATCAAGCACTAAGTGCTCAGTTTGATGCTATGTTCCCTCTGTACCATTTTTCTCAGTTTGTAAGCATGTTTATAAAAATACAAGCCAGTGACGTCCTTGTTCTTACTAGATCTTTCAATTGTGTATTATAGGGTGCAGCAGGTGTCGTTTGATGATGCTGACCGAAATCGTTTTCTGGTCACCTATGTTGATTATTCTTTTGATGATTTTGGAGGCAATCAACCACCGGTTTATCCTGGATTATCAACTGTTTGGGGAAGTTTAGCTAGAAGCAAGGTATAAATTGCACATGCTGTCTAGATGAAACTACTAGCTTAGCTTTGTTCTAACTGTGCTGTATATCTCATTATACTTACTACTCACACCAAAGTTAATAGAGCCATGTTACCTATTTGTACAGCTATCTGCTGTGAATTTGTTTTCTTCTATTTATTTGTTGTTGAACACTATAACTGGCTTTACAGGCTAAAGGTTACCGGGTTGGACCTGTATATGATGATGTTTTATCAATGGCGTGGTTTTTCCTCGAGTTAATTGTTAAATCAATGGCATTGGAGCAGGCACGTCTTTTTGATCACAATCTACCTTCAGGTATTATTGGGGTATCCATTTTTCATTTTCCATATAATTGTCTTAGTCAAGTTGGCATGCATATCATGGAAATTGGTTTGGCTCCATAACAATGATAGAATTTAGAATTGTATAACTAAATGTTACCGGAGAACCTGATGACTTTTAATATAGGTGTTGTCTAGAACTTAAAGAACAAGGACTCAAGTAACTAATTTGCTCTAGAATTACACATCTTGATGTCAACGAAACAGAAAAAAGCATAACAGTTACTCTCGTTTACAGATGATTTGCTTTCGAAACTGAATTTCTCCTGAAGTGTTGCTATTCATGTAGTGATCCTACAAGAGTCTCGACATATATTTTATGAGCAGCCGAAATTTGTGGACAACATGGCCCTATAGTGGCCACTTATCACGCCACAATGTAGTATGCTTTTTTTAAGAGGTTGTTTGTTATCACAAAATTACGTTGTAGATTAGGAGCTATCACAGTCTTTTATTGCCCTCCCCTTGTGGCAGTAACTAGTTTCCAATGTTATTCAGATATTATATGGTCACTGAGTAACATGCTAATTTTTACTTCCCTATATCTTAGGCGAGGATGTTCCACCCATGCAGCTCAAAGAAAGTGTTTTTCGATGTATCATGCAATTGTATGATTGTCTCTTAACTGAAGTACATGAACGTTGTAAAAAGGGTTTAAGCTTGGCGAAACGTTTGAACAGCAGTTTGGCCTTCTTCTGTTATGATCTTTTATATATCATTGAGCCCTGCCAGGTGTATGAACTGGTATGTATTTGTTTTGTATCTTTCAGACTATCATAAATGGATAGTTTAAATTGCATCTGAGTTTTCTCTGGAAATCTCCTGATGTTTTTTTTTTGCTAGAGTTCAAATATGAGTATAGTTTCATACTTTCATGCATTAATGCCAGTTCAAATATGATCAATCATGTGCATGTGTATGGTTTTTAAGTCTGGAAATCTGTATGTTAATATTGTTCATGAAAAACAATCTTCAAATCAAAACCGTTTTGCAGGTTATCTTTCAACTGATTTTTGGTCACATCTTTGCTCATAGTAGTCAGTTGAGAACATGGGAATAATCTCACTTTTCAAATACTTTTGATAGTGATTAAATTTAAGTGTCTTTCTCGCACTCGACAGGTATCGTTATACATGGACAAGTTTTCTGGTGTTTGTCAATCTGTCCTACATGAATGCAAGCTCACATTTTTGCAAATTATATCCGATCATGATCTTTTTGTAGAAATGCCTGGCAGAGACCCATCAGACAGGTGCTTTCCCCTAGAAACTTCATTACCTGTTTATTCAGTTTTACTTCATTGCTTAAATAATTTTTATTTTTTGGCACATCTGAGCACATAAAAGTTACCGAAATAGAATAAATAGGTCGCACTTCTGTAGTAAGCACATGAAATCTCAAAATTATGCAGAAAAGAGCCTAAACTGAACATATAATCTTCCATCTTGTATATGTGTGCGCATCATTTATTACTCTTGGGAGGGCAAAAATAAATTTGCTCATCTTATTTTATTTGTATGTTTTAGGAACTATTTATCATCCATTTTAATACAGGAGCTGTTTCTCTCCCTGGATCATGATGAGCTGCCTCTTCGGGCAAAGGTATATTTGGTTCTAAATGATTGTACGTATGAGATACATATCATGTAAGATTTTACATTGTTATTTTTTTTTGTATTTTTCGGTATCCTTGCAGGGGGCAAGAATTTTAGTGATTCTCCTATGCAAGCATGAATTTGACGCTCGTTACCAGAAAGCCGAAGATAAGCTGTATATTGCACAACTGTATTTTCCTTTTGTTGGACAGGTATGTCACTGTGGCTTGAAAAAAAAATCATCCAAAACTTCTTTCATTTAGGTAGTCCACAAGTGTTTTGTAAATTCACTTGTGCTTTGATAAGTTTCATGGTTATTGTTATTTTCCATGGCTTAAAATGTAGCCCACACGCTCGTTTTCAGTTGCAATCTCCCTCAATTATCGTGTCAATAGCATCCTTATTACAGAAAAATAAAATATGCTAAAAAGAATTAAATGGTGTGGCAGTAGCAAACTAGCAACCTTTGGATTGAGTGTTATGTCAATACAATAATAGCCAAGGCAGCTGATATTTTCGCCTGACATTTCATGTTTTCTTCCTTTTGCAGATTTTAGATGAAATGCCTGTTTTCTATAACCTAAATGCTACTGAAAAGCGTGAGGTTTTAATTGGTGTGTTGCAAATTGTTCGTAATCTGGATGACACATCACTTGTCAAGGCATGGCAGCAGAGCATTGCGCGTACTAGATTGTATTTCAAACTCATGGAAGAATGCCTCATACTTTTTGAGGTTCCTCTCCACAACCATTTCTTAAAATTTGGGAAAAGGCTCGACTCTTTTACTTAACCCATTGTTAAAGGAAGCCAAAGGAAATTGTCATTTATTGAAATATGAATATTGGTGGTCTATGGTGTCTAATAAGTTATATATCATGCACTGCAATTTTTCTTTTGTTTGAGAAAATTTGATGTCATCTAGTTGTGTGGGTCTGGTAGAATGGTATGGGAACTGCTTTAGAACTAAGATTTGATTTTACTACCTGGAAATATCTGTACTTGTAAATTACTGTTTGACTCCTATGGCGATTTGATAATTTTGAACTATTAATATTTTCAGCACAAGAAAGCTGCTGACAGCATCCTCGGGGGAAACACTTCTTGTGGTCCTGTTAGTGAAGGAGCTGGATCACCAAAGTACTCTGAGCGACTGTCTCCTGCTATCAACAATTATCTGTCAGAGGCCTCCCGGCAAGAAGTTAGGGTGGGTTGCTTAATATATCCTGTGTGTTCCTCCTCTTTTTTCTTTTGGTAAAACTAAAAACCTTACAGTTCACCTAGAGTTCCTTAACATTGTTGCTTTCTTATGGTGGACTTCTCAAAACTAAGTTAGAAAGTCCTCTGCTTTTTGTATATTTAGAGTTAAGCAGGAAAGGCTCATGTCTTCTGTTATTTTACTGCAGCTAGAGGGAACACCTGATAATGGGTACCTGTGGCAGAGAGTTAATTCTCAGTTGGCCTCCCCTACCCAACCTTATTCTTTAAGAGAAGCTTTAGCGCAAGCACAATCTTCACGGATTGGAGCTTCAGCTCAGGCACTAAGAGAATCGCTGCACCCTATTTTGCGGCAAAAACTGGTATTGTTTTATGTTGAGTTCATGCCTTCTTCTTAATATTACTTATTTTGCTGGCATGCTCGTCAATGAGCTATTCTACTAATTGCGTGCACACTGACCAGGAACTTTGGGAAGAGAATGTAAGTGCCACTGTTAGCCTCCAGGTTTTGGAGATCACTGAAAAATTTTCATCAATGGCTGCCTCTCATAATATTGCTACGGACTATGGAAAATTGGACTGCATTACTACAATATTGACGAGTTTCTTCTCCCGGAACCAGTCATTAGCCTTCTGGAAAGCCTTCTTTCCAATTTTCAACCGAATCTTTGATCTTCATGGGGCCACACTGATGGCCAGGGAAAATGATCGCTTCTTAAAACAGATAGCTTTCCATCTTCTCCGTCTTGCTGTTTACCGCAATGACAGTGTCAGGAAAAGGGCTGTTATTGGTCTTCAAATACTAGTCAAGGTGAGACATCTAGGTTTGTATAAAGACATCTAGGTTTGTATAAAGACTTCTCTGTCTCTTGCTATTCGACTTGAGATCAATTGCTTTTTTCTTGCAGAGCTCGCTATATTTTATGCAGACTGCTAGGCTGAGGGCTTTGTTGACCATTACACTGTCAGAACTCATGTCAGATGTTCAAGTAACTCATATGAAAACAGATAATACATTGGAAGAGAGTGGAGAGGCAAGGCGGCTTCAACAGTCATTAAGCGAAATGGCTGATGAAGCTAAGAGTGTCAATTTGTTGAGGGAATGTGGTCTTCCTGATGATACTCTGTTAGTAGTTCCTGAGAAATTTACAGAAAATCGTTGGGCTTGGGATGAAGTGAAACATCTTTCTGACAGCCTTGTTCTTGCTCTTGATGCAAGCCTCGGGCATGCCCTTTTGGTATGGTTTATAATCAACTTGACATTTTAAAAAATATGGTTTCTGGTGTTAGTGATGGAAGAAATGCTTTCTGCTTGTCTTGTCGCCTGTATTAGAGGACTTGATTGCCAAATAGGTCCTTGCCTTGTTATGTGGTGGAAACCTCATGTCTTGTACGCTCAAATTCCTCCCCATCAACACCCATTTCTAGTATTTTTACTGTGTTTATGAAACTGATAGGTATATAAGATAACGCAGGAGTCAATTCCCTGTGTGGAAATTAAAAATTGACACTGATGGAACTTATAGTGTGACCGAGTAAATCTGCATTTCCTGGCAGGCATATGGTCTCTTCCTTCTCTTTTGTGATAATTACTAAACTTCAGATATTACTGTGAATGAATGTCTTGGCATCACTGATCTAAACTTAAGTATCACAGAAGTGCTTGGTAACACTTACACAAGTTTTCCAATCCTGTTTAGTGGCATTAAGATCATGTTTTCACTAATACCTGCTATGTTTCTTCTTCCTTATTCCTATTGTAATGTGGAAACAATTATTAGATTTAACCAGCTTGCAAGTCTTTCTGTATTTTTCCTAAGTCAAAATTTATGTTATTACAGGGATCTGTGATGGCTATGGATCGATACGCTGCCGCAGAGAGCTTCTACAAACTTGGAATGGCATTTGCTCCTGTTCCAGATCTTCACATAATGTGGTTGCTGCATCTATGCGATGCTCACCAGGAAATGCAGTCCTGCGCTGAAGCTGCACAGTGTGCTGTGGCGGTTGCAGGTGTAATAATGCAGGTAACTATTTCTAAATCTGGCATGTGTATGTGATTCTTTAGATGCGCAGTGGATCATCGTTGTGGTCTGATTGGTTTTTTAGCTCCTGTCTTAACTCAAGTCTGCCTGTCCACTAGATACTGCTTCTGAAACTTATGTGCATGCTTTGGTTTTCTCCTTCTTCTTGTAGGCCTTGGTGGCTAGAAATGATGGTGTGTGGAGCAAGGATCATGTTGCTGCCTTGCGTAAAATCTGTCCAATGGTAAGTGGCGAGTTTACGACAGAGGCATCTGCAGCTGAAGTAGAGGGTTATGGTGCTTCAAAGCTAACAGTTGACTCTGCCGTCAAGTATCTACAGCTTGCTAATAAGCTTTTCTCCCAAGCTGAGCTCTACCATTTCTGTGCAAGCATTTTGGAACTTGTTATTCCAGTTTACAAGAGCAGGAAGGCTTATGGGCAGTTGGCTAAGTGTCACACGTTACTTACTAATATATACGAGTCCATTCTTGACCAGGAATCAAACCCGATCCCATTTATTGATGCTACGTATTACCGGGTGGGTTTTTACGGGGAAAAGTTTGGGAAGTTGGACAGGAAAGAATATGTATACCGTGAACCACGAGATGTGCGGCTAGGGGATATAATGGAAAAGCTGAGCCATATATATGAATCAAGGATGGACAGCAACCATATTTTGCACATAATTCCAGATTCGAGACAGGTGAAGGCAGAAGAATTACAGGCAGGAGTGTGCTACCTGCAGATTACAGCTGTTGATGCAGTCATGGAAGATGAGGATCTAGGGAGCAGAAGAGAGAGGATATTTTCTCTTTCCACTGGAAGTGTGAGAGCACGAGTCTTTGATCGGTTCTTGTTTGACACACCATTTACAAAAAATGGTAAGACGCAAGGTGGATTAGAAGATCAGTGGAAAAGACGAACAGTGCTGCAGACAGAGGGTTCATTCCCTGCCCTTGTGAATAGGCTGCTGGTTACCAAGTCTGAATCCCTTGAATTCTCGCCAGTGGAGAATGCAATTGGAATGATTGAAACCCGAACAACCGCTCTGAGAAACGAGCTAGAAGAGCCTCGTAGCTCTGACGGGGATCACCTACCACGGCTCCAGAGTCTGCAGAGGATTCTTCAAGGAAGTGTTGCAGTCCAGGTGGGCACTCTATATTTTCTCTCTCAAGGTGCATATGTTGTGTTGTAAAAAAGCCACCTAGAAATGTTCTGAGATTCTTCCTTCCAAAATGCAGGTAAACAGTGGGGTGTTGAGCGTCTGCACAGCGTTCTTATCAGGAGAGCCTGCAACGAGGTTGCGTTCACAGGAACTGCAGCAACTGATTGCGGCACTGCTTGAATTCATGGCTGTTTGCAAGCGAGCCATAAGGGTTCACTTCAGATTAATCGGAGAAGAAGACCAAGAGTTCCATACTCAGCTCGTCAACGGATTTCAGTCTCTCACCGCAGAACTCTCCCATTACATCCCTGCCATCTTGTCGGAACTTTAGTCCTGAGTGTCATTGTAATTTTGTCTGTGAGTTTGTTTGTATTCTTGTGTTTCATTTCCACTAATTGGGCTTGGCTATGTGTGTATGTTAATTCTTTGTTAGTCATATATAATCCTCGTTCATCTCTTTTTTTTTTTTTTTTTTTTTTTTTTAAACCAAAAAGATGAAATAAATAGTCGGCGTTGAATTAAATTATCTGCGCGAATCCCAGATCCAATCATCCGCCATGGAAGCAGCGTTGAGGGTGGAAATGGTCTCCAAAGGCGGCTTAACGGAGGTCCCTTCCCAGTACATTCAGCCACCGGATGCTCGGCCTAATCTCGCTGACGGCGCCGGCGATGCTACTGCAGTCCCAACCATCAGCCTCTCGAGCTCCAATTCGGCGAGGGAAGCCATCGGTCGTGCTTGCCGCGACTGGGGAGCCTTCCACGTCGTCGACCATGGCGTCCCCATCCATCTCCTGAATCGGATGAGGTCTTTAGGCCTCTCCTTCTTCCAGGATTGTCCCATGGAAGAGAAGCTCCGCTACGCCTGCGACTCCAGCTCCGCCGCATCCGAGGGTTATGGCAGCCGCATGTTGCTCGGCGCCAAGGGGGATGTCGTTCTGGACTGGAGGGACTACTTTGATCACCATACTTTCCCTCTCTCTCGCCGCAACCCTTCTCGATGGCCCGTTTCTCCTCCTGACTACAGGTGCTCTTTCTTCTCTCTCTCTCTCCTTTCCTGCTTTGATTTTCACCATAGTTATATGATTGATTCCAATTGCATTCTCCACTGGCTGCGTTTAGACAAGTTGTGGCAGAATATGGTGATGAGATGAAGAAACTTGCTCAGATGCTATTGGGGCTCATATCACAGAGCCTTGGCCTTCCTTGTTCATGCATAGAGGAATCTGTGGGTGAGATCTATCAGAATATCACTGTGAGCTATTACCCTCCTTGCCCTCAGCCTGAGCTCACCCTTGGTCTCCAGTCCCATTCCGACATGGGTGCCATTACTCTCTTGATTCAAGATGATGTTGGAGGCCTCCAGCTTTTCAAGGATGCCCAATGGCTCACTGTTCCTCCTATGTCCCATGCCATTCTCGTTCTTCTAGCCGATCAAACTGAGGTTTCTTCTATTCTCTCACCTTTTTGGGCTTTGACGTGATAGTTTGCTCATGTGTTTCTCCTTGTGCAGATCATAACCAATGGCATATACAAAAGCTCTCAACATAGAGCCATAACTAATGCGAATCGGGCTCGGTTATCAGTTGCCACCTTTCACGATCCCTCCAAGACTGCAAAGATTGCACCAGCTTCTCACCTCATTGACCAACTTTCCCCACCGTGTTACAAGGAAGTTGTGTATGGCGAATTTGTTTCTTCCTGGTACTCCAAGGGTCCAGAGGGGAAACGAAACCTTGATGCTCTCCTCTGCTAATGATCAACGATGCAAATATCTAAAATCTCCTTTATATAAATGGTTGTTTTGTGAGTTATGATAAACACTGTTTATATTATGTTTCTAAACTAAGGTTTTGAAATGCCTGACCGACGCATATCTCTTTCGTTTGCCTTTGTTTATCTATTTCTTTAGTTATGTCTCCTTCGCTCTCGGTTTAGCAAATATGAGACCTCCCCGTACAGGATTCAAGGGTGGACGAGATGGAGGCAGTGGAGGGTTTAGGGGTGGAATAAGCGAAGGTGGAGGCAGTGGAAGAGCTTTAGGGATTCCTTGGACGACGAGGTCAATACCTTTAACCCTGGTACAGCCAAACCAGAAGAACAACTCATTTGCCCATATGATGGTGATTGATGGATACCCTAACATCCATGGAAATAGTTGCCTAACTTGTTGGAAACGTTGCTTGCAACCTTTCAGACCCGAGGAGAGAGATGAACGCAAGAAAGTATGTGAGAAAAGCAGAAGCAGCTTGAACCGTTTAAACTTAGCCAGGCGACCAAATATTGCTTTCTGCATAGCATGTATTAGGAAATATGGAGTAAGGACCAAAAGAGCCAACTCACGCTGAAATGAGTAAGCAAAATATTTATTGGTATTCTTGAGCAGTTGATACATCAATTCATAGAAACAAATTGCATAGATCAAATAGAAATACTATATGGAACACCCATTCCGGTAAGACCGGGTTCAGAGATTGGCTTCAAAAGCTCGTACTTAACTACGCCAGCACCCGCTCTATTCTTCAGAGAAACAGTCACGTTTTTCTCATCTATCACTCCTTCTAGATATTCCAGCCTGCCTTTGAGTCGCTCATATGCAGCATTGATGACAGGATCGTTGGTCCAAGATGCCTCTGGCTGTTCTCCGATGTACTCTTCATCAGGTGCATGGGTTGATAAAAGATCCAGAGTGACCATCACTTTGGTCGCCTGCTTCTGCGACGGGAATGTCCTAAGCAATACCTTTTCTGGCTCCTCATAGAACTCTTTTAGCTCTTCCGCTGTGGGTTCTTCCACTGGCATTTTGATCCTTGCGGTAGTTGGGCGGTTGGGAAAGTATCCTCCATATCCGTACTGTCCAAAATTTACAGCGGCATGGTGACCTGAGGCGACCCATGCAATGGTAGTCACCACGCCAATCAAGTCATCTTGTGTCTTGAGGACAGGCCACCATGGTTCGTCTTTCTTGTCTCCATGCCCTATGTTCCTCACTTCACTCCACCATCCTTGGAGTTCCTCATCCAACAAGATCAATCCTGCATCTGGATAGTAGTGCTTCACATAGTCTGTCACCCATTCTTTAAGTGCATCCCACAGCATTAGACCGTCATTCGCAAATGGGTAGTCTGGTATCGTCAGCCGTACCCCTCCATATTCTGCTGTCTCATCTTCCACAGCCAGCCCCCTTATCACACAAATTTTTGTTTCATGTTCAAAGACTTGGTTAGATTGATATTAGTAGTTTAATTGTGGTGATGGTAGATGATACACACATTACTTATTCCAAAAAAATACAAACACCAAGAGTTACCTTCTGATGAGGTCTGCAGGTAAGCCTTCCATGTCGAACCTCCATAGTTTATCATAGACGTCTGAACTTAGCTCTATTGCATACTTCCCCGGCCAGAAGCAACTCTCAATGATTCCATCTGCGTTGATGAGACTTTGGCGTGCACGAGCGTTGATCTCCATGGTGTAGCGGAAGTGAGGATGCAAAAGTCTATAGATGGGATGCATGGCGCTTAGTTGTCTATTTGCCGCTATGATGTATGGCTCCATACAACAGTGAGTCCTCAGCCTGTAAATTTCTCCATTTCTTTACTAGTTAGTCAAATAACATTTGCTTACAATTACACATCTTGTATATGCGTATAGCTAGATGCAAAAAGTTTAAACCATATTTTGCTGTCAACAAGAAACAATTTTTTGTAGTGAGGAGTGTTTTATTCAATACCAGTGAGAAATAAGCTGGTGATAACCGGCGTCATGAGAAACAGCATGTGTCTTAGCAAGATTCCATAGCCAGCAGGATGTAGCATCATAGCCTGGCGTGAAGACCTTCTTCCATTGGGGCCTGTTGACATCTTTGGGACGAGTCAACTCGATGGCAACAGGCCTCAATGTGCTATCATCGCTGAGGAAGAATAGTGTTCGAGAAGCATATAAGGTAGTATCATCCAACTCTCTCACTTTGTTCACATACGGTAGAAACAAATCGTGATAATCCAACACGAACAATTTCTTTTTCTTTAGAGCCTGCATACATACATCCATATTAATATCCATTAAGGAAAAGCCACCATATGTTCGATATTAGTCTTCTTACCTCATCAACTGACATGACTCCTCTGATTTCTTTTTCCACAACTTCCCAAGTAATGAGTGAGTTTGGATCACCATAAACGGCAGGGTCTAGTTTGCTTTTCATAGGCCACTCCTGGAATAAGAGTGTCAGGACTTTATTTGCTTGAAAAACCAAGCAAAATCTCATTTTCAACATGGATCTTAATTGCATTGTTGGAACAAGCAGAACAAAAACTATTAGTCAGAGGCATATACCCGAACTAGCTGAATGCTATAGGGGTTAAGGCCTGCAAGCGTCTGGCGAGCAAACTCGTCGTCTCGGATCCATGAAAATCTATCCTCTGAATCAATGTGAATGATTGTAGGTGGTAAGTATAGAGTTGGAATAATGGAGAGAATATTACAAGGAAGAGAGAAGAAGGTAGGTACTGTTAAGGAGAATAGGGGGATGAAACTGGAGAATATCATCTTGAGCTTCAGCCATAGCTTTGATAAGTCTTGGGATCAGTGGTAAAAGGCCAGCATCCTTGGGAAGCTGGAGGCCTACCTCAAAGAGATCTTCTATGGACTTGAAGTGTGGGAAGGGCAAGTTGGGATCCATCAGAGCAGACTCTATTTGCGGGAACACGGAGGGAAGAGCTGCCAAGATGGCTTTTCCCGTGAATGAACTTCCCTTGACTGTTGAGAACTCCTCGTCTCTCGGGACATAGAATTCCCCGTAGCGTTTCTCTGAGGAAGGGTCAGAGTCGCACGGTTTGCGACCAGTCTTGCCGCGCCTTGGGTACGGATGAGAGAGGCCTCCAATTACGGGACGGGCAAGCTCGGGGTCTTTGTCAGGGTCACCCAAATCGTTGTATACGTCATAGTCGTAAACGCGCTCAAACGTGGTGAATTCACCAACTCGCTCGCGGTTCTTGCCTTGTAAGGTCTCCAGCTCCTCCTTTCGCAGCTGTTTAAGAGGCTCCGGAGTTTCAGAAGGCAAGTAGGACTTATTGGAGAAGAATATCCGCTTGGCTGGGTCAACGGACTTGGGGGCCACCCACGACTCACATGTGAACTTAACGGGGCCGCTAGGTAACTCAAGCTCCACCTCCTTGATGAACATCTCTCTGTGGTGCTGGTTTTGAACCTTGATGGCCTCCACGGCTCCAAAGTCTTCGGGCATGTCAAACACACACTCGTACTTCTCATCAGGGGCTTCGTGCCATACACGTTGTGCGTAGTCTGCTACCGGATCCTTCTCTGTCCCTGACATATGTGTACGTACTTGGTTATAATTATTAATTGCTCTATCGTTACCATGACCAGTTGAGCCATGATTGCATTAACCTACGATCTTTACTTCACATCAGGATGAATATATATGTACGAAACAAGGAGCAGAAATTTGCTAGCTAGCTTATTTTTAATATTTGTAAATAATGTTTGTTGACAAAATATGTACTCACCAAGGTCAGTCTCGGAGCTAATAAGCTCCACGAGCAGTGATCTGCCTGCTATATCCGCAATGTCATCGAGACCTCTAGACCAAGCTAGGCCATCCAGCAACCCTTCTTGGGACGTTATGTATCCCTTTACTTTGATTTTCTTAATGGCTTGTTTCACTATTTGACCTTTCTGATCAACGTCAGACCGTGATGCCGTGACCTTACATCGTCCTCTGAGGTTTGGACGACGCAGCTTGTCTCGATGTCCTGCGAAAATGGGGTTGATGAGTGGTGATGGTTTAGGGAACAGAGAGCTGAGGCTCTTTGCTATGTTCAAGGTCTGGAGACTCGACGATGACTCTCCACAAAACATCTTTATCTGTTTGCTTACCTTCCTCTGCATCCCCGACTCATCTATTTATACACGTCTAAATATTATCACGTTTATTTGTCCTTCCAAAATATAGAAAATGTGAAACCCTCTAACTCGTCTACTTTTTTTTTGTTTCTACTTAATCTACCGGTGTGTTCGTCACAATCATAATTCAGTTATTAGTTTTCCGCTAGTTAAACGTGAGTTATCACTACGTTTTTTTTTGTTTTTTTGCTAAATTGTAAATCACATTGAAACAATGAACAGTTTAGATATTACATTAAGCCATTACCTAGTTTAGAGTAATCAAAGCAAAAAAGTTAAAACAAGATTACAATAGAGTAGAGTTAGAAATCGGTGATGTTATCTCAACCAAAGATGCATAAGATCTATCCAATGCTTTCTATGTCTCCTTGACATGATGATGTTACGTATATCAAGATCCAGATTCTTGAAGATTGTCATCTGCGACATGAACTGATTGTTATACAGCATATTATTCTGTTGCTTCCATAGGTAAAAAACGACCGCTTGAGCTACTGTTTTCCTTAGGAGTGTAGGGCCACCAGTAGAGTTAAGCCTTGTCCAAGAAAGCAGCTCAGACCAAAAACTGTAATTTATGCTATTTAGATCCACCAAGATGCATTACTCTACCATATTATATCGGATATGTTGGATTGGATAGACACCAGTATCCAAGAGACTAGTGTAATGGGTAGAGAGCATTGATATCAATAGTGACAATCTCAACTTCTAATGTGTTTACGTAGACGATAGAAGAGCGTTTCAAATCAACTCTCTGACCTTACACCACACGAGTCATAGGTGGAGAGTTGTTTGAGAGGGAGTGCATGCCCATGGGGTAACTTGTTCCATATGATATTTATGAACTTTTATTTACAAGTTTCAAGATTGGTAGATATTCCGGATAAAAGCTTTCGTAATGACCACCCAATGCCGTGATCAAATCGTCTTTGCGTTCATTCTGTGGGTTTTCTTCCTTTTTCTTTCCATATTGTCACCATTCTTTGTTTTGGTAAACTCCATATCGTTCACTTTCACTTTGGAATATTAAGCTTATATTTGGTCCATCTTAGATATATAAATATATATATATATATATATTTTTTTTTTTTGGTTTTTAATGCTAAGATAAGATAATTATACAAGCTATATACTACTCTACTCTACCCTACCCAATACAAGAACTCAAAAGATAGGAGGGTACCCAACCCATTCTGAAAATCATAGGAGACAAGAATGTTTTTAAAAGGAAAATAGATACAACCACATAATCTTTGAGTTTCTTGGTAAAAAAGAACTTCATTATGATAGTTAATCGAGAGACATTTTTTTTTTTTATTGTATAGAAGTCCAACACGAATGACATGTTTTCTCATTCTGCTCATTTGCATTTCAAATTTGAACGAATAAAAGAGTGTTTTACTATCCACGATATCCTAGAGTGTTTTACCATCCACGGTATCCTCTTACTATTAAAAGGCAAGTCCAATTAGTAAAAGAATTTAGTTGTTTTAATTCTATTGGTACAAAACTATGACATGTCTTGTATAAATGATAACATGTCTTTGAAAAAAATGATGATATGGCTTAACTCTCTAATTTATCTCAAAACATAAATTTGATCCCAACAAAATAAACCATGATTTATTTTTGAAATGTTATTTATAATTAACAAAAACTAAGAATATTATATGTTTTATAAAAATTTATATGGATTTTGTTGTCATTTATTTTAGGAGAAAACCAAAAAAAAAACTATTAACCTTCTCCGTCGTAATAAAATATAATTATATATTTTCACATTAGATATTCTGATATTTCAAATTTTTTGTTAAGATTCGTTAAAGTGAATTATGGAGCAAGCTTCTCAAAATAATTGTTTTTATTAGTTTTACCCGAATTTTTTTCTCTTTTAATTTGCATCCCAAAATAAAATAAAAATTGGAACCAATCAGTAGCACCAAATAATGATACATTATGCGAATCTTCCTCCTAAACAAAGAGAATATATTATTAATTGGATATGCCAACAAACATAATTTGAACTTTCTTATTAGATAAAAATGAACGATTGTCAAATATTTTATTTTGAAAACCCTCGAACTACATATATTTACTGATCATGATCATTCTATCCTATATAAATAACAGAATGGTCGAGTGCCAAACACATTTTTTTTAGGATTTAGAATTTTAAGAGTAAACTTTTAAAAATCTAGTAACATTTTTGAAAATGAACATACCAAAAATGATATTCTTACAATTGTATATTTACATTATTTTGTAGTTATGATGTTTTATAATAAATAGACAAAATATGGGAAATCAATTAAAATATTTAATATAAACTTTCAAAATGTACTGGTTGTTTTCATATCTTCGATAATATGCGTTTAGAACTTTACATCTAACGATTTCATATTATGCAATTTAGTATTTTTTCAAAAAAAAAAGGATCTTTTAAAATTTCAATATTTTTACTTCCAAGACATTTCTTAAACATTTACAAAGGTTTCACAAACTATAAATCACAAGAGACGTTTAGCGAAATGGATTATGATGCAATAGTTGTCAGGAACTAACCAGTTTTTCATATAGACACGTTTTAATAGTATTTGTTATATATCTTACACATTGAGTATATAGTCAAAGCAAATACAACATTTAAAGGGATTTAAAAAACCAATCATGGATAACTTAGCGACAAAAAAGTAAAAAACATAACTAATTTTGGATGTCAGGAGGATAGTATTTTAAGGTGTGGGATAATTCATAATTCCATAACCTTAAACTTTGTTCCTTATGTTGTATATTACCTATTGATGTTGCTTATAATGACGATGTGTTTTTTAAAGTTACCAAATAATCAAAATATTAATATTTTAAATTTAAAACAATAAGGGAAAGAAGAAAAAAGGAAGATGGAGAAAATAAAAATCACATAAGGAAAAGAAGAATAATTAAACAAATAAATTTCAAAGAAAGAAGAGAAAAAGAAGAAGAAGACGAACACAGTGAAGAAGAAAAGGAAAATGGGGAGAAAAATAAAAATTGGAATTGTTTGGTTCCCTATACTTCTCGTAATTAGTGTTTTATTTCAACATAAATACAAAACTTACAAAATATTAAAAAAATAATTTCAAAATAACATTCAGAATATGTAAAACATATTAATTTTAAGTATATTAATTTTCTACATGCATATAAGATAAAAGCATACATGTTTAATTTTAATTTCCTATAAATTTTTATAATTTTCTATAAACTTTCATATCCGCACAAGGTACGAATCAACTATCTAGTTTATATTTATTTATTTATCAGTGATTATAAGATAATACGGTATAAATACGCTAATTATATACAAAAATGAAGGGTGAATGCGTCAATTACAGGTTAGGTTAGCTGGACCATCGCATGATGTTCCCAAATTTACAATGCTCAAAAGACAATAAACGAGTGAAGTATAGTAACTGTATAGCAGGTAAGGCCCATACAAATTTAATAGTATTTGTCTCTTCTGAAAATAGAATGTGATTGAGAGATTGAGAGATTGAGAGATTGACGCGTATGGTGCAGATTCGTGAACGGTTTGTGGGGCTATTTTTTAGTTAGAATTTGGTCAAAAACAACAAAAACGTGCCAGCTTTCCTCGTCCCTCCTCTGGAAAACAACAAAACATAACATTAACAACGTAAAACCTTTTGCTTCTTTTTTATTAGACGCTCATAATTGATCAATAATTGGATACTTGTATTCACTGTACTCACTAGATTATGTGCGTATATGATCATGTTTTCAGTCCGGCCTAAAAATATCGGGTCATCTTCTATCTTTGACACGAGGTGAATATATCTCTTAAATTTGTATTTAGAAAAGATATTGCATATTGATGAACTTAAATATAGATATTAATGTTTCAAAAAATAATAATAATAATATAGATATTAAAATTGCTTAGAAGTTGCATTGAATTGAGTAAAATAAATCTTTGGAAACTCATAGGTGTTAATCAACCTATTCTAAAAATTTAGTACCTTTTGAAGTTATTGCAAAAAATGATGAAATGTGTGTGAAGTGATATCTACAGTGATTCAACCATTTTTCAGTGGTAGAATTGTCTCTAAGTAATCATACTATCATAAATTTATAGTTTTAAAAACAAAACCTGGATACTCATAGTCGTTGACAAAACATTCTGAAGAATTATTACGTTTTAAAGTTAATACCAATAAATGAATTATTTGTATCTGAAATGAAAACTAAAGTGATTCAATTATTTGCCGTAATAAAATGGTCTCTAAAGAAGCTTATTAACATAAATTTGCCGTAGCAAAGTGGTCTCTAAAAATTTATAAACCTCAAAGGTGTAGCCAACAAATTCTAAAAAACTAATACATTCGATAATATGACAAAAAAATAAAATAAAATGTTCAAACTGGAAATCGGAAAATTTCTACAATTTAAAATGGTATAGAGGCACTAAATAATCCTATGAGTTGGAAATTTTGGGAAAAATAGGATAAGAGTTTAGTAAGCTTCCTTAGGCTCCTCTTTATCACTACAAATGGATGACTCATTCAACAAATTCTTAAAAACAAGTACGTTTTGATGTTGTTACCGAAGATGAATGAAATGTGTTCAAATTGGAATCTAAACTATTTGTATTATTTGGTAAGGTAAATGAGTCTCTAAAGAAACTAAAATTCAAAAATGTTAATTTTTTGGAAAATTATCCAAAACTCAAATGTGTGTTAGTCTACGAATTCTTAAAAACTAGTACGTTTTGATGTTGTTACCAGAAATGAATGAAATGTGTTTCAATTAGAATCTAAACTATTCGAACCACTTGGTAGGATAAATGGATCTCTAAAGAAGCTAAAATTAAAAATGTTAGTTTTTTGAAAAATTATCCAAAACTCAAAGGTGTTAAGTCCACAAATTCTTAAAAACTAGTACGTTTTGATGTTGTTACCGGAGATGAATGAAATGTGTTCAAATTAGAATCCAAACTATTTGAACCACTTAGTAAGGTAAATAGGTCTCTAAAGAAGCCAAAATTCAAAAATGTTGAGTTTTTGAAAAATTATCCAAAACTCAAAGGTGTGTTAGTCCACGAATTCTTAAAAACTAGTACGTTTTGATGTTGTTGCCGGAAATGAATGAAATGTGTTCAAATTGATCTAAACTATTTGAACCACTTGGTAAGGTAAATGAGTCTTGATGAGGTAAATCTAGTTTTACCCAATGTAAAAGAACCTAGACTGCAAGTGCACAACCAATCGATTGTAGTACTTAGGGATCGAATCCACAGAGAATTAGAAACACTTTACAGCAATATGAACTAAGAACTACGCTAAGTCAACTAAGAGGTTTTGAAAGTGATCAAACGGTGATTAGATTCAGGTTTTAAACAATAATAAAGAAACGTTGGGCGTTCGGAAATTCTCAGGGTTTCACAGTTCGAATTATATTCAGGTAATTCCTAGGGACAATTGATTCGATTTTCCTTCTAGAACATGAACGCTATTAAGCTAAACAGGCTCTCGCGATTATTAGCTACTAATTAGAACTAGTATTATCATCCTACTTTCGCAGCGGTAAATACTAAGATCTAATGCAATAGCAAACAAATTCAATTGTTCATTCAATCCTAAAGGTCTAACTCTCGTCTTCCTAAAGATTCAAACTCATCAAACATCATTTTTTAGACAAGTAATAGAACGGTTAGAACTCTATACTTGATCTAACATAAGTTTCAAGGTGATCAACTCTAAAACATGTATTAAGCACGAATCAATATGAAGGAGTACTCTAAATCTAACAAAAGTGCCACCCTAGTTCATAAATCCTATCTATCGGACCATGAAAACCTTTCGAATTGATTTCCCTAGAACCCAATAAGAGAACTACTCTGACATGATAAAATAAATCAAAGCAAAAGCAATAGATAAACTCATAGTATTAAGAATAGTAGTAAAGGGTTCGAGAAACTTGATTACAAAGAGGTGAGAATCCTTCTCCGAAATGCAAAGTAACAAGTAAAAGAGATGAATGGCTTCAGACTTGTGAAGAACTAAGAATTTTTGAAGTGATGATGGTGGTGAGCATTCTTGTCCTCTTGAGGCTGATGAGTCTCCTTTTATAAGTCTAGAAATTGGCTAGGGCTTTTTCCAAAGGATTTAGGAGAAATTTTTTTTTTTTAAAAAAAAATTCCCAATCCTCTCGGATGTGGGATCGATCACCTTGTTAAAGCGTCTGTCCGTCAAAAACACTGAGTTTATGAACGGTCGATCGTCCCTGGTGATCGGTTGATCATGGGTAGATATTCTGAACCGCCATTAGCTTGATCCTTACTCGAACATATTTCCTTAGATTGACGATATCTCAAGATCTAACCGTTGGATTGGGGCGATCAAATATTCATTTTGAAGCTGAGATCCTCCTCTATCTCGTGGTAAAATATGAGATTGATATGATGGTGAGAACTCCTTCATATGGTGTGAATATCTGACGGTCAAGATTTGTCTTTTTTTTAAAAGGCTTGATTTCACTCCTTTTAGACCCAAAATGCTCCAAAAACCTGTATTGACTTCAAAACCCACGAAAATGATAAAAGTAGCATGTTAAGTCCATAAACCATCCATTTATGTATTGAAAACATATTAAAAATATAAGAAAAATGGGAAAATATCGTATATATCACGTCTAAAAATGAGAAAATATCGTAGGTAGATCGAATCTGGAACGTATTGGCGTTGCAGTCCTTTTTCAACAGTTTGCAGCAAAGATTTGCCTTTCGACATCCTTCAAAGACACTTGTTTCATTGATATTATGCCTCAATACCAAGCACATTAGCGTGGTGAGACTCGGAGAATATTTCCTTATACCTTCGCTTATCACTACTTGATATGAAGTAATTTGACGTATGTAGTCTTACAAATTTGTGCTTTTATATGTTTGGAATGGTGCAGAGTTATGGCTAGCTTCTGGTCAAAGGTGCACTATAATAACTCTTTATACGATATTCAAGGTTTGTTTTATGCTTAGGAAATGTAACAAAATGGTGATTGTGCTGACACTGATTATGATTTTCCTTAATGTGTGCAGTTGCTTCAGTTCAGCCGAAGCCAAAGAGAAAACATTGGTTGTTCTAGAAGGCAGCCGTTCACACGTCTCAGAAAAACATCTTTCTAATATTTTCCTACAGTTTTGTGCATAACTCAACATTTGCATACGCCGTAACTCAACATGAACTAGCTTGAGCTTTAACATTCTCAAGTCAATTATTATAGCTAGTTTTAATATCTCAGGCTTGATAGAACATTACCCAACGATATATGTATAATTCTTGCTCTTTGAATGAAATTTATATATTCAAAACTCTTCGTGACCATAGACTTTTTTACCGAGGCAAATAGTCGAAATTATTTAGTTTCCAATATGGATACGTTTCTATCATATTTTAGTAATAACGTTAAAATATATTGGTATTTACCAAACCCAATAGTAGAAAAGTTCATATTGGATCCACATAGTGTGTCAGTGAGATTTGTTTGTTTGTTAATCACTAAAGTCAATATCATTCTAAGTCAAAATTGGGGAATAAGGAACATTTCTTCACAAACAAGATTTAGAATTGCAATTTCTAAGATATGTTTCATATTGGACTAATCTCACCAAGATATCGAGTTTTTTGAATTGGGTTTTTACGGACTCAGCAAGAGAAGTGATACTACCAGGATCCAACACATCAAACTGATAAAAGAAGCCAAAACACATCATACTTTGATCAGAAACTCCAAGCTCTTCTCTTCAATGTCTCAACAACTTCAATTCCGCTATTCTCAACTCTAAACCCTAAAACGAAACTATTTAAACAATTTGGAAAGATAAATGAGAGTATAAAGAAGCCAAAATTCAAATTTTTTTTTAGAAAATTATCCAAAACTCAAAAGTGTTAGTCCACAATTTTTTTAAAATTAGTACGTTTTGATGTTGTCAAAAAAAAATGGATGAAATATGTTCAAGTTAGAATATAAACTATTTAAATAACTTGAAAACGTAAATGAGACTCTATATAAGCCAAATTTTTTAAAATTGTACTTTTTAGAAAATTATCCAATATTCAAAGGTGTTAGTCCATATTTTTTTTTAAATTAGTATGTTTTGATGTTGTTACAAGATATGGATAAAATGTGTTCAAATTGGAATCTAAACCATTTCATCAACTAAAAAAGGTAAATAAGTGTTTAAATAAGCAAAAATTCAAAACTATATTTTGTAGAAAGTTATCCAAAACTCAATTGTTTTATAATACATCTAAACACATCTTAGTCATACATCTTAAACACATTTAAAGGAGTGGTCTAGTGACTCAAACTTTCTTGTTGGTGTCGGATGAAACCCTACAGAAAGCCTTTTTTCTAGAGGAGTGGTTGAGAAGATTGTGTGTGACATTAAAGGAGGAAGAAAATGCGTCTAGAGCAAGCGGCACAAGCACTACAGGCGAGAAGCGGAAGAAAGAGTTGATCTCTAGAGCTATACAGCACTTGCCACAAGCTTAGGGGATGGACATAGCCCTGAAATGGCTGTAAAGTTGCAGGAGCTAAATAGCAATGTGAATTGACTAAGCAGGCTATGCTTTACGGGTTAACTTGGCCATGTAATTTGCACTCAAGTGACTGTTAACAATCCAATACGTGTACATTAGCTCCCATGACAAATTTTGCTGAGTTACTTTGATAGCCAAAAAAATAAATGAAATGTGTGTAGTGAAAGTTAAAGTGATTCAACCATCTTCCGCTGTAAATTGTCTTTTAGGAATCCAACTATCATAAAACTACAATTAAAAAAATAAAGTTAGATACTCATAAAACATAGGTGTTAACCAACAATTCTGAAAATCTAGTACGGTTTGACGTTAGAATTATTTATATGTGTCTAAAGTGAACATCCAGACGTAATTTCTAGACGCAGCATATGATATTTGTTTGTGTGTCCAGAAGTCATATGTAGAAACAATTATGTTCGTTCGATATATTTAGACGTATTTAATGTAAAATTACCAAAAACCTTTATTTTCTGTGAATACTATTAATAGTGGTTTAAAATATACTTATAATAAGTAAATAATTATGAAACTATTTTTAAATAAATTGTAATAAATATTATCTCACAAATAAATAATTTTAAGAAACAAAATCATATTTTTAAATTAAAAATCAAATTAATAAATGATCAAAACATCATATTTTGTATTAATAGTATTAATTATGATTTAAAATATAATTATAACTAAATATTTAAGAAAAAAAAATCGTAAGGTAAATAGATCTCTAAAGAAGTTAAAAACTAGTATATTTTGATATCGTTACTGAAAATAGATGAAATGTATTCAAATTGGGATCTAAACTATTTGAACCACTTGATAAGGTAAATGAGTCTCTAAAGAAGTTAAAATTCAAAAAAAAAATTTTTAAAAAATTATCCAAAAAACTCAAATTGTTAGTCCACAAATTCCAAATAAATTTGTATGTTTTGATGTTGTTACCGGAAATGTATGAAATGTGTTCAAATTGAAATTTAAACTATTTAAACAACTTGGTAAGGTAAATGGGTTTCTAAAGCAGCCAAATTCAAAAATGCTAATTTTTTGAAATTTATCTAAAACTCAAAAGGTGTTAGTTAGTCCACAAATTCTTAAACGAATTGAACGATTTAGTAAGTTCCTATCATTAAGTAGTAAATACACCCTAACTTAATGCAAAACGCGTTTAGTCATCAAAATATTTCTAACATAAACCGGCCACCTAGCCAAGGGTTTTCACACACTCAACAAGAGAAGTGATACTATCACGATCCGACACATCAAGCTGATGAAAGAAGCCAAAACACATCAGGCTTTGATGAGCAAATCCAAGCTCTTTCTTCAATATCTCAATAGCTTCAAGTCCTCTCTCAACTCTAAACCTGAATTATTTAAACAATTTGGTAAAGTAAATAGGTTTCTAAAGAAGCCAAAACTCAAAATGTTAATTTTTTGAAAAATTATCCAAAATTCAAATGTTGTTACCGAAAAACTAGTACGTTTTGATGTTGTTACCGAAAATGGATGAAATGTGTTCAAATTGGAATCTAAACTATTTGAATGACTTGGTAAGGTAAATAGATCTCTAAAGAAGCCAAAATTCACAAATGTTAATTTTTTGGAAAATTATCCAAAACGCAAAGGTGTTAAGTCCACAAATTCTTAAAAACTAATACGTTTTGATGTTGTTATGGGAAATGGATGAAATGTGTTCAAATTGGAATCTAAACTATTTAAACAACATTTTAAGGTAAATGAGTCTCTAAAGAAGCCAAAATTCAAAAATTGTTAAGTTTTTGGAAAATTATCCAAAACTCAAAGGTGTTATTCTACAAATTCTTAAAAACTAGTACGTTTTGCTGTTGTTACCGAAAATGGATGAAATGTGTTCAAATTAGAATCTTAACTATTTGCACGACTTGGTAAGGTAAATGGGTCTCTAAAGATGCCAAAATTCAAAAATGTTAATTTTTTTGAAAAATTATCCAAAATTCAAAGGTTCACAAATTCTAAAAAGCTAATACGTTTTGATGTTGTTATGGGAATGGATGAAATGTGTTCAAATTGGAATCTAAACTATTTAAACAACATTGTAAGGTAAATGGGTCTGTAAAGAAACCAAAATTCAAAAATGTTAATTTTTTGGAAAATTATCCAAAATTCAAAGGTGTTAGTCCACAAATTCTTAAAAACTAATACGTTTTGATGTTGTTATGTGAAATGGATGAAATGTGTTCAAATTGGAATCTAAACTATTTAAACAACATTGTAAGGTAAATGAGTGTCTAAAGAAGCCAAAATTCAAAAATTGTTAAGATATTGGAAAATTATCCAAAACTCAAAGGTGTTAGTCTACAAATTCTTAAAAACTAGTACGTTTTGCTGTTGTTACCAAAAATGGATGAAATGTGTTCAAATTAGAATCTAAACTATTTGAACGACTTGGTAAGGTAAATGGGTTTTTAAAGATTCCAAAATTCAAAAATGTTTATTTTTTTGGAAAATTATCCAAAATTCAAAGGTGTTAGTCTACAAATTCTTAAAAGCTAATACGGTTTGATGTTGTTATGAGAAATGGATGAAATGTGTTCAAATTGGAATCTAAACTATTTAAACAACATTGTAAGGTAAATGAGTCTCTAAAGAAGCCAAAATTCAAAAATTGTTAAGTTTTAGAAAAATTATCTAAAACTCAAAGGTGTTAGTACACGAATTCTTAAAAATTAATATGTTTTGATGTTGTTACGGGGAAATGGATGAAATAAGGTCAAATTAGAATCTAAACTATTTGATCGACTTGGTAAGGTAAATGAGTCTCTAAAGAAGACAAAATTCAAAAATATTAATTTTTAAAAAAATTATCCAAAATTCAAAGGTGTTAGTCCACGAATTCTTAAAAACTAGTACGTTTTGATGTTGTTACCGAAAATGTATGAAATGTGTTCAAATTAAAATATAAAATATTTGAACGACTTGGTAAGGTAAATGGGTCTCTAAAGAAGCCAAAATTTAAAAACGTTAATTTTTTGAAAAATTATCCAAAATTCAAAGGTGTTAAGTTCACAGATTCTTAAAAACTAATACGTTTTGATGTTGTAACGGGAAATGGATGAAATGTGTTCAAATTGGAATCTAAACTATTTAAATGACTTGGTAAGATATATGGATCTCTAAAGAAGCCAAAATTCAAAAATGTTAATTTTTAAAAAAATTATCCAAAACTCAAAGGTAGTTCACGAATTCTTAAAAACTAGTACGTTTTGATATTGTTACCAAAAATGGATGAAATGTGTTCATATTAGAATCTAAACTATTTGAACAACTTGGTAAGGTAAATGGGTCAGTAAAGAAGGAAAAATTCAAAAATGTTAATTTTTTTGGAAAATTATCCAAAATTCAAAGGTGTTAGTTCACAAATTCTTAAAATCTAATACGTTTTGATGTTGTTATGGGAAATAGAATTATATTTCGAAGAAATGTGTTCAAATTAGAATCTAAACTATTTAAAAAACATTGTAAGGTAAATATGTCTCTAAAAGCCAAAATTTAAAAATTGTTAAGTTTTTGGAAAATTATTCAAAACTCAAAGGTGTTAAGTCCACTGATTTTTAAAAACTAGTACGTTTTGCTGTTGTTACCGAAAATAGATGAAATGTGTTCAAATTAGAATCTAAACTATTTGAACGACTTGGTAAGGTAAATGGGTTTCTAAAGAATCCAAATTTCAAAAATATTAATTTTTTGAAAATTATCCTAAATTCAAAGGTGTAGTCCACGAATTCTTAAAATATAATATGTTCTGATGTTGTTACGGAAAATAGATTAAATGTGTTCAAATTGGAATATAAACTATTTAAATAACTTTGTAATGTAAATGGATCTCTAAAGAAGGCAAAATTCAAAAATGATAATTTTTTAGAAATTTATCCAAAACTCACACATATGTTTAAAAACTTGTACGTTTAGATGTTGTTACGGAAAATGGATGAAATGTGTTCAAATTAGAATCTAAACTATTTGAACGACTTGATAAGGTAAATGGATCTCTAAAGAACCCAAAATTCAAAGGTGTTAGTACTCGAATTCTTAAAAACTAGTACGTTTTGATGTTGTTACCGAATATGGATGAAATGTGATCAAATTAGAATCTAAACTATTTAAAACAATTTGGTAAGGTAAATGTGTATTTAAAGAAGATAAAATTCAAAAATAATAGTTTGTTGAAAAATTATTCAAAACTCAAAGATGTGTTAATCCGCGAATTTTTAAAACTAACGTTTTGATGTTGTTAGTGGAAATTGATGAAATGTGTTTAAATTGGAATGTTAACTATTTTGACCATACTCTATGGCAAAAGAGATTCTAATGAAGTAAAGGAGATCTAAAAATTTCCAAAACCCAAAGCTATATTTCATTTCTAAATATATAAATAAAAATAAATGACATATTTGAAAACAATACAAAGATACACATATGAAGAAAATTATAAACAATATTGTATAAACAATACACGACACACACAAAAATGGTAAGCGCGTAGATAAAAATAGTTATAGAAAAATAAGGACATAGAACAAATTAAGGCATAATGGGCAAAGTATAACATGGGCAAAATTACTGTTCACATATTACTATTCATCGGGAATACTTTTCACCGACTCAATTTACTATTCATAGTTCAATCACTATTCATCGACTCGATCACTATTCATCGGTTCACATCATTATTCATCGGATCGCTTCAATACTATTCATCGGCTCGCTCGAATACTATTCATCGGCTCGGCTCGTATTCTATTCATCGACTCGGCTCGAATACTATTCATCAGCTTGGCTCGAAAACTATTCATCGGCACGCTCGAAAACTATTCATCGACTCGGCTCGGCTCGAATACTGTTCATCGGCTCAGCTCTAATACTATTCATCGGTTTATGGTTTAGGGTTTAGATAATTTTCATCCATTTTCCCGTAACAACATCAAAACGTACTAATTTTTAAGAAATCGTGGATTAAAAAAATTAACATTTTTGAATTTTGGCTTCTTTAGATACCCATTTACCTTACAAAATTGTTAAAATAATTTAGATTCCAATTTGAATATGTTTCATCCATTTCCCCGTAACAACATCAAAACGTATTAATTTTTAAGAATTCGTGGACTAATTCCTTTGAACTTTAGATAATTTTCCAAAAAATTAACATTTTTGAATTTTGGCTTCTTTAGATACCCATTTACCTTACAAAATTGTTAAAATAGTTTAGATTCCAATTTGAATATGTTTCATCCATTTCCCCGTAACAACATCAAAACGTATTAATTTTTAAGAATTCGTGGACTAACTCCTTTGAACTTTAGATAATTTTCCAAAAAATTATCATTTTTGAATTTTGGCTTCTCTAGAGAACTATTTTACCTAACAAAGTTGTGTAAATAGTTTATATTCCAATTTGAACACATTTCATCTATTTCCCTGTAACAACATCAAAACGTAATAATTTTTAAGATTTCGTGGACACACCTTTGAGTTTTGGATAATTTTTCAAAAAATTATCATTTTTGAATTTTGGCTTCTTTAGATACCCATTTACCTTACAAAGTTGTTTAAATATTTTATATTCCAATTTGACCTTATTTCATCCATTTCTCCGTAACAACATCAAAACGTACTAATTTTTAAAAATTTGTGAACTAACTCATTTGAATTTTGGATAATTTTCCAAAAAATTAACATTTTTGAATTTTGGCTTATTTAAAGACCCATTTACCTTACAAAGTTGTTTAAATAATTTATATTTCAATTTGGACACATTTCATCCATTTGTCCGTAACAACATCAAAACGTACTAATTTTTAAGAATTCGTGGACTAACAACTTTGATTTTTGGATAATTTTCCAAAAAATTTACATTTTTGAATTTTGACTTCTTTAGAGACTCATTTACCTTACAAAGTTGTTCAAATTGTTTATATTCCAATTTGAACACTTTCATACAATTTCCCGTAACAACATTCAAAACGTAATAGTTTTTAATAAATCGTGGATTAACACCTTTGAATTTTGTATAATTTTCTAAAAAATTATCATTTTTGAATTTTGGCTTCTTTAGATACCCATTTACCTTAAAAATTTTTTTAAATAGTTTAGATTCCAATTTGACTTTATTTCATCCATTTCCCCGTAACAACATCAAAACGTACTAATTTTTAAGAATTCGTGGACTAACACACCTTTGAGTTTTGGATAATTTTCCAAAAAATAAACATTTTTGAATTTTGGCTTCTTTACAGACCCAGTTACCTTACAAAGTTTTTTAAATAATTTATATTCCAATTTGAAAATATTTCATCCATTTGCCCGTAACAACATCAAAACGTACTAATTTTTAAGATTCGTGGACTAACAACTTTGAGTTTTGGATAATTTTCCAAAAAATTTACATTTTTGAATTTTGGTTTCTTTAGAGACCCGTTTACCTTACAAAGTTGTTCAAATAGTTTATATTCCAATTTGAACACTTTCATACAATTTCGCGTAACAACATTCAAAACGTAATAGTTTTTAATAAATCGTGGACTAACACCTTTGAATTTGGATAATTTTCTAAAAAATTATCATTTTTGAATTTTGGCTTCTTTAGAGGCCCAATTATCTTACAAAGTTGTTTAAATAATTTATATTCCAATTTGGACACATTTCATCCGTTTGCCCGTAACAACATCAAAACGTATTAATTTTTAAGAATTCGTGGACTAACACCTTTGAGTTTTGGATAATTTTCCAAAAAATTTACATTTTTGAATTTTGGCTTCTTTACAGACCCATTTACCTTACAAAGTTGTTCAAATAGTTTATATTCCAACTTGACCTTATTTCATCAATTTCCCCGTAACAACATCAAAACGTACTAATTTTTAAGAATTCGTGGACGTTACCTTTGAGTTTTAGATAATTTTCCAAAAAATTAACATTTTTAAATTTTGGCTTCTTTAGAGACCCAATTACCTTACAAAGTTGTTTAAATAGTTTAGATTCCAATTTGATCTTATTTCATCCATTTCCCCGTAACAACATCAAAACGTACTAATTTTTAAGAATTCGTGTACTAACACATTTGAGTTTTGGATAATTTTCCAAAAATTTTATATTTTTGAATTTTGGCTTCTTTACAGACCCATTTACCTTAAAAAGTTATTCAAAAAGTTTATATTCCAATTTGAACACATTTCATCTATTTTCCCGTAACAACATTCAAAACGTAATAGTTTTTAAGAATTCGTGGACTAACATCTTTGAATTTTGGATAATTTTCTAAAAAATTATCATTTTTGAATTTTGGTTTTTTTAGAGACCCATTTACTTTACAAAATTGTTTAAATAGTTTAGATTCCAATTTGACCTTATTTCATCAATTTCCCCGTAACAACATCAAAACGTACTAATTTTTAAGAATTCGTGGACTAACACTTTTGAGTTTTGGATAATTTTCCAAAAAATTAACATTTTTGAATTTTGGCTTCTTTAGAGACCCAATTACCTTACAAAGTTGTTTAATTAATTTATATTCCAATTTGGACACATTTCATCCATTTGCCCGTAACAACATCAAAACGTATTAATTTTTAAGAATTCGTGGACTAACACCTTTGAGTTTTGGATAATTTTCCAAAAAATTAACATTTTTGAATTTTGGCTTCTTTAGAGACCCAATTACCTTACAAAGTTGTTTAAATAATTTATATTCCAATTTGGACACATTTCATCTATTTGCCCGTAACAACATCAAAACGTATTAATTTTTAAGAATTCGTCACCTTTGAGTTTTGGATAATTTTTCAAAAAATTAACATTTTTGAATTTTGGCTTCTTTAGAGACCCAATTACCTTACAAAGTTGTTTAAATAATTTATATTCCAATTTGGACACATTTCATCTATTTGCCCGTAACAACATCAAAACGTATTAATTTTTAAGAATTCGTCACCTTTGAGTTTTGGATAATTTTCCAAAAAATTAACAGTTTTGAATTTTGGCTTCTTTAGAGACCCAATTATCTTACAAAGTTGTTTAAATAATTTATATTCCAATTTGGACACATTTCATCCATTTGCCCGTAACAACATCAAAACGTATTAATTTTTAAGAATTCGTGGACTAACACCTTTGAGTTTTGGATAATTTTCCAAAAAATTTACATTTTTGAATTTTGGCTTTTTTACAGACCCATTTACCTTACAAAGTTGTTCAAATAGTTTATATTCCAATTTGAACACATTTCATCCATTTTCCCGTAACAACATTCAAAACGTAATAGTTTTTAAGAATTCGTGGACTAACACCTTTGAATTTTGGATAAGTTTCTAAAAAATTATCATTTTTGAATTTTGGTTTCTTTAGAAACCCATTTACTTTACAAAATTGTTTAAATAGTTTAGATTCCAATTTGACCTTATTTCATCAATTTCCCCGTAACAACATCAAAACGTACTAATTTTTAAGAATTCGTGGACTAACACCTTTGAGTTTTGGATAATTTTCCAAAAAATTAACATTTTTGAATTTTGGCTTCTTTAGAGACCCAATTACCTTAAAAAGTTGTTTAAATAATTTATATTCCAATTTGGACACAATTCATCCATTCGTCCGTAACAACATCAAAATGTATTAATTTTTAAGAATTCGTGGACTAACACCTTTGAGTTTTGGATAATTTTCCAAAAAATTTACATTTTTGAATTTTGGCTTCTTTAGAGACCCAATTATCTTACAAAGTTGTTTAAATAATTTATATTCCAATTTGGACACATTTCATCCATTTGCCCGTAACAACATCAAAACGTATTAATTTTTAAGAATTCGTGGACTAACACCTTTGAGTTTTGGATAATTTTCCAAAAAATTAACATTTTTGAATCTTGGCTTCTTTAGAGACCCAATTACCTTAAAAAGTTGTTTAAATAATTTATATTCCAATTTGGACACAATTCATCCATTTGCCCGTAACAACATCAAAACGTATTAATTTTTAAGAATTCGTGGACTAACACCTTTGAGTTTTGGATAATTTTCCAAAAAATTTACATTTTTGAATTTTGGCTTTTTTACAGACCCATTTACCTTACAAAGTTGTTCAAATAGTTTATATTCCAATTTGAACACATTTCATCCATTTTCCCGTAACAACATTCAAAACGTAATAGTTTTTAAGAATTCGTGGACTAACATCTTTGAATTTTGGATAATTTTCTAAAAAATTATCATTTTTGAATTTTGGCTTCTTTACAGACCCATTTACAAAACCAAAATTCAAAAATGATAATTTTTTAGAAAATTATCCAAAATTCAAAGATGTTAGTCCACGAATTCTTAAAAACTATTACGTTTTGAATGTTGTTACGGGAAAATGGATGAAATGTGTTCAAATTGGAATATAAACTATTTGAATAACTTTGTAAGGTAAATGGGTCTGTAAAGAAGCCAAAATTCAAAAATATTAATTTTTTGGAAAATTATCCAAAACTCAAATGTGTTAGTACACGAATTCTTAAAAATTAGTACGTTTTGATGTTGTTACGGGGAAATGGATGAAATAAGATCAAATTGGAATCTAAACTATTTAAACAACTTTGTAAGGTAATTGGGTCTCTAAAGAAGCCAAAATTTAAAAATGTTAATTTTTTGGAAAATTATCTAAAACTCAAAGATAACGTCCACGAATTCTTAAAAAATAGTACGTTTTGATGTTGTTACGGGGAAATTGATGAAATAAGGTCAAGTTGGAATATAAACTATTTGAACAACTTTGTAAGGTAAATGGGTCTGTAAAAAAGCCAACATTCAAAAATGTAAATTTTTTGGAAAATTATCCAAAACTCAAAGGTGTTAGTCCACGAATTCTTAAAAATTAATACGTTTTGATGTTGTTACGGGCAAACGGATGAAATGTGTCCAAATTGGAATATAAATTATTTAAACAACTTTGTAAGATAATTGGGCCTCTAAAGAAGCCAAAATTCAAAAATGATAATTTTTTAGAAAATTATCCAAATTCAAAGGTGTTAGTCCACGATTTATTAAAAACTATTACGTTTTGAATGTTGTTACGCGAAATTGTATGAAAGTGTTCAAATTGGAATATAAACTATTTGAACAACTTTGTAAGGTAAACGGGTCTCTAAAGAAACCAAAATTCAAAAATGTAAATTTTTTGGAAAATTATCCAAAACTCAAAGTTGTTAGTCCACGAATCTTAAAAATTAGTACGTTTTGATGTTGTTACGGGCAAATGGATGAAATATTTTCAAATTGGAATATAAATTATTTAAACAACTTTGTAAGGTAAATGGGTATCTAAAGAAGCCAAAATTCAAAAATGATAATTTTTTGAAAAATTATCCAAAACTCAAAGGTGTGTCCACGAAATCTTAAAAATTAGTACGTTTTGATGTTGTTACGGGGAAATGGATGAAATAAAGCAAATTGGAATCTAAACTATTTAAAAAATTTTGTAAGGTAAATGGGTCTTTAAAGAAGCCAAAATTCAAAAATGATAATTTTTTAGAAAATTATACAAAATTCAAAGGTGTTAATCCACGATTTATTAAAAACTATTACGTTTTGAATGTTGTTACGGGAAATTGTATGAAAGTGTTCAAATTGGAATATAAACTATTTGAACAACTTTGTAAGGTAAATGGGTCTGTAAAAAAGCCAAAATTCAAAAATGTAAATTTTTTGGAAAATTATCCAAAACTCAAAGGTGTTAGTCCACGAATTCTTAAAAATTAATACGTTTTGATGTTGTTACGGGCAAATGGATGAAATTTGTCCAAATTGGAATATAAATTATTTAAACAACTTTGTAAGGTAATTGGGTCTCTAAAGAAGCCAAAATTCAAAAATGATAATTTTTTGGAAAATTATCCAAAACTCAAAGGTGTTAGTCCACGAATTCTTAAAAATTAGTACGTTTTGATGTTGTTACGGAGAAATGGATGAAATAAGGTCAAATTGGAATATAAAATATTTAAACAACTTTGTAAGGTAAATGGGTATCTAAAGAAGCCAAAATTCAAAAATGATAATTTTTTGAAAAATTATCCAAAACTCAAAGGTGTGTTCACGAAATCTTAAAAATTATTACGTTTTGATGTTGTTACAGGGAAATGGATGAAATGTGTTCAAATTGGAATATAAACTATTTACACAACTTTGTTAGGTAAAATAGTTCTCTAGAGAAGCCAAAATTCAAAAATGATAATTTTTTGGAAAATTATCTAAAGTTCAAAGGAGTTAGTCCACGAATTCTTAAAAATTAATACGTTTTGATGTTGTTACGGGGAAATGGATGAAACATATTCAAATTGGAATCTAAACTATTTTAACAATTTTGTAAGGTAAATGGGTATCTAAAGAAGCCAAAATTCAAAAATGTTAATTTTTTGGAAAATTATCTAAAGTTCAAAGGAATTAGTCCACGAATTCTTAAAAATTAATACGTTTTGATGTTGTTACGGGGAAATGGATGAAACATATTCAAATTGGAATCTAAATTATTTTAACAATTTTGTAAGGTAAATGGGTATCTAAAGAAGCCAAAATTCAAAAATGTTAATTTTTTTAATCCACGATTTCTTAAAAATTAGTACGTTTTGATGTTGTTACGGGAAAATGGATGAAAATTATCTAAACCCTAAACCATAAACCGATGAATAGTATTAGAGCTGAGCCGATGAACAGTATTCGAGCCGAGCCGAGTCGATGAATAGTTTTCGAGCGTGCCGATGAATAGTTTTCGAGCCAAGCTGATGAATAGTATTCGAGCCGAGTCGATGAATAGAATACGAGCCGAGCCGATGAATAGTATTCGAGCGAGCCGATGAATAGTATTGAAGCGATCCGATGAATAATGATGTGAACCGATGAATAGTGATCGAGTCGATGAATAGTGATTGAACTATGAATAGTAAATTGAGTCGGTGAAAAGTATTCCCGATGAATAGTAATATGTGAACAGTAATTTTGCCCATGTTATACTTTGCCCATTATGCCTTAATTTGTTCTATGTCCTTATTTTTCTATAACTATTTTTATCTACGCGCTTACCATTTTTGTGTATGTCGTGTATTGTTTATACAATATTGTTTATAATTTTTTTCATATGTGTATCTTTGTATTGTTTTCAAATATGTTATTTATTTCTATTTATATGTTTAGAAATGAAATATAGCTTTGGGTTTTGGAAATTTTTAGATCTCCTTTACTTCATTAGAATCTCTTTTGCCATAGAGTATGGTCAAAATAGTTAACATTCCAATTTAAACACATTTCATCAATTTCCACTAACAACATCAAAACGTTAGTTTTAAAAATTCGCGGATTAACACATCTTTGAGTTTTGAATAATTTTTCAACAAACTATTATTTTTGAATTTTATCTTCTTTAAATACACATTTACCTTACCAAATTGTTTTAAATAGTTTAGATTCTAATTTGATCACATTTCATCCATATTCGGTAACAACATCAAAACGTACTAGTTTTTAAGAATTCGAGTACTAACACCTTTGAATTTTGGGTTCTTTAGAGATCCATTTACCTTATCAAGTCGTTCAAATAGTTTAGATTCTAATTTGAACACATTTCATCCATTTTCCGTAACAACATCTAAACGTACAAGTTTTTAAAAATATGTGTGAGTTTTGGATAAATTTCTAAAAAATTATCATTTTTGAATTTTGCCTTCTTTAGAGATCCATTTACATTACAAAGTTATTTAAATAGTTTAGATTCCAATTTGAACACATTTAATCTATTTTCCGTAACAACATCAGAACATATTATATTTTAAGAATTCGTGGACTACACCTTTGAATTTAGGATAATTTTCAAAAAATTAATATTTTTGAAATTTGGATTCTTTAGAAACCCATTTACCTTACCAAGTCGTTCAAATAGTTTAGATTCTAATTTGAACACATTTCATCTATTTTCGGTAACAACAGCAAAACGTACTAGTTTTTAAAAATCAGTGGACTTAACACCTTTGAGTTTTGAATAATTTTCCAAAAACTTAACAATTTTTAAATTTTGGCTTTTAGAGACATATTTACCTTACAATGTTTTTTAAATAGTTTAGATTCTAATTTGAACACATTTCTTCGAAATATAATTCTATTTCCCATAACAACATCAAAACGTATTAGATTTTAAGAATTTGTGAACTAACACCTTTGAATTTTGGATAATTTTCCAAAAAAATTAACATTTTTGAATTTTTCCTTCTTTACTGACCCATTTACCTTACCAAGTTGTTCAAATAGTTTAGATTCTAATATGAACACATTTCATCCATTTTTGGTAACAATATCAAAACGTACTAGTTTTTAAGAATTCGTGAACTACCTTTGAGTTTTGGATAATTTTTTTAAAAATTAACATTTTTGAATTTTGGCTTCTTTAGAGATCCATATATCTTACCAAGTCATTTAAATAGTTTAGATTCCAATTTGAACACATTTCATCCATTTCCCGTTACAACATCAAAACGTATTAGTTTTTAAGAATCTGTGAACTAACACCTTTGAATTTTGGATAATTTTTCAAAAAATTAACGTTTTTAAATTTTGGCTTCTTTAGAGACCCATTTACCTTACCAAGTCGTTCAAATATTTTATATTTTAATTTGAACACATTTCATATATTTTCGGTAACAACATCAAAACGTACTAGTTTTTAAGAATTCGTGGACTAACACCTTTGAATTTTGGATAATTTTTTAAAAAATTAATATTTTTGAATTTTGTCTTCTTTAGAGACTCATTTACCTTACCAAGTCGATCAAATAGTTTAGATTCTAATTTGACCTTATTTCATCCATTTCCCCGTAACAACATCAAAACATATTAATTTATAAGAATTCGTGTACTAACACCTTTGAGTTTTGGATAATTTTTCTAAAACTTAACAATTTTTGAATTTTGGCTTTTTTAGAGACTCATTTACCTTACAATGTTGTTTAAATAGTTTAGATTCCAATTTGAACACATTTCATCCATTTCTCATAACAACATCAAACCGTATTAGCTTTTAAGAATTTGTAGACTAACACCTTTGAATTTTGGATAATTTTCCAAAAAAATAAACATTTTTGAATTTTGGCATCTTTAAAGACCCATTTACCTTACCAAGTCGTTCAAATAGTTTAGATTCTAATTTGAACACATTTCATCCATTTTTTGTAACAACAGCAAAACGTACTAGTTTTTAAGAATTTGTAGACTAACACCTTTGAGTTTTGGATAATTTTCCAATAACTTAACAATTTTTGAATTTTGGCTTCTTTAGACACTCATTTACCTTACAATGTTGTTTAAATAGTTTAGATTCCAATTTGAACACATTTCATCCATTTCACATAACAACATCAAAACGTATTAGTTTTTAAGAATTTGTGGACTAACACCTTTGAATTTTGGATAATTTTCCAAAAAATTAACATTTTTGAATTTTGGTTTCTTTACAGACCCATTTACCTTACAATGTTGTTTAAATAGTTTAGATTCCAATTTGAACACATTTCATCCATTCCCATAACAACATCAAAACGTATTAGCTTTTTAGAATTTGTGAACCTTTGAATTTTGGATAATTTTTCAAAAAAATTAACATTTTTGAATTTTGGCATCTTTAGAGACCCATTTACCTTACCAAGTCGTGCAAATAGTTAAGATTCTAATTTGAACACATTTCATCCATTTTCGGTAACAACAGCAAAACGTACTAGTTTTTAAGAATTTGTAGAATAACACCTTTGAGTTTTGGATAATTTTCCAAAAACTTAACAATTTTTGAATTTTGGCTTCTTTAGAGACTCATTTACCTTAAAATGTTGTTTAAATAGTTTAGATTCCAATTTGAACACATTTCATCCATTTCCCATAACAACATCAAAACGTATTAGTTTTTAAGAATTTGTGGACTTAACACCTTTGCGTTTTGGATAATTTTCCAAAAAATTAACATTTGTGAATTTTGGCTTCTTTAGAGATCTATTTACCTTACCAAGTCATTCAAATAGTTTAGATTCCAATTTGAACACATTTCATCCATTTTCGGTAACAACATCAAAACGTACTAGTTTTTCGGTAACAACATTTGAATTTTGGATAATTTTTCAAAAAATTAACATTTTGAGTTTTGGCTTCTTTAGAAACCTATTTACTTTACCAAATTGTTTAAATAATTCAGGTTTAGAGTTGAGAGAGGACTTGAAGCTATTGAGATATTGAAGAAAGAGCTTGGATTTGCTCATCAAAGCCTGATGTGTTTTGGCTTCTTTCATCAGCTTGATGTGTCGGATCGTGATAGTATCACTTCTCTTGTTGAGTGTGTGAAAACCCTTGGCTAGGTGGCCGGTTTATGTTAGAAATATTTTGATGACTAAACGCGTTTTGCATTAAGTTAGGGTGTATTTACTACTTAATGATAGGAACTTACTAAATCGTTCAATTCGTTTAAGAATTTGTGGACTAACTAACACCTTTTGAGTTTTAGATAAATTTCAAAAAATTAGCATTTTTGAATTTGGCTGCTTTAGAAACCCATTTACCTTACCAAGTTGTTTAAATAGTTTAAATTTCAATTTGAACACATTTCATACATTTCCGGTAACAACATCAAAACATACAAATTTATTTGGAATTTGTGGACTAACAATTTGAGTTTTTTGGATAATTTTTAAAATTTTTTTTTTTTGAATTTTAACTTCTTTAGAGACTCATTTACCTTATCAAGTGGTTCAAATAGTTTAGATCCCAATTTGAATACATTTCATCTATTTTCAGTAACGATATCAAAATATACTAGTTTTTAACTTCTTTAGAGATCTATTTACCTTACGATTTTTTTTCTTAAATATTTAGTTATAATTATATTTTAAATCATAATTAATACTATTAATACAAAATATGATGTTTTGATCATTTATTAATTTGATTTTTAATTTAAAAATATGATTTTGTTTCTTAAAATTATTTATTTGTGAGATAATATTTATTACAATTTATTTAAAAATAGTTTCATAATTATTTACTTATTATAAGTATATTTTAAACCACTATTAATAGTATTCACAGAAAATAAAGGTTTTTGGTAATTTTACATTAAATACGTCTAAATATATCGAACGAACATAATTGTTTCTACATATGACTTCTGGACACACAAACAAATATCATATGCTGCGTCTAGAAATTACGTCTGGATGTTCACTTTAGACACATATAAATAATTCTAACGTCAAACCGTACTAGATTTTCAGAATTGTTGGTTAACACCTATGTTTTATGAGTATCTAACTTTATTTTTTTAATTGTAGTTTTATGATAGTTGGATTCCTAAAAGACAATTTACAGCGGAAGATGGTTGAATCACTTTAACTTTCACTACACACATTTCATTTATTTTTTTGGCTATCAAAGTAACTCAGCAAAATTTGTCATGGGAGCTAATGTACACGTATTGGATTGTTAACAGTCACTTGAGTGCAAATTACATGGCCAAGTTAACCCGTAAAGCATAGCCTGCTTAGTCAATTCACATTGCTATTTAGCTCCTGCAACTTTACAGCCATTTCAGGGCTATGTCCATCCCCTAAGCTTGTGGCAAGTGCTGTATAGCTCTAGAGATCAACTCTTTCTTCCGCTTCTCGCCTGTAGTGCTTGTGCCGCTTGCTCTAGACGCATTGTCTTCCTCCTTTAATGTCACACACAATCTTCTCAACCACTCCTCTAGAAAAAAGGCTTTCTGTAGGGTTTCATCCGACACCAACAAGAAAGTTTGAGTCACTAGACCACTCCTTTAAATGTGTTTAAGATGTATGACTAAGATGTGTTTAGATGTATTATAAAACAATTGAGTTTTGGATAACTTTCTACAAAATATAGTTTTGAATTTTTGCTTATTTAAACACTTATTTACCTTTTTTAGTTGATGAAATGGTTTAGATTCCAATTTGAACACATTTTATCCATATCTTGTAACAACATCAAAACATACTAATTTAAAAAAAAATATGGACTAACACCTTTGAATATTGGATAATTTTCTAAAAAGTACAATTTTAAAAAATTTGGCTTATATAGAGTCTCATTTACGTTTTCAAGTTATTTAAATAGTTTATATTCTAACTTGAACATATTTCATCCATTTTTTTTGACAACATCAAAACGTACTAATTTTAAAAAAATTGTGGACTAACACTTTTGAGTTTTGGATAATTTTCTAAAAAAAAATTTGAATTTTGGCTTCTTTATACTCTCATTTATCTTTCCAAATTGTTTAAATAGTTTCGTTTTAGGGTTTAGAGTTGAGAATAGCGGAATTGAAGTTGTTGAGACATTGAAGAGAAGAGCTTGGAGTTTCTGATCAAAGTATGATGTGTTTTGGCTTCTTTTATCAGTTTGATGTGTTGGATCCTGGTAGTATCACTTCTCTTGCTGAGTCCGTAAAAACCCAATTCAAAAAACTCGATATCTTGGTGAGATTAGTCCAATATGAAACATATCTTAGAAATTGCAATTCTAAATCTTGTTTGTGAAGAAATGTTCCTTATTCCCCAATTTTGACTTAGAATGATATTGACTTTAGTGATTAACAAACAAACAAATCTCACTGACACACTATGTGGATCCAATATGAACTTTTCTACTATTGGGTTTGGTAAATACCAATATATTTTAACGTTATTACTAAAATATGATAGAAACGTATCCATATTGGAAACTAAATAATTTCGACTATTTGCCTCGGTAAAAAAGTCTATGGTCACGAAGAGTTTTGAATATATAAATTTCATTCAAAGAGCAAGAAATATACATATATCGTTGGGTAATGTTCTATCAAGCCTGAGATATTAAAACTAGCTATAATAATTGACTTGAGAATGTTAAAGCTCAAGCTAGTTCATGTTGAGTTACGGCGTATGCAAATGTTGAGTTATGCACAAAACTGTAGGAAAATATTAGAAAGATGTTTTTCTGAGACGTGTGAACGGCTGCCTTCTAGAACAACCAATGTTTTCTCTTTGGCTTCGGCTGAACTGAAGCAACTGCACACATTAAGGAAAATCATAATCAGTGTCAGCACAATCACCATTTTGTTACATTTCCTAAGCATAAAACAAACCTTGAATATCGTATAAAGAGTTATTATAGTGCACCTTTGACCAGAAGCTAGCCATAACTCTGCACCATTCCAAACATATAAAAGCACAAATTTGTAAGACTACATACGTCAAATTACTTCATATCAAGTAGTGATAAGCGAAGGTATAAGGAAATATTCTCCGAGTCTCACCACGCTAATGTGCTTGGTATTGAGGCATAATATCAATGAAACAAGTGTCTTTGAAGGATGTCGAAAGGCAAATCTTTGCTGCAAACTGTTGAAAAAGGACTGCAACGCCAATACGTTCCAGATTCGATCTACCTACGATATTTTCTCATTTTTAGACGTGATATATACGATATTTTCCCATTTTTCTTATATTTTTAATATGTTTTCAATACATAAATGGATGGTTTATGGACTTAACATGCTACTTTTATCATTTTCGTGGGTTTTGAAGTCAATACAGGTTTTTGGAGCATTTTGGGTCTAAAAGGAGTGAAATCAAGCCTTTTAAAAAAAAGACAAATCTTGACCGTCAGATATTCACACCATATGAAGGAGTTCTCACCATCATATCAATCTCATATTTTACCACGAGATAGAGGAGGATCTCAGCTTCAAAATGAATATTTGATCGCCCCAATCCAACGGTTAGATCTTGAGATATCGTCAATCTAAGGAAATATGTTCGAGTAAGGATCAAGCTAATGGCGGTTCAGAATATCTACCCATGATCAACCGATCACCAGGGACGATCGACCGTTCATAAACTCAGTGTTTTTGACGGACAGACGCTTTAACAAGGTGATCGATCCCACATCCGAGAGGATTGGGAATTTTTTTTTTAAAAAAAAAAATTTCTCCTAAATCCTTTGGAAAAAGCCCTAGCCAATTTCTAGACTTATAAAAGGAGACTCATCAGCCTCAAGAGGACAGGAATGCTCACCACCATCATCACTTCAAAAATTCTTAGTTCTTCACAAGTCTGAAGGCATTCATCTCTTTTACTTGTTACTTTGCATTTCGGAGAAGGATTCTCACCTCTTTGTAATCAAGTTTCTCGAACCCTTTACTACTATTCTTAATACTATGAGTTTATCTATTGCTTTTGCTTTGATTTATTTTATCATGTCAGAGTAGTTCTCTTATTGGGTTCTAGGGAAATCAATTCGAAAGGTTTTCATGGTCCGATAGATAGGATTTATGAACTAGGATGGCACTTTTGTTAGATTTAGAGTACTCCTTCTCCGCCTACTTTGTATTCTTCACCTTCCATTTTACTTGCGCAATCCATGTCTTCATCGTCGCTTTTATCTTCGTATTTTGTTTCACCACCAGGACAATTATCATTACTGAAACCACCGTAACTGAACAACCTTTTCTTCTGCTCTCTCACTTCGTCATTTCGACTAATTTGGCTCTCCTTTTTCTCCGTAATCTCTACACAGAGACGTATCTGTTCGAATTTCCTTAGGCTTAGAAAACCTATCATCTGTCGAGTATTGGAGACGTAAACTGGTGGAGTATCGTGCGCCATTGTTTTCAAAGTTTTATTCGAGAACATGTAGCTCAGCTGAATCTGATGGCTCGACTCGTTCAATCCGTAATCATCGAGTACAGACTTCACAAGTTCGTCGTGTGTTGTTTCATCATTTAAATACAGAACTCTACACCCTCTACCGTCGGCGTTGAATACATATCTGTTTTTCTTGACCCAGTTACCGGAAACAATAATTACCAGATCCATAAGATCTCGAACAAAGATCAATGAAAAAAAAATAATGTGGAAGAAGACGATTAAGTTTCTGGGTATCAAATAATAAAGAAGATAAATAGATGAAGAAGACGAAGAAGACACAGCGTCACAACATAAAACTCTAACAATGACATGGAAAATGACACGGAAAATAGGAGCTGATGACATGGAAAATCGGATTTGATGTCATTAATTTTTTGCTTATATGGCAAGTGAGCCACAAAATGAAAACATAAATCAGCCTAACTAAATCAGTCATCAAATACATATGTAAGTCAGTTGCTACGTGAATACTATTTCAGTAATAAAAACAACAAAAATCGGGTTCGAAAAGAGGCCATAAAAAGGCGTATATCAGCTGAAAAATATTATGTCAGCTGTATCGTCCACTAAATCAGCCGTCAAATGAATGCTATTGTAGTAATTAATCTTTCGCTAATAAATCAGACGTAATATGGCCGAGTTTACTATTAATCATGCTAAACACGGCTGATTTACGTTAATTATACTTAAATCAGCCGTAACAATCTTTCATAGGTCAGCCGTCCGTTTAGTAACACAGCCAGTCGATGATCATTCCGTCATCGTGAGAAACATAGCTCAACCAGCCGATGTACAAATCAGCCGTCATATATGTACGTAAGTAAGCCATTAGCTCATAAATTAGGCAGATTTTTTTAAACTCAGCCGTCACATAAATCTTAAGTCAGCCAGAAGATCTTAAATCAGCCACGTTTTGTAAGTCAGCCGTATCGTTTGGCTTATTTGTATATGTAAATCAGTTAATTGTTTTAAGTCAGCCACATTGTATATATAACTCAGCCGTCAATACCGCCGTAATGCTTTACGGCTGAGTTCATTAATACACGTCAGCGATTTCCTATGTGGCGCCGGATTTTATCTGACGTGGCACTCAAAAGTAATGGCATTCTTGTAATTAGGTTTTTTGTCATAACGTAATTACAAGGGCACGCTGCGCATTTAAAATAAATCAATAATAAAAAAAAGTTTTGTATACTTTTAGTAATATTACCTAATTTATGTGCCGTTTAAGTTAAGTTCCCATAAAATCAAGCATTAAATTCAGGTTCAATTGTTCACAAAATTACTAAGCCAAATTTCTTTGCGAATAGATAATTTTGCTCATCTAAGATTATATCAGATTGTTAATAATACTTTCGCATCTATTAAAGCAACCAAGGATATCCAATTTCAGTTGATCAATCCTAAAATCAGAGTTAAATCAATCTAGATGAATAACATAAAGATAAATCCTAACAGGGTTTCAATCCTAACGATTTCTCATCAAACCCTAGAATTACCCTATACCTAACAAGCAAACTACTCAGACATGGTGATTGAAACAAACATCATGAGATAAATAATATGCATAAAAAGATAGAGTTAGAGATACAGAAGGGTTCGAAATCGATGAAGGTCTGAAGTCTGAAATCTCCCAAAAGCTCTCCAAATCTCTTATCTCAAGTCTCAATTAAAAACTAGATGTCCCATGAAAACCTAAATAAAAACTATATATAATGTGTAAAATTCAGACTGGGCTTTTCTGCAAACTTCTGGGCTTCATGGGCCCATCAAGGTAATTCTTCAATCTTCGCATCAGACATGCTCGTGTCGATCGACACACAAGACTGTGTCGATCAACACAGGCTTGAAAACTCGACTCCGTCTTGATCACTTCGGCTCCTTTTTCCTCGATGCTCCAAAAGGCTCCAAAAGCTTCCATTAAACTCCAATCGTCCTTTAACCTACAAAGACTCAAAAAGACTAAAAAAATACCAAAAAGACTCTATGAAAAGAACTTATATCATGGTCGAAAACGGGTAAAAACCATGATATATCAGATATGACGAGACTTACCATTATATAGGTTATTTTGTGCCCTAGCTATAGCTGATTGACTATCACACTGTACACGAATTGGAGGCACAGGTTTCTCCCACATCGGGATATCTTCCAAGAATTTTTGAAGCCACTCTGCTTCCTCTACTGCTTTGTTTAAAGCTATAAACTCAAATTCCATGGTCGATCTGGCCAACAGAGTCTGTTTGGAAGATTTCCAGGTTACTGCTCCACCGTCAAGTGTAAAGATGTATCCACTAGTGGATTTTGAGTTTTTGGAATCTGCAATCCAGTTTGCATCACTGTATCCTTGCAAAACTGCTGGTTCTTTACCATAGTGTAAGCCATGATTTTTGGTATAACGTAGATAGTTTAATACTCTTGTTATAGCTTTCCCATATTTATGTCCTGGATTACTAGTATAGTGACTAAGTACATTTACTGAGTACTGATATGTTCCATATTTTACCTATTTTACTAAATATTTTACTATGTTTTCAATGCATTTATCTACGGTATTACGCCTTTAGAGGTAGTTTTTCTCGTATTTGTAGTTTTAGAGTCATAACAGGGAAATCAAGCAAAACGGAGTTAAGAAGGCCAAAAGAGGTGTAAACCAAACTACAGCAACTTTCATAAGTCAAAGACACTATCAAGAACCAAGAATTCACAAGAAACAACATTCTACCAAATTGGACATAACATATACGCCAAAAGTTCAGCAGTGAACGGAGGATCAAATCAATTTTGAATTGGATGAAACTTGGTCTGAAGAAAGATCTTTGAGTCAGGTTCACAATGAAGTTTGAATCATCTCTATTGGAGCTTTTAGTAGAAAGATACACCCAATTTACTAAGCACATGTCGAACTGCCTCGAAGCTGAAGCGAGTTCAATTTCGGGCCAAATAGCGGTCTGCACCATGGACCGATATTCCAGCCATTTTCAACACACAAGAGAGGACATTTAACCCCCAGTACTGGTCACGAAATTGGACCGGTACCCGCGACCGGTATTGCCTCAGTTTTGACGTAAAAAGTCCGTTTTGTCCTAAACTAAACCCTAGGAAGACCCTAAGCCTATATATACTTGTTTTTAGCCTCTTGTTATAAGTGTGCCAAAAACAATAGAGTAGTTTATCATACAGTAGCAGCCACCACGAGTTCTCTTGGTGTTCTTCATTAGATTTGGATTCTAGAGCAATCCGGTGGATGATCTCGTTTTGTATCTCGATATATAGAAGAATCCTCTTACCTTTACTCTTTAATTCAAGTTTATCTACTATAAATTCATCATCTATCTTGTGTCTTTTGTGCACCATGTTTGAGCAGTTTTATTTGTTAGGTTGTAGAAAGATCAAAGAGTTCATGAATTGTTAACCTCTATCGAATGAATTAGGGATAATCTATTACGTTCTTCATCTTTATTTGCTCTTAATGCATGATTGCTTTTCTGATCAACTAGCATCTGATTTTAGATTGATATACTCTCCAAAAGCTTGTTATATTGTCTGAACTAGTATTTGATGAGCTAGGCGTCTTAACAATTCGAAAGGTTAGTTAAGGAGTTTAGTGAACAATTGAATCTTGAACTTATTGCGTGTTTTCTTCTTATAATAACCTGCGATAGTTGAGTCTATTAGGAAGTTAAAACATAGTAATCTGAGCCACGACAGTGGGAGGATTATACATCCGTGATTTGAGTTCTAGAACACATCTCTCTAAAAGGTCCCTATAATTCGATATGTTGTTTAATGATCCATGAATCTCTGCGATTGATCTACTTGCCTAACGTTTGTTTACTTTGAATTCTAATCCCTTTACTTAGTTATTTTCGTGCCTTAATTTACATTCCTAAAAAGCAAAACCATATTTCTTGTTTTAGCTTGATTTGATTCCTAAAAAGTTTGTAGTACAATTACGAGGTCCATGTGGATTCGATCCCTAAATACTACCGTGATTGCTGTGCACTTGCAGTTATATTAGTGGTTAAAACTTTGACCCACATTAAGTTTTTGGTGCCATTGCCGGGGATCTTTGATATTTTGTCTACAAGCTTTGGACTAAAATCTAGTCTAAAATATATTTTTTTCTTTTACTTTGCTAATTTAATTTTCGTTTTCCTTTATTTTTGATTGTCTCAAGTGGATTGTTTGAGCAAGTATGGCGAGTCTAGTTCATAACCAGCAGCCCCTATAACCTCATCAACTATTTGGAGAAGCCCAATTCTGACACCAAGCTCTCGAGAGAATCCAAGACCAAACGTTTGGGTTAGAGCAAGGTTTTGACAAATTTCGTCATGACTTCGACATGGAACGGCTGGCGCCTAACCACGAGACCATGTGAGACACACACTCATCATCAACACTTCTCATGGACCGAAATCCAATCCACCTCACGCAAGAAGACGTGGACTTTGAGATTAAACCTCGCGTTATCTCCCTTGTGAAGCAAGCTCAATACTACGGTCTTCCTCAAGAAAATCCATTGGATCATATTGATTCCTTTGAGGATCTATGCGGAGCAATTAACACAAATGGAGCCCCTTTCGACCACCTTAGATGTTGTCTCTTCTCTTTCTCTCTAGCGGGATACACGTTTCGATGGATGAAATCGCTTGCACCTCAATCGATAACATCATGGAGAGATTACAAGCAAGCTTTCCTTGAAAAGTTCTTCACTAAGAAGAAGTTAAGTGCATTAAGGAACAAGATTTTGGGTTTCGAACAAGGTCCTATTGAGCCTTATCACGAGTGTTTGGAACGCTACAAGGAGTACATAAGAGATTGCCCACAACATGGTTTCGCGAAAGCTAAATTGTGGAATATTTTTTATCAAGGAGTTAATAGAGAACACAAGCGATTTCTCGACATTTGCAGCAGAGGGAACTTCATGCAACAATCCGTGAGTGAAGCGAAGATTTTGATAGACAACCTACCCGCAAGTGATAGCATGATTCAACCAAGCTATGACGAAACCGTTAAAGCAATCAACATCGAGCCTACGGAACTTGCGGCTAAATTGTGGAACCCACGAGGTGGCTTACATGTATTTAAAAAAAAAAAATTGTCGTCCAAAAAAAAAAAAAAAACTAAATTAATATTATAAACAAATTGGGTTTAGGGTTTAGGGTTTAGGGTTTAGGGTTTAGGGTTTAGGGTTTAGGGTTTAGGGTTTAGGGTTTAGGGTTTAGGGTTTAGGGTTTAGGGTTTAGGGTTTAGGGTTTAGGGTTTAGGGTTTAGGGTTTAGGGTTTAGGGTTTAGGGTTTAGGGTTTAGGGTTTAGGGTTTAGGGTTTAGGGTTTAGGGTTTAGGGTTTAGGGTTTAGGGTTTAGGGTTTAGGGTTTAGGGTTTAGGGTTTAGGGTTTAGGGTTTAGGGTTTAGGGTTTAGGGTTTAGGGTTTAGGGTTTAGGGTTTAGGGTTTAGGGTTTAGGGTTTAGGGTTTAGGGTTTAGGGTTTAGGGTTTAGGGTTTAGGGTTTAGGGTTTAGGGTTTAGGGTTTAGGGTTTAGGGTTTAGGGTTTAGGGTTTAGGGTTTAGGGTTTAGGGTTTAGGGTTTAGGGTTTAGGGTTTAGGGTTTAGGGTTTAGGGTTTAGGGTTTAGGGTTTAGGGTTTAGGGTTTAGGGTTTAGGGTTTAGGGTTTAGGGTTTAGGGTTTAGGGTTTAGGGTTTAGGGTTTAGGGTTTAGGGTTTAGGGTTTAGGGTTTAGGGTTTAGGGTTTAGGGTTTAGGGTTTAGGGTTTAGGGTTTAGGGTTTAGGGTTTAGGGTTTAGGGTTTAGGGTTTAGGGTTTAGGGTTTAGGGTTTAGGGTTTAGGGTTTAGGGTTTAGGGTTTAGGGTTTAGGGTTTAGGGTTTAGGGTTTAGGGTTTAGGGTTTAGGGTTTAGGGTTTAGGGTTTAGGGTTTAGGGTTTAGGGTTTAGGGTTTAGGGTTTAGGGTTTAGGGTTTAGGGTTTAGGGTTTAGGGTTTAGGGTTTAGGGTTTAGGGTTTAGGGTTTAGGGTTTAGGGTTTAGGGTTTAGGGTTTAGGGTTTAGGGTTTAGGGTTTAGGGTTTAGGGTTTAGGGTTTAGGGTTTAGGGTTTAGGGTTTAGGGTTTAGGGTTTAGGGTTTAGGGTTTAGGGTTTAGGGTTTAGGGTTTAGGGTTTAGGGTTTAGGGTTTAGGGTTTAGGGTTTAGGGTTTAGGGTTTAGGGTTTAGGGTTTAGGGTTTAGGGTTTAGGGTTTAGGGTTTAGGGTTTAGGGTTTAGGGTTTAGGGTTTAGGGTTTAGGGTTTAGGGTTTAGGGTTTAGGGTTTAGGGTTTAGGGTTTAGGGTTTAGGGTTTAGGGTTTAGGGTTTAGGGTTTAGGGTTTAGGGTTTAGGGTTTAGGGTTTAGGGTTTAGGGTTTAGGGTTTAGGGTTTAGGGTTTAGGGTTTAGGGTTTAGGGTTTAGGGTTTAGGGTTTAGGGTTTAGGGTTTAGGGTTTAGGGTTTAGGGTTTAGGGTTTAGGGTTTAGGGTTTAGGGTTTAGGGTTTAGGGTTTAGGGTTTAGGGTTTAGGGTTTAGGGTTTAGGGTTTAGGGTTTAGGGTTTAGGGTTTAGGGTTTAGGGTTTAGGGTTTAGGGTTTAGGGTTTAGGGTTTAGGGTTTAGGGTTTAGGGTTTAGGGTTTAGGGTTTAGGGTTTAGGGTTTAGGGTTTAGGGTTTAGGGTTTAGGGTTTAGGGTTTAGGGTTTAGGGTTTAGGGTTTAGGGTTTAGGGTTTAGGGTTTAGGGTTTAGGGTTTAGGGTTTAGGGTTTAGGGTTTAGGGTTTAGGGTTTAGGGTTTAGGGTTTAGGGTTTAGGGTTTAGGGTTTAGGGTTTAGGGTTTAGGGTTAGGGTTGGGTTAGGGTTTAGGGTTTAGGGTTGTAGGGGTTTGGGTTTAGGGTTAGGGTGTGGGGTTTAGGGGTTTAGGGGTTAGGGGTGTTGGGTGGTTGGGGTTGGGGTTAGGGGTGGGTTGGGTGGTGGGGTTTGGGTTTGGGTGTGGGTTTAGGGTTTGGGGTTGTGGGTGTTGGGTTTAGGGGTTTGGGTTTAGGGTGGTGGGGTTTGGGGTTGTGGGTGTTGGGGTTTGGGGTTTAGGGTTGGGTTTAGGGGTTTAGGGTTTAGGGTTTAGGGTTTAGGGTTTAGGGTTTAGGGTTTAGGGTTTAGGGTTTAGGGTTTAGGGTTTAGGGTTTAGGGTTAGGGTTTAGGGTTTAGGGTTTAGGGTAG